>KB663755.1:209883-280283 GCA_000349025.1 Anopheles minimus
ACGAACCAGAACACCCAAGTTGGACAGTCAATTGGAGAGAAGCAGAACAATGGCATGCCACATTAAAATCAAAATTTCCTCGAGAAAGTAAGAACATAATGAACAAAAAAGTAGGGGCTGCTAAGTGAAAGTTTTTCCCAAATATAACCAACCACCCTTAAATGGCAATATTTGGCTAAAGTGTTTTTTGGCCAATTAAGAATGGATAATGTTTGGAATTTATTCGTGTTTACCGATTAAACCATGTTCTACGTATTAGGATTATAAACCTACTGTCCAACATGGAATAACCGCATATTGGAATGTTTAGAAAAATATCATTTTAACGTTGCAGTAGAACATCCTGATGCAATGGATACTGAATGGCGGGGAATTGGATAAATTATGTTTTACGAAAAAGAATGTAATCCCAACCGTAAGGGAACATATTCCTATATTATATTAGTTTATTCCTAGAACTATTGCTTCTTCACAACACAGTGAGCCAACTCAAAACGGTCCCTCAAATTCCTGACATGTACCCAATTGAAAATAATCCGCAGGTATTGAACCTTGAGGCCAAGAAGTGCCAAAATGCAAATTATTAATGAGTGAAATGACCTTTGATACTAGAGTGGCTAAAACCACGTCCTGAGTAACGGTAAATTTGGTATACTCGATACCAGGAGGACTAGAAGTTAATACAGTAACAGGGTACTTTTCTCGAGACACTAATACGTCAAAAGAGGTGTAGACGAATACTTTTTGCGCATTGAAAAAATGAATTTTTGAGTTTAGGTACTGGTCTTATTACAGTTGAGCTATTTTACTACATGATATTGTGCATAATGTATGGATTGATTGACCCACTATTAATTCCTGTGACGTCCCTAATACGTAGTTTAGTGCAGTACATTATGATAGACAAACACTTTTTGCACTCACTGTATTTATACCACATAGTAGGATAGTCACCAAAACCCAAACCCCATCCGGACCGCTCCCCCGTAGCAAGGACTGACTATGTCTGACTGACTGACTTCTGATATGACACTACAACCTCGAGAAGACTTGAGAAGCCGCATGTTTACTAAGAAGAAGCCTCTCCGTTGGTTTCAATTAGTAACCAATTATTTCAGATAATTTGTAAAATAAATTTAAATGAATTAATCAAAAGCTTAAAGAGTTGGTGGAATTGCGATTGTCTATGAAAACACCATAATGTAAGTATCGAGTCTGTAACAAAAGAAAGCACAGAGAGTCAACTGTCGATTAGAAGAACGAACATGCAAAAACCGACGCCTACAAACAACTCGAACCCGACGAAAAAAAACACCAGCGAACAACGTTCACGACACACAATCGCAGTTTTGCCACATGTATGCGGAGCGGAGTTGATAATAAAATATAATTTTCTCTACAAACAACCCATGCCCGTCGTCGGGCCACTGCGCTTCCGCAACGGAAAGCCGAGTACCGTAGGGGCCGCTTCTTCGCCCGTAATAAAACTCACTAGTCACCATTTCTCTCCTACTTGCAGCGCGTAAAGAAATGACTGATTGTTGGGCAAACAGTAACTTCCACGCTCTTTCGAGGTTCATCACGAGGCCAAAATGTGTGTGCATGTTTGCTTACGGTATGAACAAAACACAAGAAAAAAAATACATGTTTACTCTACAAACTAAACACACGGCCGCACACGCAAGGGTGTGTAAACATTCCACACGATAGTGCGGGGACATGTTTGTCCGACGTTTTGTCGACAGACGGAGTTTACTTTAGATGTTCCATCCGGCACAATAGTGTTAGTATTGGAAACCCGAACAACGGTTGTACTTTAACACACTCTCCGGGTTTTCTTTTACCGTGGATCCGCCTGTTACCAATCATTATGTGCCTTATGCGGTAATACAAATCGCGCACTGCTGCTTTGAGAAATACAAATTTGCAACGTTTTTGAACCACTAGTTTAACAGCTTGAAGCGACCGAGTAGAAGTAATTTAGCTCCACCGCCAATTGATACAATGGCGAGCACTTTAAGTCTCCCCCTTCCGTTCTTAAGTTAAAGTAAACTATTTGCTTTACTAACTTCGACCTCCCGCTTCCGGCAGCCTCGTTTCGAAGCGAACCATATTATTGTCAACCCTCCAACCGTCGTCGGTCGGTCCACACAGTTATGCCGGTCATTTGTTTGTCTACACATGTTGACCCAACCGTTTTCCGTGTGCCGTGTGCTCAAGGGACAAATCAAACACTCTTCATCGGCACGGTCAAAGATAACAACGTTCCCGATGCTGTAATGTTGTAATGATATTTGTGCGAGAGTTAGTGCCCCTTCTTGGCCGCGGCTATCAGCGCAAACAAGCCACAAAATGAGTTTCTACGTGTTGGTAAAACTAGCGCACCAGGGCAACACCGGTATGGCTACTCTCGAGATTTATCATAATCCTTATCATAATCCAATCACAGCCGAAAGGTGTACCGAAGGTTGACTGGATGGTCTAACGAGTGGTTCGACCAAAAGCGGGGAAAAAATTTAACATTAGTTTATGTTTGAATCAAATTTTACCTCCACTAGATGCATATATTACCGTCCCTCTTTCTTTCCAACCGCTGCTATCCACTTGAGCAGCACTTATTGATAAAGAATAGTAGAGCTTCAACGAACTGCCTGTGCCACTCCTCAGTCTTCTTCACACATTGTTGCACCCTGCCCGATAAGATCTGGTCAGCGCGCATAAGGATGTGTTGTGCCTCACGGACAGGTCGGAAATAGTACTTGAGTTTTCATTCTGAAAATCAGTGTTACGCATCGTAGTAACACTTGTTCACGCTTGTTGGCCTAATCATGACACCATCGAACGCCCACTAGAGTAGTCAGCAGGAGCCATTACACTGTATTACCACAACCCCACTTGCGAACCACCCAGCCCGGGCTGATGTCTTTAATTGCTCGTGTTTAATTAATGATTGTAACGTGACCATCCTTCCTGCCAGTTTGACGGTACATGCGGTGTCGGTTATGCGCTGTATGTAAGACAGCAAACCCAGCCTCCTATCGCGTCGCCCTCATCTACGCGATCCGGCTTCCCCCGGTGTGGTACGGTACACGGGGTGTGAAACATAGGGTACACTTAGAAGAACAGTGATGAGCACTGGTGTAAAACGAAGTTGTACCGATAACCGGTACATACGGCGCAGTCGGGGAACCGACCAACAACAAACAGCCTGCCCACTACCATTGAGCAGACGCAGACTTACGCACACAGACGGTATAAAGCCGGGGTGTTGGGTTGGCAGGAAAACTGATCGTTGATTAGATCGATGTTAAAGCGTTGTTAGAGATCGTAAAACAATACGACGTACCACCAAGGTTCAGGCACATACAGACAATGGCCTCAAAGAAGCGTTTTATGTATACGTGAAACAAAAACTGCTTTAGTCACTTAAATTTCGCTAACATGTTCAAGAGATGATCGAAAAAATAAAGGTTCAGAAAGCAGACCATTATTCAGTGTTTACTACATCAGTTAAGGAATTTTATTTTAACCTTTCTGTTTAGTTTCCTTTTTTTACTACTTTTTCTTTTTTACTGTACTACCATGTATGTATCCGGCACGTACCACAACAATATGGAGACCTGTTTCGTTCGATTTACTTAAAATCGTTATGCGATAGATACAATCATTAATAGTATGATTTATGTAAAATACAATTTCACGTCTATTCATGTTTTTTCATATTTTTATGGCCATAATTACGTTTTTTATTGCAAGAAAACTGCTTAAACGCTTTACAATTCAGAAATACCTTTTTTCTTGCTGCCATGCTTAGAAACCTTGTTTTTGTTATAAAATTACCAATCAAAATAAGTATTTATGATGGTAGTAAATGCTCTGAAATGAAAACAGAAACAACACTAACATAGAGAAAAAAAACCAAAAGTAACATGAACAGCCGAAAACAGTCTTAAAAATTCAATAACGAATTATTCAAAGAACCAAATTCTTCCTATCAGTATCTGGCTTAGTTAAGGAATGTAATCATCACCTGCAAGATTTTTCTAAAACTACACCATTCACCATAGTTTTCGTCGGCCAGTATTTTACACAAATCATACCAAAAATGTTTATATGTATCTGTAAAGGATTTTAAGTAAATCTAACAAACAGGAGTTCATATACTTGCACGCGCTTGTATTACATATCAACTTCATAACCTCTGCTATGAACTATTCCCAAAAGACGACGAACCAAAATCTAAACAGTTGGGAGATAAGGAAATAGGATACACATAGGCAATGATAGTAACGCATAAACTAAAGAATGAAATTGATAATGCTAAAATATCCAAATACAATCGCAATAAGAAATTACAATAATTTGGAGAAAACTTTTATACAGTGGCACACACAAACAACATTTACCTAAAGTGATTCTTTCTTACAGAAAGAAATTGTATGCTCTTATTAATTGTCGATCCCGTTTTTCTATCATACAGAAAAAGAAAATACAAAAATATGCTTAAATAATGAACTCAGAATGAACGTAAATGTCCCATAGAGGACTCGGCTTACATAACATGAACTAATACGGAATATCGCTATAAGAATTTTGTTTGGAGTATGGCTTGTAATACTGATTTAGCGGATTAAGGAGTTGTGTAGTGAGACGTAGTTATAAGTTAAATCACACATCTATATTACTGGAAGAAGGTATCAACAGCCTTAAGGCACGAACTTTAAGAAAAGCAAGTAAATAGGATACTCATTCAAATTGATTCAATAAAAACCTGAATTGAATATTTTTTTTTTTTTTTTTGCTATTGTATGACGGCCTGGCCGTATTAGACTTAGTTTACCACGTAGCAGGATAGTCAATCACTGCTACGGGGGAGCGGTCCGGATGGGATTTTGGTCCCGGTCTGTCGTGTGAGAGAGCAGCGCCGATACCACTATCCCACCGGGCCGCCCCTACCTGAATTGAATATAATATTGCATAAAACAAAAACTATAAATGATAACATATAAAAATATGGAATAAGACGACAGAAATAACGAAACTTGGATGGACACGGGAACGAACACTGTGGAAGGGTCATAAGGGACAACAGAACGCAGATCGGGAGTGTCATCCATTGAGACCCTCGCTTAAAACTTGGGTTTTCATAGTTCAAGCGGAACATTTCATCGAGCCGAGAGCCGATTGAAGACAGTTTTAGTGATACATCTCTTTATTCAATCTCAAACAAACAAAGCCTCTCGAGCTACTGAAAGCACAATACTGTTTACTATCTACCTACATCCCAAGAGAAAAACACACGATTCAAAAACAAATTTGTTAAAACAGTAGTCAATAAGAAGGAAATTATTGCCATTTATCTCTATAACACCCTCGCAGCAATTGTTCAAATTGATCTGACTATAACCAGAATTCGAAATACCCGTCAATAAACTAGTGTCTCTCGTCGAATCCATACCGTATGCACCCGTTTTTTAAACGTCCCTTTCCCAACGATAACCGTTTTATATGCCTCAATCGTATAGATTTCCAATAGCAACGATGGGTGCCACTTTCGGTACCCTTGTTACTACCGGATGTAGCCGATTTTCGTTTTACCACTGCACGCGTGGTAAAACAACGCGAAGAGTAACGGCATCAAGTGTGATTTACGCAGTGGGCAGTAACACGAAAAAAATGTTCATGTTTAATGATCGCGTGACCAATGCTTGACTACAGTACCGTCTGACATGTTCACCCGTCACCAGGCTATATTGTTGCATGAATGGAAAGGTAGGGGTCATAGATCGCTTAAATTGACACACACAAAATATAGGAATGGTTATCACAATGTTTTTTTCCCATATTATATTTCATTACATGTTTTGTAAATCCAATTAGATTACTTGGTCTACGGCATTGGTAGGCAAACTACTCGGAGTTTGAAATAACCAATCCACTGTACTTCAAAACATTATATTGCGGGTATATTAGCCCTATATATGAATACTATCGAGACGAATACGGAATTGAATATCGAGTATTATCGTTGATGTTCCTGCGATAGTAGGACAAGTTAACATTAAATTGCACAGACCCACTTCTCGGAACTAAATATTTTAAAACTTGACTTCAGAAAGATGCGTTGCAGATCGAAAGACAGAGGGACGGCGATGTCAAGTAACTTTTATCGAATATTTCGATTTCAGAGTATGAATTAGATTAGAAAACGCCTAGACTTAATAAAAGACATGTGAAACCATTCTATGTTCGACTTGTAATACAAATACTTATAGAAACAGTAACTGAGATTAAATCTTAGTTTTGTACACTCGCAATAAATTGGACATAATTAGTTCGATTACAATTAAAACATGTGGTTTAAAAGTTAATACATAAGATGTTATTTTCTACATTAGTATTTATGAAAGCTATACCTATTCAGAACCTTTTTGATATATTAGTTCGGAGAAAACTACCTTTGAGATTCTTCATCAGCTTGAGACGTTCTTCAAAGTCGGCATTTTATCTGACCTGACCTGATCTATCGGCATTTTGCTGCAGATCGTAGAAATGAGCATCTTTAATTGATCCATTGTACGATCATACGTAACAGTCCAGACGATGACAATGCGGGAAGCAGGAAGGCTACAATGTGTTATCAAGAAAATCTGTTGAAATTCTCCCAAAACCACATTTGAACGATATTCGCGTGTGAGCCGCTGCGCCGTCCTGGTCACAATTATCTGAGACCACAACCTACTCCAGAACCTCAGGCTTGTAGCACGTGGCGTTAATTTTTGCGTTTTTCTCGATAAAAATCATCACCGTTGCGGGGATCTGAAACTGCCGGACGTTTTCATAGGACAGGGGGATGCTGACCAACGTCGGCACCCATAGTCGATCATTACAAATTCGACATAGTGCCAGCTTTGTAAGACTAAAAGTTTCTCGTCAGAAAACATGAAATCCTGACCCGCGATCCGCAAACAAATTTATTACGACGTCGCGGTACTGCTTCATCTTGTGCAATAGCTTATGCCTGGGGCTGAATCGATATGGATACATACATTGTAAAAGAACCTAACCGACACAACGAAGAAAAGTATTCAAACTTGTGTTAGAACTTATTGAACACCCTGTATAAAATTCACCTCCAAATCTACATTTTATTCATTGATTTACCAAATCTCGACTTTAGAACCATATACAAATGACGAGGCCTAGTGTTTCTCAGTTATGTTGTACTCTTTTTCTTTGTGTTTCTTTTTGTTTTGTATGGTAAAAAACATAAAGTAAACACATATTTCCTTGTATCAAAAATACACATTAAACTTCCAAACAGAATTGCCATGAGCCTTTTCATTTGTTCATAATTGGGTGAATGTTTTACTAAGTTAATCATTTTCGTTTTATGTTCTTTTTGCTTTTGATTGTGTTTAATTTGTTCAAGTTTCCGGACATGGGCGTTGTTAGAACACTTTGTTTGATCAACATGCAACGGTAGCATAATTGTGTAGCTTTTGTTGGCTCATGTCGGTTTGTTGTGAACTCTTTGTTACAGTGCATGTAACTCAATACGCTCCACGTTACGTTACAATCAAACCCAAACGTTCGGGTGCAAAGGTAGGATAATGTTTTACATTAGGTAAACCAATCGTTTAACAACACCGTAAAATATTGTTTTGTTGTACTACATTTTAAGTGTATTGTTAAAAGGTGGTTTACGTGTGCGTTTCCTTGTTCGCTTGTGAGTTAAGAAATTGCGTACTAAATAATATAAGCGAGCAAAATACGTGAATCAACCGAGTTTGAAGTGACTCCTACAATAAATAATGCAACTATAAAGAAATGCCCAAAGTTAAGGAACTGCGGGCAACTACAATCCTTGGCTGCTCGAAAACCCGGCAGCTAAGTTGAGTCAGATTTCGTACTGACGAGAGGCCAAGTGGGAAATCTTGTATGAATTATGCAAAACTTGAAACCCTCTTAAGGCCACTTTGCTAACACGCTCGACGCTTTCCTTTGCTTCTTTTTCACAAAAAAAAACCTCATCGAGCGTAAACCGAACGGAAGCGATAAAAAGTATGTAAAAAAAAAAACATTTTCTTCCTAAACCGTTAGCAACCATCAGTCTGGTACATTCTTAAACTCGGGCAGTGCTCGCCGTTGCAAGAGTGTGCGTGCAATGTTTTCCTTCCGAAGCGTGGTAGTGTGTGTTTGATCGCAGCAATCTGCATGATGGTGTTCGTCTGCAGCGTACGTTCACGCACACATTCCCACGTCCCGCTTCAACGGCACAATAATGGCGGGCAAACGGCCAACCGGAGTGTGCGAGCCGTGTCGCTGTTATTACCCACATGCAGTTTACGTGCCGGCTGTGTGGTTTTCACCGTGCAGCGAGAAATAACTATCTGATGGCCGGTGGTAACGATTCCGCAGCAGTACACCACGAGAGAAGTTCTCGAACTTGGTAAATACTTTCCATTTTTTTTGTGTGTACCATTTTCTTCGACATAACTTGATCCGAACCCCGGGCCCTTATGGTGGTGCGTCGTCGGAAATGATGGGTTGCTGGTTGAGATCTGTTTTAGAAACGAAAGGAACAGGGCAAAAAAAACCCCAGCAGCCTCAACAGTGCTCTTCTGCAAATGGGAACCATTTCCAATTCCTGGTGGTCGCGCGGTGGGCGGAAGGAAGTAAGAAGGAAAGGCCCACGAGAGGAATGCAAAGATGCACGGAAGAAGGTCGGAGGTGTGTATGTGTATGCTGGCCATAAAAAAAAAAAAACAGCTCAACATTGCTGCTTCCTTGGCATCTCCTCCTGGTTTGCTTCTTTTTCTACCACTTTACCGAATAACTGCCCCCTGACAGAGCCAGGGGTAAGGGACCTAAACCAAACCCAAACCCCAAGCTGCCGCGCTATCGAGAGACCAACACGACCAACGATAATAGCAGCAGCAGCAACAGCACACCAACAGCAGCAGCCAGCAAAACAGAGCAAAGCAAAGGAACGAAAAAAAAGGAACACGTTGGCGACGAAGCGATGGTGATGACGATCTTCCAACCGTTCCAAGAACCCCGCACAACGTTCGTCCTTGCTCGTAAACCTCTCTCTTTGTGTGCTTCTTTTTTGTTGCTTTTTGCCCCCCTCCGTGCTGCTTCGTCCATACCATAAGCGCTAGCTGGCACAGCATAGCATCCGTCATACTCTCTCGCTCTATCTCTCTTTCGTTCTCTAACCTCGTCCGTGCGCTTTTCGCTGTAGCTGCTTGTTCGACTTGTGTATGTCAGTGGAAAAGTAGGCGCTGTAAGGAGAAGTTAGGGGAAGACCCGGCGCGGCAGAAGCAGCAGACACAAACAGCAAGCAGACACACAAGAAGAGTGAGAAAGGGAGGAAGCAGGAGCACTCCCGCCGCTCTACACGCCATAATACGTTCAGCCGAATGCGGGCTGCCGATTGGTCGTGAGCGCACCGTACCAAAACACCGACTCCACGTGGAGTCAAGTCGGGTCGGTTTTTCGGTCGGTCGCTGTGGTACGCGCTATAGCTCGGTTGAACTGAAAAATGTTTACCTCACGGTTCTCGCTAACGCACCCTGCTCCGGCCGGCTTCTTCATTTACCACCCCCCCTGTCGCCCCTTCTCCTGTTCTGCGCTATAACCAAAACCGAACAAGGGGAAGCCACAGGAAACCCAAACCCGAACCGATTCCACTGACACGGCCATCGTTGTCGACTGTCGGAGTTTGAGCACCGCACCCGTCCCGGCCTTACCTGCCATCCTGCCTTCCTTTCTGCCCCCTTCACCCGGTACACAATCATTTCACACAACGGCCCTTTGCTAAGAGACTTTGCTACGCTCCTCATGCCCGCTTCGTCGCGCCTTACTTGTGGACCCTCTTCCTTTCGCTTCTTCCTATATAGCATAAAAACCGTTTCTACGCTTCGTGTGTTCTCCTGCTTCTTTCTGCTGCTGCTGTTGCTGCTTGAAGCAATCGACAAACGACATCCCATTTGGGGTAGTCGACGTTCTCGAACTCGAAATCGGTTTGTCGCGTTTTTTTCTTCTTCTTCTTCCTTTGCTTCACTCTACCGTCATTTACGTTACGTTTCTCCGATGCATCGCGTTTCGATCTGCACCGGGCGAGGGGGGGTAAACAGGTATTGAAATCGGCCGGCCTGTGTGAACAAGCCAAAAGCTCGGGTATTATGGGAATTTTGAAGCGCAACGAAGCCAAACTGAAACCGACGGCAGGAACTCGTGCCTAACTCTGCCGCATCCCAACCCATCCGTCGTATGCGCCTGCTGCGACTTCCAATTTTCTCGTTCGCTCTGTTTTTTTTTCTTTTACTTTTTCGAGAATAACTGATTCGTTTTCCACTATTCCCCGTCCGTTTTGCCACGTCACGGAAACTTGGCCCGTTCGCTTCACTCCCTGCACTAAAATTTCCTCGCACACCACCCACGCGCATCTAGTTGCCATCGATTCGTCGTACTCGTCGGTTCCCTTAGGTCCCTGATGATTGGCGTTGTCTGTCCTGCCATCCGTCTCCCCCTCGCACTATGTATGTGTGCATTGGCGCACATTGCTCTTCAAACAACCAACCCCCTTGTCTTGTACATCCAAAAACACTTCCAATCGACGATTTCTTTCACGCGATCCTTCGTTCATCGGTATCGCAATTCGTCCGCCACAAGCGGCCAGAGGCGGTAGCGACGAGATATATAGTGCGGTTGAGGGAGGTCGTCGGCGCCGTCGTTCGTCGTTCTGCACAACATTCTGGCTTCCTTCTAGCTAGTTCCATAAGTTCCGTACGGTGGGGAAAAAAAATAATCATCCTACGGTGTACTGTTCTCACACACCATCTTTCTCTTTTCGTCTTTTTATAAACCCCCCCCCCCCCCAACCCTCTCGCCAGAAAGTTTACGTCTCTTGCACAAACAGTTTTGCACACAATTTCGCTTTTTTATGTTGTTGCTCTTCTGCATCTCATTTTTGTTCTACTGCCACTGACTGGCCCCGTCCGTTTCATAAACCCCGAAAGAAATTAAACCCGGGCGACGAAAAAACATGATTCACATAAATATACAATCCGCACTGTGTGTATGCATGGTATGGCAGCAGCAGCGGCAACTCCTAGAATTCCATCCCCGTTTCCTGCTCGACCCACCTTCTGAATTCTACCGAACCGATTAATGTTTCGCAAAACGAAATGGTAGCGAAGACAGGCGCGCAAAAAAAAACGAGAGAGAGAAAAAACACACGTACACATTACCACCAACAGTGGCTTAAACCTTACCAACCACCCATTACCGGACCACCCTGCACCCAGGTGTGTGTACGTTGGCACATTTTCTTTGTTTGAAACGCGCAACGCCTTTTCTAATTGTGATCCGCCGCGTTCGGTTCTCCTGCTCACGTCTCCTCCTTCCGGCCATGGGAAATGAGATGTAGTAAGGAAAGGGAAAGATTGATTGGTGTGAAACATCCATAAAGTATATGCTAATAGATGGCTCAAAGAACTGGTGGCAGCAGCGGCTAAAATGGATTTGTATTTGCATGTAAGGAAAGCGTTGAAAACTAAATAAAACTCATCGTCGGTGTGGGCACATTTTACAGTGTTTGCGAATGTAAATTGCCGTTTTTTCTCATTATTTATATCCATCTCTTCAGCAACAGCACAGTAAGGTAAATACGAACACTATCGATCGAGTACGATCATTGGGTAAGCCTGTTCGATTACTTGGACCACAAGAGAAAAAAAGGATACGGGAATTTATAATTTTGACAATTATGACATTTCTGTGTGGTCAAACCTTCCTTCATGTGCAGCTTATCATATTAAAGGATCCTTTTCTGTTTTTCCTTTTTTTTCATGCATGACAAATTTGCGGATCTCTTTCGTTTTGTTTTTCACTCGTACCCCCTCGTCCGTTTTGGTCTATTCGCACGTACACACGTATAACGATCGCTTCCGAGAAGACACTGCGAGCCCGTTTGGATCGTTCTGATGAGAGGTTTATCCACCGCAGGCGCAACTAACGCGCTCTTGATTTCATCGTCCCCGTCGACACCTTCTGCCCGTGGCCTTCTTGTAGCGTTTTTTTTTTTTTTCTCCCCCCGGACAGTATAAATGTTCACGTGTTTTGTCGTTTAATCGGCCTTCGGTGTGCCTTCGCACTTGGTTCCCCTTGCTGAATCGGTCGCTCGGCTGGCGTGAAGTGTGTAGAGAGTGCCTTAACGATTCCACGATTCTTCCCCTGCGCTGTTTTAATGGTTCTAATAATAAATTATGGTTTCCCTTGCGTCTCGGCTCCCTCTAAAGTCGATGATGATGGCCGTATATGCCCATCATGTCGCTAGTGTGATGCCGTGATGCAAGGCACGGCAGAGAGAAAAAAGGTAGGACAGCAACTTTTTCCCATGACTTCCCATTCGGGCCCGTCGGAAGGATTCGGGCGGATCGAATCCGTATAATATTAGATGGGTATTTAAGTGTTATCTTGAAATAATTTACACTTATGCTCTTTGCGAGATTGCGTAGAAGCAGCAGGAACAACAACAACGAACAAAACACGAGGAATTAGGGCTGCGAAAGACTAGTTGTGGCAGAGCAGTTGGGGTTATGTTTCACGAGCGAATATGCCATCGAAATGTTTGGTACTGGTATGTGTGGTTTTTGCTTTTGCGCTACCTCTCTATTTGGTAGAATAGATTGCTGAAGAACTGCTGCTGTTAAGCTATGCGCAGGAATCTGCGTCCTCGCTTTTATTGCTTTACGCTTTTTGTGTTCTTCTACATTTCGGACACTACTGTGCATCCCATGGATGATTGTGGATGAAAGCGAAATAAACAGTGTGGAAATGTGATAAAAACATCCATGACAGCTTTGGACGGAAAGGAAGTATAATGGAAAAAGTAAGCAACGTAAAATTGATTAGTTATGGATATATGCTCGGGTAGATTACGAAAGCTGTACAATCGATCCAACGAGCAACAGGTAAGGTTCCTATCCCTGTATGTATCACCAAGTGAAGGAGTTAGACACAGACGGTTCTTGGATTACGAAAACTAAGCAAACCGTCAAAAAATACCATTGGAATATAATGGCTGGAGGAAATTCTAAAGAAAACTAAACATCCGAATAATATTGTGCAAACCCGCAATTCAAGCTTCTTGAGCGCAAACTATAAACTGAGACCTACTGGAAAATCTATAGATTTAGAACAACCTTCCTCAACAATCAGTCATGATATCTACTTCCTTTGTGACAATACAACCGCTAGAGGAGACTTGGCTTAGATCCTATGAGATATACGATCGGTCCTGCCGTGTGCTACCGACATCGCTAACTTCTTTACCATCGGGCGGCCCCAATCAATCATGTTACAGTAATAGGAATTATCTTTTTAAAATAATAATAAAAGCTCCGGTACAATCAGGAACTGAAATCAAAGTTGTCTCTGGAGCGAAAATCAAGGTTTTCCGGAGCACCTGGTTCGAATCCGCATTGTGTTTAGAGCCGTATCCGGTATTTCAACATTGAAGTCAGAGTGGATTCATGAATCGTGAGTAGTGTTCCCGTCACTACATTAGAACTTCGTTCGGATTTGTTCAGAGGGCTTAAATATCTACAGTTTAACGTGCTATAGCCATTGTAAAGAAACGATTTAAATTTCCAAAATAAAAGATGTTAATGATGTTGTTCAGAGATGTCAAACATACGGCCCGCGACATCTTTGAGGCAAACCAAAAAATCCTGTGTCTAGTGCACGCGATTTGCATAGTTCTTAGTGGTTAAAAAAATACAGTGCTTCGTTCCCCTGCTGACAATTTGGGAGATAATTCCATAATTTTTTTTTCTCGCCTTATTCTGACCTTATTCTGGCCTTATTGATAAAACCAGGATAATAAATAATGCACCTAATTTATTATGATCACTGATATGGCCAAGAAGATTGGCACATTCCAACGTTTTCAACATCCATTCCATGTTCCTGAACATCCAAGAATGCTCTCTTTCCCTTTAACTGGTCAACTTGTGGGCTGAAACAGCTGTACAGCACGTTTGGTAATATATCATACTATTCGATATATTGAAATTATGCAAGTTGTTCTAGTTACATGCTTCATGGAAGTATCACACAGTTTTTTTACCATATGCATTTTGTTGTATAAGTTATTAATAATTTCACAAAAATATTTCTGCTCCGTACAGTTGACGGAGACTTTGGTCATAGATGTCAAACAAAAGTTTGTGGACATTTTTTTTTCAATTCCATGTTAGACTCTTTGCCAATGATCACGAAACTATTAAATATATATTCTCCTTTTCATATTGACCCAGCAATTCTCGATCAAGCAAAGCTGGGCATTTTGAGAGGGTTTCCAAGTTTGAGCACCAATGGAATGCGAAACTTCTCAATTTCTTCCAAGTGTTGTGAGACGAGGCTAGATTCGACCAAAACACCATCTTTGTAGTCCTATTTCATGAAGGTAGTAACTTTCGGGAGGCGATTCGCAGTATAAATCTCGCTGTTCACTTCTAGTCAAGACGAAAAGAAGACAGGAATTTCCCTTAACGCACCGAAAAGAAGTTACAACCTTGCATACCTTCTTTCGTTTGAAGTTCTGCTCAATCCTCCAGTCGCTCAAAACGATGGGATGGCCAAAACCAGGCTTTCGCTAGTTTCGCAGTCGTTTTATTGTTTATTGCAGTCGCTACTGTAAATCAGCTGATAGAGCTGTTAAATTTTAACAGCATGTGCCTTACATTTGCACATTGCAAATACGGCATTGGACCGATAAATAGGAAGCTTGGTGGTAGCATGAAAAATCGGTGCATTTTGTCGTTTTTTCAATGCAAACGTTAATAGAGAATAAAAATAAGTCTAATAAAAAATATAGTATTTCAAGTATTAATTATTATATAGGTACGAGTAATTTTGATGATATTTTATAATTTTGTAATAACTGTTTATGTTTAAAAACACTTAACTCAATCGAATGAAAGTGTCTCAGCAACTCCCTATATACGCTAATGTTTAGGACCTGATGCAATAGCGTATCTCGAGTTTTCGCGTATATCGAATTTCCATGAAAATATCATTTATAATTCAGATTCCAGAGTTAAAAAATAAACATGTACAAGCTGTCAGGTAAGAAAAAATTCAGATCATCTTTAGTTGGGGGTCGTTTGTTAGTGGACTATTGCTGCATAACTTCAAAATTTATATAGTCAAAAAAATGCAAAATTTCCCATGTAGGATTCAAAAAGCATTGACAAATTCAATGATCTGACATTCTCCATACAATAGCGTATTGCGAAATCGCGGATATCGAGTATGGCGTACTGCGGGGATTTGCTGTACACTGTTTTAGTTTGGTACACATTGATTGTTCCAATGATTCTCATTACAAGAATATTAAATTGAATTGAAAGTATTGAATGTATAAAAAAGTTATTGCAAATTGATTATTATTTCTAAAGAGTCCGCCTGTAAAGGCATCATTACAAGACAATGCGAGTAGTAGAAAAATCGTGTAAAACAATTGCCATTCAAAATTTGTCGAAGCTATGGACTAAAACATTTATTGGTTAGTCTATCCAGAAATAATACGAGTGATGAAAGATCATTTCTGCCATTATTTGAAGAGAATGAAACCCTTAGGGGGCTAAGACGACTCGAAGTCGAAGTTTTTGACGACAAATAAACACGTGTTTGGTTCATTGCCACCCAATTGAAGGCGATTATGTTTGATGAATATGTGTCTGTCTACCTTAACTTAATTTTATTGAGATAAAGTGCTTCATAGCGTTTTGACCAATACAAGCGGGAACTCCGAATCACGACAAACCCGTGAAAATTCGTTTCTGTATGATATAATTTCAAGCAAAACAAAAAAGAGATGCAAACATTTGTGAACAAATTTTTTGATTTATTTAAAACACGTGATGACAGCTCGCTTAACACCCTGGTACGAGGAGTGAGAGATAATAATGTCACTATAATAATTGCACTATTTTACAGCAAAATAACACTAATTTACAAACGGGTTAACTACAGGCAAACACAACTTATCTGGCCCATTTTCGTGTGGTCCGAAGTCACCCAATGCGGGTGAGGAGGTGTGGTTCTTGGAGGTGTGGTGGAGCTCAAGTTCATATTTATGGCCCCCTAATTTACCACGTGTAGTTGGCCGTAATGGCAACTAAACGACATGGGGGCTACGTTAATCGTACCGTGTGTTTGCATGGAAGGGCGCAAACGGAGTTGGGGAAAACCGCGGCGCGGCAAAACCACTCTGCTCCGCAAGGCTCTTGCTGTGGAAAGCGAGTAATTGATTAATTATGTAATGTTCAACCATAAAGCACAGCGCTAAAGGTGAGAGACAGCATAGTTGCACCTATCGGGTGCTGTTACGGGTTCCCGGTGGATTTGCAGACCAGAAGAGGTGCCGGTTCACAATGTGGTCAGTCGGTTGGTAATTGGAAATTAATTAACGCAACTGCGATAGCGAAGATGGCTTTCGGTGTCTTACCGATGCGACAGCTTCCGTGCTAATCTGCAAGCTGTTTGACAGCTATTTTTATTCTTCTGTATGTGGTATGTGTCCATCCCATGTATTGTGTAGGAATGGATCGCATTGAGGCTCAGATGCTCGACGTCTTGAATGGACTTCACATTGTGAATAGAAAAACATGCTAACAAATGGATTTAAAATGTTTGCAGGCCGAAAAGATCGATAGTAGCTGAAAACAACACGTCGTGTCTAACATAAAGTTCGCATTATTTAGCCAAAGTTCGCATTACCGGACCAAAGCTGGTGAAAAAGAAGTCGATAATAATGATGATGATGATGCTGAATCGTAAAAAAGGAGAGCCTTTAGGCGATTTCGGATGATCGCGATCAGCCTACCGAGGTGGCGCCACGCACAGAAAATACGGGCGGTGCAAAACGTCAATTGATTGGTGGTTTGGTGAGCAGCAAAAATTGAGCCTTCATTCGTCCTGGCACGGCCAACACGGATCGATTTAAGTAATATGGCTAACGACAGAAAGATAGTTGGTGGTTTGCAAAATTGCCGAAAGCGGACGGTTGCTCTGGTTGCAGCAGTTAAAACCAATTCCTGCTTATGGCGGCAGTCGTCCGTTGGTACTGGGAGCCAAACATATCTTTTCTTAATGTTCTTAATTATCGAGTGCGAGTTTTAGTATGTGCCAAGTTTTTATTTTTCGTTTATTGCCCTCCTGTTTGTGAAGGCTGTAGGTTGAACAAAAAATTGGAAACATTTAGCCAAAAGTACGCTGTAAAATAATATAAATACGAGAAGTGCGACAGAAATTACTACACATTAGCATGAACATGGTAGCAAGTTAATTTACCATCCGTGTTCTACCTCTTCTTGTGAGTAGGTTATAAAATTAACGTCTTGAAACCAGGACCAAAGCGATTAGTATATCGAATTGTCCGGAACCTGAACTTCCCTTCGATGTTCGTTGTACTAACATGTGCTGTGTCCTTTAAGCTACCTTATGAACACCTTATGATTTATAATATGTTCAGCAGGGATTTGAGTAGGGCCATGGGGAATTATTAAAAATCGCTTGATCTATGTCTGTAATACTCAGTTTTTAGGAATTATAGGATCCAAATCATAATCGTGTGACGTTGCCGATTAATAATAAAGCAGTTTCATGTTGGCAAAAATGTCCCTATTGGACCAAACAGCTGAGAATGGGAAGAAAGCGAATAATGTGCAGTGCAATGTTTACACGTGTTCACATGATACAAATATAGAGCAGACTAGATAAAGACGGGCACCTTAAGAATAATTAGGGAAATCTCTGAATATAAAAATGCAGTAACCATGAACAATGTGCAAGACTTATTTTACATTCTTAATATATCCAAATAATCATCAATACATTGAAGTTTCCATAAAGTTTGCTGTATTTATCTTAATTGAAAAACATTTTATTTTTGTTATTGTATGATGGCCTGGCCGTATTAGACTAAGTTTACCACGTAGCAGGATAGTCAATCACTGCTACGGGGGAGCGGTCCAGATGGGATTTTGGTCCCGGTCTGTTGTGTAAGAGAGCAGCGTCGATACCACTACCCCACCGAGCCGCCCCTAATTGAAAAACATGCTTCATTTCATGCAGTTTTAATTTGCTCGGGAAAAACGGACACCTGATATGGATAAGATGGACAGCTACTAAAAACTTTGGAAATATTTAAATTTTACTGTGTTTTAAGTTATGTTTAATTTTATGACAATCAATCAAACACTTGTGTACGTCTTTCCTACTTTGGCGCCTGTTATTTAAACCGCCATATTACACAATATTTAATTGGTATCATTACCGTTTTTGCACCAGTTTTATTTTTATGATAAGCGGGACTACTTGTTGACATAGGAGACTCGCCACAAGTACAACAAATTCGAGATGTATTAATTTTTTTTCGGTAGCATTAAAATTACATCAACCAGCGTGCACAAAACGATTTTTTTTAATTTGTTAACAAAATTAACATGCTGCATGTGAGAAATCCATCTATGTTCTTAAATGTTGTTTTACACGTTTAGATTTGTTGCTGCAATGTTAAAAAATTCCAAAATTTATTTTGTCTACTTATTATAACAAGTGTCCATCTTACTAACAGTATCCGTCTTACCCTACTTTCCCCTATATATGCATCTTTTAAATCCGAAAAAACGAACGAAGTCCATTGACTTAAAGTCTCTGTAAACTAACAAACCAACGAACCATCTTCTAAATCCATTCTATAACGAAACGTTTGTTTAAGGGTTACACAGCACTCCTGGCAACAAAATAAGCGCGGAATCAAAGCAAATGTCCGTCTATCCATTAAAGAAATCGATTGCTTGATAAGTACGAGCCGCTGCCTTCCGACAGTTCCTTCTCGGCGTCGAACGAATTATAGGTCGTAAATCGTTGTGAAACGTGCGATGGATCCATAATCAATCATTTGATTCCGGTTGTCACGTACGGTTTATAACTCTTGCCAGTGACCACCAGACCTCCGGTAGTCGCTCCAGTGCGTGGTCAAAAATCTAATAGCAATTTTCAAACCAAAATCAACACCAACGTCTGCTGCTTAATAGATAAAATTACTGTTGCGATTAAAGATTGATTGAATCGATCGTTCGATGAATAACATTCGATAGTAATGGAACCATTGGAAAAGTTAAGACGATGAGTTTGATAAAAGTTAAGGGAAATTTTACAGAAGTGTCGTTTAAATAGTATTGTCAAAACTTTAAAAATACACAATAGATACGGGAGCGTATCCAGATGCTAACAACAACTAATTTCTAATCATTTTCAAAAAAAAGAGTGATTAACATACCTTATTAAATATTGCTTGGAATCTGCGTTTCATATGAATATTACAGGAAAGCAGGATGCTAATACAATTAATTCATCCCTGATATTTTAAATACTATCCATCAGATTGCTAACGGATGTTGGGTGGCTCCAGTGCACCGTAATAATGGCTCTCCGCATTGTTGACGTGCTGCTCTCGAGAAATAGTTCAGCCATACATTTTTAATTACTATATCAGCTGGATGCCTACATCCGCTTGGTTTGCGGTTTTTCTGCTTTCTGAGCTATTAACTCACAACCTTTTCGTCTCGTTTGTCACGTCGCTCGGGCATACATATCATCATAACACTCTAAACACACTCAAATGACGAAAACATGCGTTTCGGGGTTGTTGATAGAAGCATAAAGGAATTTTAAACATTTATTGCTGAAGTCTGATTCCACTTGAAATTAGTCTTTATTTTAATCGAGCTGGGTGATAATGCAGTTTTGTCCTGAAAGATTGCCTTGAAATTGAATTATATATTGTAAAAGACTTGCGTTTTGTTATTAGAACTACCTGAATGCAAGAACCATTTCTTCCTCCATTGAATGCTTTCCATATTTGATACATTTTAGTATTCGGGATACGGGTATGGTCGTCGAATGTGATGCGAAGGCAGATCAAGCTGAAAGCCCCTCCATTGAAAGAATATAAAACCGCACAGTCCAGCATTATTATTCACAAACAAAACAAGGAGTTAGAAGATCAAGTGTAAGCATGAAAGTGTTTCTGAAGAGAATTTCCACAACATAACCAAGATTATTGATTATATTCAACAAAATAGAAGCAGAATAAAATGTGCTTGAAGCCGATTAGGAGAAGTGAATGTGCCAATGTAAACGTTTTGGACACGGCGTGTCGTATACACATCGTATACGTATATACGCGCCTTTACCACTACATTGCCGGACGGATGTTTGAGCCGGAAGCGTACACATACAGACGTTTATTTGGTTGCTTGCCGTGGTCGAGGCAGGAGGCGTTGTTCGTGCTCTCGTGAGTTCTGTGAAGCGTTTCGGCAGCGGTATCCTCTTGCGTTGGTAATTTTGTCGCAAATCCGCGGCGATTTAATGGTTTGTTAAATGTGCAATCTTGTGTGCGTATATTTGATACCTGAAGCTATGGTGGTTTAGCGATTACTGCATTGGTGCTACGTGGATCATGTAATACGTCGAATGTATCAACTCCAAGCGGCTACAACAAAATGGTTTTGGTGTGTGATATGCGGAATGCGTTCAGCATACGTGCAATATGCGTCGCCTTAAAAATTGTGTGCTAAGCTATGGTTACGAATAAAGAGTGTAACGAAGTGTGTGGATTTATGGAACCAGAGAAGTTGGAATTGAATATTTTCTCTGAAAGGTGAAATTGTTTACAGAGGCTAATGTAACGTCGTTGCGGCGGCGGTAGTTTGTCATTGTCGATACGTTGAAGTAGGTTTGGTGTACGATCTGCCGGGCATAAAAGGTATAGATTTTTAGAGCAATCGCTATGAAACCTATGTGACAAAATGTGATATCGTAGTGATAATATTGTGATGTGGGGAGGGCAAAAACATATAACCATATAGTTATTTGGTATGCAGCGGTTCCTGGTCCAGAGAAGATTGGGAGCAATTATGAGTGTGTTCCTCGTATTTCTGTGTCACAGCTAAAGTGTACTATGCGTTTATGTGTGTGTGTGTCCGGTTTGAAGTCCGTGTACACAGAAATGTGTTGGGCCATGTAGCCGAAGATGGGAGTAATGGGCTAGAGAGACCTTTTTACGGGTCGCCGATAATTAATTGCCCTGCATCAATTTAGTTTATCGTGGTGTGATGGTGCTGAGAAGATAGTGCAGAGCATAAGCAGCAGGCCCAGCGCGACTTGTTCGTTCGAGCGCGGCCGGCGAATCGAGTAATCCTGCTGATGGGTAATCGTGACGGTGACGGCTGGCTGTTCAAACGAAAAAAGGAAAGAAAAAACGAATATGGTTGCGCCAATGCGAGCACGTGTGAAAGAGCCACTATACCACGAAACGTATTATTATAGCAAAAGTAAAAAAACAAGAAAAAATTGTGATATTGTAGCACTGTGAGTAAGCGAGAGAAAAACAGGGGGAAATTTCGTAGCCAAGAAGTGACGACGCCCGAGAACTACAAATTTCCCGCTCTTTTTCCAGTGCTTTTTATCACGATGAACGCGAGTGGAAAGTGAAATCGGTTGATAATTGAATTTGGCATCATCGTCGACAAGAGAATTGATTCCCTTTTATCCGGCTATGCCGTGTGTATGTGTGTGTTAGTGTACGCGCCCGGCTTGCTCTTTTGCGTATACATTTTCGATGCCGTAGAGTTTGATTGTGTCTCAGGCGAGTAAAGCGAGAAAGAAAAGAAAGTCAGAGAAGCGATGGATGGCAAAACGTAATTCGACACAAATTTGATTAGTCGGTGTGTGGTTGATTTCCCAATGCGTGCGCGGAAAGATCTGTAGGAGGCTGGGATGGATATGGGTGGTAGTGCGTTGCAGTTTGGGTTTAGTGCGGTTACAGTAATGACACTTGGCAAAGGATGTGCCGAATTACCGCGAGTGGAATTGTTATTTTGCTAAATGAGTTGGCACAAAGCCGTATTGCCGCGTTACGCTTTGTTTGCGCGTGTTAGTGGCATTGGGTTTAAAGATCTACTTAATGTATTTATTTTCCACAAACCAAATGATATTCGCTCTGCATAAGTTCATAACTAAACAAAACATATTTGCGATTGCATATATGCGTTGGTTTATGTGAGTTGCAGCTGTTTTACTTATTATGTTCCCAATTTCTTTTTTTTACCTTAGTGCAGTGAACCATAACGTATGAAATAGTGTGGAAAGGAGTGAAAAGTGTTCGTTGTGAAGTTGGATGTAACAGTTTGTGGTGCTGAGTCAAACCACAGCACCGTGTGTAGTGCTCGGGATATTCGTAAAACGAAGGTATAAACTAATATCGTACAGGCAGGATATTCTCAACACACCAGTCACGCTGCCACCGGAGATGTATCCGAATTCAGGCATTAACGCGGCAGCGGTCGCGGCCCGTCACCCGGTAAGCAATCTTTCACTTTCATCACTTCAAATCTTCACTTTTTTTCAATGATTATCATTGCAATACAATTACGAGAGGGCCGGTAGCCGAAAAGATAGAGGGGCCGTTCCTAAACGGTAGGAACGAGATTCGAATCCCACCCGGATCGTTTCCATGTAGTGAGAACTGAATATCCGACTACGGGATATCAATAAGTCTAGTAAGCCAGAAATGGCATCAGGCATGATCCAGAAGTACGTCGTTACGCCAAAAGAAGTAATCAAACAGTTTTTAACGAGTTTAACATGTTGAATTTTTAGAAATAATACCATTCGATGCAAGATTGTTTGTTGTATAAGTATGAACTTTAAACAATACAGTACAATACGATATATAATCAAGCAAATTGATTAATTCTTTTTTCTTCATAAGATAATTCCCAACCAAAAAAAAAAGGCTTCAAACGCTTGGTACTTATTGTATTCCAGTGTTCTAGTTTTAGGTCACAAATTCTAAAAAAAGTGAAAGTAATAGAAAAACGAAAATCTGGCTAAATGCTAAATTCCCTAACAAAATAGTTTTGTCACGCAAAATATTTCCATTTGTAAGAGATGTAAAAAAAACAATGTCGAGATTCCCAGTTATTTACAATTTCATTACACACAGTTGAGTGACTGTTCATTCCCTTCCAAAGCATAGGAAAATCTCCTACATCATCATCACCCTGCACTAATGCTCTTGCCATGCGATTGATCCCAGAACGAAACAAAAAAACAGAAGAAAAAAGAAAAGGGAAAGGAATATAAAGCTCTGCCGCAAGGAGGGACGCACACACTTTTACGGGGCACCTTCCTGTCGGGACTTAATTAACCTCTTCTAATTCGATCTTTAAACTATTGCATCCTATCCACTCTGGTTTGTTCCCTCTTTGTAAACCGCCCCAGCATTATTGTGGCGTTTTGCTTTTTTTCCTCTCCTTCTTCTCACACCATCGTCCAAATTTTAAAGTAGACTTAAGCGTAGGACGCGGCTAAGCAAGAAGAAAAACACTCGTAACGAATGAGGGTGGGCATTTGGGCCTCGCGGGTGTGTGGGATACACGGTTTGTACCATTGAATGTTGGTACATGTAGGGGAAAATGAAACAAACCATAGAAAAAGGGCAAGAGGTATGAGATAAATAATGTGAATTTGTGTGTAAGGCTGTGGGGAGGAAGGAGAAGATAGAGGAGTGCGAGGAAAAGTTCGTAGAAGGAAAGAAGTCATGGCGACTAACGGAGTAAGAGATCGGAATTGGTGGCCGGAAAGGCAGGTGGTTGTATTTAATTAACGGTGCCGATTAGCGCAAGGCGAGCAAATGCGTCGTCACGCCATATTGGTTTTGTTGTGGCCGTCGTTCTTCATGGCCAGCATAATCTCTTTCTCTTTCCTGTTCATCATTATTTGATTTGCTACAGGGTGTGGGTTGGTATTGGGTTACGTTTGTTGCTTATTTCGCTTATGGTACCTCACATAAATTTACAATCATCCACTGAAGATTGAAGTACTGTTCCTCATTACATGAACGTAGAGGCTTGGGTTGTGAATATTTCGCAGTGTTTCGGCTTATTGGTGTTGTTTTGGGTTACGATTGAGTGTAAAAACACTAACATAAAAAGACATTTAATTTTAAAGATATTTGAATGCTGTTTTTGAATGTGCTTTTTGCCATAAACAGTACGTTCCTTCCAGTTCGAGTATTTTTTTAATATCATTTCGACGGAGTTGTATTGCCTATTGTTTATATTCTCACAGCTTTCGAGCGGGGACACCCACTGGAGAACGATTGCGGGATTAACCTGAGCATACATGGTGGGACGTTTAGAAAGCAGGCAGGAACAAACGTTCAGATTGAGGTACGCGCACGGTTCGTTCTCTCCTGCCATAAACGGCCCCGATCGACTATGAAAAACGCCTGTCTATTTTTGCTTCCGTTTGTACTTCTTGTGTTTGTTTTTTTACTGTTTTGTTTTCCTCCAGACGTTTCACCCTTGTACTATTTCGAGTTTTCCGATCTGTTTCCGCTCCGCCGGGACTTCCTGTGCTACTGTTGGTTTGTGTTGCTTTTCGCTTTTACGCAAACAAAATGCAAATGTTCCATTACTACTTCCTGGCATACTGCTCGAATGTGATTGAAAGAGGCATGTGAAAGCAAAAGGGGTATTGAGAATGGTGGGATAGCAATATCACTTAGTGAATTTGTAAAAGAAAACTAAAAAAATTAGCTAAATGCCTACAAAATGATGTTATTAGTTAGTTCCAATACCGATTTTTGCCTTGGAAATAAGTCACGAACAATATTCGTGAGTTTGTTTGTGGTTTATATGCAGCATGCAAATCCAGTTCAAATCAAGTCAATGCAGTGTACAAGGCCCTTTAGATTGAAATAATTTAATCAATTTATTTTACATTATTTTACCAGTTGGTGGATGACAGGTTTTTACCACACGGTAGAGAATATCCATAGGTCGAACAGAAATCATTTTTCCGTGCCATGGTAAAATGTGTCAAATCGCTCTGACAGGAAACACCACGAAAATTCCGTCCAAAAACACCGTTTGTCATACAGGCATTATGGGCGATTGTGCGAACCATGTTACGGAGATCCGTGATTCCGTTATTGTTCTGGATAGGAAGTTGCTGTTAAATATCCACTACAAACAACTGATAGATAAAGCAATTAAATTGAATATGGCTACAACATTTGTTTACCCTTTTAAGTATGAAAACGATATACTTTATCCTGGTCTGTTCGATCTGGAGTGCATTTACTGTATCCTCTGTTCGTCGCCTGTTAAGAATAGTGCTAAGTGTCTATTCTTGTACCGTTACCGATCGACTTAACTATTGTAAACGTTGTATGTTATTACGTTCACAATTCGCTAACTTGATTTGTTGGTTAGATGGAATATTGGTGCTCCTAAACGTATTATTTAGGGAGGAATATTTTGTTGGCTCTGGACAACGCAGGTTGACGTTGATGTTCGTTCCAGTTAAGCTTGTATATGATTATTCTATTTTTTTTTGCTATACTTATTATGTCTTGAAACGTTATTAATTAAGTTATTAAAATGTGTTGCTTTGGCAATAGTTAAAATTCGGTTCGGGATGTGTGCTTGTTTTCCTTACTGTCTGCAACAGTTTCAGCATCGTCACGCTACGTTTCATGGATGAAATGTTTTGTTTGTTCATGTGTTTTGCTATTGGAAGTAAAATTGGCTGTTGTTTGTGAGAAGCTGTTAAGTAGGGTTGGTACGTGCTGGGAATACATTTTAAGTTTGTTTATGTTTTTATTCCTGTGCTTTCCTGTGTTCTTCCATGTCACCGATTTATGCATTTATTGTCGTACTGCCTACGATCGTTCAAATGCACATAGGTAACTAATAATTACATGGTGTGAAAACGAGGAATTACGACACCATATTAATTTTTCTGATAAGCCTTGAATAATATTACGAATTGCTTGGTGTTGCCTGTTTATCATAAATTAGTTTCCTATCTGAACTATTTCTCTACAGTTTGCTATGTGCAATGTAAATGAACCGAATGTTTAATTACAAAGAGCTTAATTTCTGCCCTTTTCAGTACGTTGAGTTTTCGTATACCGACTGTAGTTGATCTAAAATATTTACAATACATGCTTTCTACTAACTATAACTATACATAAATATCTATATTTGCTGCAGGTAAAACATTCAGTGCTTCTACATATAATTTATGTTCAAGTGTAATGAAGTCCTCGATGAAACAATCTCAACCAACTGAATAAAACAAATATTTGCCGCCAATCAATTGACGATGGCAGCATTTGTTAATAATAGAAATAAATAAATGTTGATATGAATATGTTCATACCACTAACCAGCTGTTTCACTGCGAACAATACTTTTTTACCAAAACTTTCTCTAGATAAGTTCATTCGAGCAGCACTAAAATTGCTTCTCAACCATCAAACAATGCTACCTGTTCCTAATTATTCTTTTCCTTTAACTTATAATTCTGCTCTTTAAATAAGAATGAATAGTACACAAATGCTCTGAACGGTGCTTATTGGGTGTTCCATTGAGATGGTCAGAGTAGAAATTAAAGGTGGAATTCTGTTGAAACGTATAAAAAGCGTACAATGACTACTATCGTGGCATGAATACACACGGAACATGCAACATTATTATTATTTGTTTATTTGTTTTCCATTGAAGAGGCTAAAAAACACCGCACACACCGTTTATGTGATCAATTGTTGATTTATGTATTGTTTGCCAACGCAATGGTGTAGATGTTTGTGAATTGTTTGCCCCGGTTGGCAACGTACGAAAGGTGGTGTGTGAGTTTGCAGATATAGGGATAACTGTGAATGTTTTGTTTGCCCTGGCACTTACGGTAATATTGCTAGTGGCGCGCAAAGTTGGTAAAGATCCCTTAAGTTGTAATACTTGAAAAATATTTTGATAAAAAAGTGACGCAAAATGAACACTTAAAACGAATATCGTTTATATAGTGGAATATTGCATACAGTCAGGAGAAGTTTGCAAGTCGGTTGTGGAATTGAAACGCAAGCTGGAGAAATCTATTGAGCGCTTGATCCACTCTGTTTTACAGTTTAGCTTTAATCAACAACAAATTACCAAAATTAACTTTCACTACTTACTTTAGCAAACAAACAAAATTGTTTAATTTGTTGTAAATACCTTTTTATTATCGGTTTGAATGTTTACATTTGAGCCGGCGTCGTGGTGACGTTTCGACAGCTCCAGAGTCGAGTTACAAATGTCCCCTGTCTTTGTGCAAGATGATTGCATAGTTCCAAAAGAAGTTGCCACAATCCATTTCAGGAGTTTAAAACCTAATTTTTTTCAGATATTTTTTTTTATATTTTTTTCAGAAGTTTCATAATATGATTCGAAACCCTGTTTTGCCCTTGAGAATTTGAAGTGAAATGAACCTGGATAAACTAGGAAAAACCAGGGAAAAAGCCAAGAAAAACCCAGAAATTAGAAATCCTGGTTCGGGTGGTCACCCTGCAGCTGTCGACTTCCTTACTTTGATTACCGATTTATAAAGAATAAACGAAACCGTAATTTTTCCATAAACTACAAAATATTTGTTACCTAAATTTGTGGTTTTACAAATTGAAATGATCAATTTCATATTTCCTTTCCCTTTTGTGGCACTACAACTATGCTGGCTTGCTGGTTGCCTCTTGATTTGTTTTTTTTTTTCAGCAACAGGAAAGCAAGTTCTGCGTATGGAAACTTCCAACATTTATGTCGCAAATGGTGCAATGTAACAAAAAGTTTTATAACGGTTCCCTTTTTGCTCTCCAGCGGCACGAAAGAAAGAGCTTTAGATTCTTGAAGTACAGTGCAACATCGATTATCTGTGCACGTCGAACCCGGCCCTTGCCGGTTAACCCAATGGTCTATCGATGTTGCTGACAACTTTGTTGCTCTTCTAATTTTTGGTGTTCTTGATCCGCTTAAGTTACAAGCAATCTGGATTATTACTGCAGTACAAGTGTGTTTTGATTTCAATTTTTAAAATTATCGAAATATTGCTGGCAAAGTAACAAATCTGATTGAAATTGGCCAGCAAAAAAATTGCTAGCAACTTTTTGAGCTGGTAAAATCTATACATTTCGCCTGCCACAAATGTTGCCAGCAACATCGGTGCACCATTGGTTAAGTAGACAATACGGAGAATATATACATATACATTATTGTTGAAAAGTATAATCTGTAAATTGGATACCAATTTGAGCAATTCATATCATTCATTTACAGACGGGCTCTATTTATTTTTCTGACATCGCTTTTGCATACTATTGGCCAATCCGTCTTTGGGACTATCGTTTTTTAGTTACACGTGGTTAAGTAGCGACCGAATATACATTATAATATAATCTGTTATTTTATTAATTACATGCGGTCCGGTGGCAAAGGCGATAACGGCGCTGATTTCTCACGGCAAGACTGGAACTCTCGTAGTGAGGACTGACTTTCCAACTACTTGGTACTAATAAGTTTTGTAAACCACAAGTGACAGGCATGACCGGGTAGGTCTATTACGCCAAATAAGAAGAGGAATTGATTGGGTTTGATTATAATTGTAATTAGGTAATATTAAACGTAAATTAGATTTTGGTTAGGTAATGGGAGAAAGGGTCTGAAATGTTTATATTTCAAACAAACAGCAGTGTATGGAAATATTTGGCGATTGTTCGTCAAACAAGTATAACATAGATAATGAAAACGGCGTTCGGTTTTTCGAACGATAATTCCTCGCGCAAAGACGGATGAAAAGGCACAACATTTATTACAAGGCTCTACTACTAACACGCTACTGTTACTCGTGAACAACACGTTTTACGTGGAACTTGTGTCATATTCTAATTGCCTGTAAGTTGTTTGGCACCAATGAACAAGATGGAACGGGGGCAAAAAAACCTCAATATTTAGTTAGACATACGGTAAGAGTAGAATAGAGCAGCACACAAGCGTACTTCTCGACATAGAATAGAGCAGCACACAAGCGTACTTCTCGAGGGCAAGTAAGGCCACCGGGTGATAAATCGATTTTGAATACAGTAAGGGAAAATAGACCGTATTAATTTCTGAA
Source organism: Anopheles minimus (assembly GCA_000349025.1). Classification (NCBI taxonomy): domain Eukaryota; kingdom Metazoa; phylum Arthropoda; class Insecta; order Diptera; family Culicidae; genus Anopheles; species Anopheles minimus. The sequence goes on from KB663755.1 coordinate 238,963, forward strand.
GGGTGGAATCGCGCCAAATGGCGAGAAAAGAGAAATGAAGAAAACACAGATTTTAGGGGATGATTTTGTTTGACCCAAGGGGTGTTTTGCCCTTTCCAGTGTGTGTACCTCTCGCACTCATTCCCCTAACGGGAAAGCGCGGTTGATATTTAGTTATCGCCTTGCGTGTGCATGTGCGTTTACGTTTCTATGGGTTGCCGTCGGGAACCCTTCGTGGTTCTAAATACCGGAACGGGCTTTGCACACGGAGGGTGGTGCCGTTTCACAGATAATAATTTCCGGATTAATCTGAGCGTCTGGTTAGCGTCGTCAACATTGGTTCTCCGTTTACAATGTTCCGTGTTACTCAATACATCTGGTCGCACAGAACATTGCGAATGGGAAAAATGTAATTGAATGATAGGAATTATGAATGCGTTTTTTTGGGTATAACACTGTTTATTTATTATAATTTTTTGCGTAGAAAGACGCGTGTGCTTTTTTTTGCGGGATTTAATGTTTTATGCTTTTAGATAGCGCTTTTCTTTGTTGGATAAATTTAAATACATATTTACCGGTTCGAAGGCGAACGAAAATATTGTTTTAAATCTTATGTAATGCTTCAATTTGTGGAATATACCAACAATTGAAGCGCTACGGTCCTTTAGTGAGTTCTTTACCATTTTAAATTCCATCAGCTTTTCATCGACGATATAGAAATGCTAACGAATGATTATGATGACGGTTTCCGCGCACAACCTTCATAATTAACAATTATACTTCTCGGCCGCACATGTTTCTTTTCGTCGTAAACGTGTACGTATTTAGCAAATTGGATTCCTTCGTATTGAACAGAATGTTTCTGTATGGTTGATGATATGGTCATAGAACACGTTTCCTTGGAAAAGTGTTTTATGCAAGGGTGCAATAACGAAGGGTTCAAAACATTTAAAATGTCTAGTGGAAGTGACGCCTCAGTAAGGGTAAAATAATTCATTGTTTAAATGCACACGCACGATATACACATGGGTGGCGAGCGGACGGGAAGATGGGTTTAAATTTGTTTACCCCTAAATTGGAACCAGCTACGGCTTGCAGTAGGTTTTGTTTTCAATTGGGGTGGAAAAGTAAGCTCGTTGCCTGGTCGGTTGGATAGCACAGTCACTCGACAAAACAATTTTAGCTGATTGTTGACGGTGCAGTGAGGGAATACATTGCTTTCATGTGGCGTTCGTGGTATGACTAGTGTGAAAATTGGAAAGCGTGTAACTAGGGCGACGCACAGCAGAGAGATTAAGAGAATGAGAAAAATGACGTAATAAAACGAGTGATAAAGAGGTAGAGTGAGAAAGAGCGCACGAGAGTGGAAAGGGTCAAAGCAAGATTTACAATGACAATGGGTCTCTTGTTGCTATTAGTAAATTTGGCATCGGGAGGAACCGATTTCGTGATTCTGGGGGTTTAGTTAGATCTAAGCTATTTGAAAAGATACCCATTATCATTATTAACAACTTCGAGATATAAACAGTCTTTTCATGTTCACAAGGACATTCCGCAGTATTCAAACAAGAGTCCGTAATTCGTTATTCCAACGATCACATTACGATTACATTATGAATTATTTGGTAACCTATGTTTTGATAGTTGATCGCGATCATGAACGCTAGAACTTTTGAATTGACACACAAATTAGTTTAGGAATATGAGAGATATATTTTTAAATAATGTTTCGCTCGGTAATAACGATAATATCATTCTTTCTCCTTTGCAGGGCCCACCGCAATCCGCTCAGCCATTCAAATTTACCATAACTGAAAACTGTGATAGGATAAAGGAAGAGTTCAATTTTCTTCAAGCACAGTATCATAAGTAAGTAATGGATATAAACACAATAAATGTATGGCTTTTATAATATTCATTTATTTTTTCAGTCTCAAAATGGAATGCGAGAAACTGGCACAAGATAAAACGGAAATGCAGCGACATTATGTGATGGTAAGATCTAGAAGAAAATACGTTCTTTCAGTTTAGAGCATGTTATGTTTGAAGTTCAAGGAATTGAATCATTTTTATTTTTTATTATTTGTTCCAAAACAGTTGAAAAACTGACTTGATTAAACAGTATTTTTAAAATCTTCTTTCATATCTTATTAAACGAAATTGTGTATGTTTATTATTGTTTTTCTAAATGCAGTTTCTACATGTTACATTAATTTCATGATCGAAAATGAACGACGTCATCAAAATCTGATTATCTTTTATATGTTTTTTTTCAGTACTACGAAATGTCATATGGTCTCAACGTCGAAATGCACAAACAGGTAATTAGTATGGGAATATATTTATATTCAAATGTAAGGGCATTCACTGGATTTGTTAATACAATGATTTATCAAGCTTATTCTAGAATTAATCATAGCCATTCATCAAAGTTTTTGAATAGTTGTATTGTTAGTCTTTTTTTTCTAGATTAGTCTAAATTGCACTGCTGTGGTGTGAATTGTCAACATATCATGCTTCGGGCATTTATGAAGCACAATATTGCGTTTTACTTGGGCAGATGAGTTTGTTTTTTATTCCTGAAGGACGGTCAGGTCGTATTGATTATAATTAGGATTAAAATCTAAACTTAAATTAGATTGCAATTCACATTGTTTTGGAGACATTTCCTTCTCCAAACCCGTGAAAGGGCACCTTATACCGAGTGTACTCGGTTGGGGCCAGAAGAATTCTCCTAATAGAAATTATTTTTATGTTTTCTACTGTATTGGTGTCACGGTAATAATAATACTAGCACCTTCCATCTATGAACTATATCAGCAAACTTGCGTGGTTTATCTTTATAAACTATTTGTAACTCCCAATTCTCAACCACATAATCTGGTCGTTTTGCACATGACATTCCAAATCTCAGTGTGAGTCGACAATGTCGTTTGCACTACAAGTTTCTTCTTGTATTTGTTTTGACTTGATGGCATATTGTGCCATGCTAGCGATACAACTTATACTTTTTGATACCACGTAATTGAAAACTCAGCCAGTTCAGGCGTGCGGTCCGGATGGGATTCGTCCCCTGGTCCTGCCGTGTGAAGATCGGCGTCGGTATCGTCTTGGCATCTTTACCGCAACGCAAGTTTATATTAAATGGAAATTCGTTCAGTCAGTGTATCGTGTAATTTATTGCTCATATCATCTCCATGGTTTACTTAATTAATTGAGCTATGTTCCAAGAGCGGAAATCGACATGTTGCTTTGTGTTTGTTTGTTTGTTTTTTTTTTGTATGACGGCCTGGCCGTATTAGACTAATTTTACCACGTAACAAGATAGTCAATCACTGCTACAGGGGAGCGGTTCGGATGAGATTTTGGTGCCGGTTTGTCGTGTGAGACATGTTGCTTAGTGGCTTTATGTTTGCTTAGTTGCTTAATGTCTTTATGTAGAATCGAATGTTTTGTTAATAGTGGATAAAAATATAACAGCAGTTGATTGATTGACATTAAAAGATTCAACAAATATTGTAGTGATCAGTTTTGTCAAGGCTAGAAATGTTTAATTTCAATCGGAAACTTAGGATTAAAAATACATTTAAAGCATATGGAGGTATAAATAATTGTTTCTCACATTTCGAGATGTTGCTTTGACGCTGGATACAATTAGAGAATACTCATTAAAAATTGTGTTACGTCGAAATTCTTAAGTAGAACCCTTAGCCAGCAAAAGTAGAACTGGTTAGAGATTCATTAATCCATTGACTACGATTCATCGGATGGTTCGTTGATTCGATAACTGAATAAGGGGAATTCTGTGTTCCAGACAATAAGCTACACTATCCTAGCTTTCCCCCTGCACCTCCAAATACTGTTTCAACTGATAGGAGCAAACCACCTAAACCATCTAAACCAAACCTAAGCTCGAAGTTCGTGTGCGGCTTTCGTTCTGCTTCGCTCTCTGTGATTGTGCCTGTCCGGATCAAAACCTGTCCTCAAAAATGGTGCTATTATCCTGACTTCCGGAGCAATCCGTTATACTTCACCTCGTACAAATGGCACAGGGGATGGTGGAATTGCATGGAACGAATGGTACACACCGACTGGTTTGGAGGTTGGTAAAAGCGTTCTGTGTATGCGCTACAGCCGCAACAATCCAGTCTCTCGTTGCTGCTCCACTGTCATACGGGACGGTGGTTTTCCTCTGTGGTCATATTTGTATCCTATATGATGCGGTCACTCGAACCGCAGCGTTGCGGTGGCTCTACATAGTTACTCTAACCTGCCCTCCGCACATCTGCTTCCAAAATGTACGTAGGGAAATCTATTGGTTCCAACTATTTTATGCTATGTACCACAAACCACAGACTCCTTTCCTACCTCGTCGTCCCTTCTGGTGGTTTATTTCGTTTTCATTCATAGCCGACGCCTACCCGTACCTCCGCCTCGCGCAGTCGCTTACCATCAGCGTTTCGCTGTATCGACAAAGGTCTAAAAAACGCACCAACATCGAATGGAGTTCGGGTTAGCAGTTCTGTTCTTCCCAACGGCATACCAGACGATCCACTGTAATGCTATAAACCCCTCGTAGTGAGAAGGAGTGAAATTTGCAATGGCGTGAGACTGTGCTCCTGTGTGTAGAGTTGTTAAATGAAACATTTTCCGTTTGTATGTGTGTTCTGGAATGAGAATGGGTAGTGTAGTGAACGCCAGTAGATAACAGCTACTGTCAGTGTACAGTTTCGATTCTTGCAACCACTACAGCGATATCGTCGTTGCGAGCCGTGCTTGTTGGGATGTAATTTTCCTCCAACTCGAAAGGAAAATCTCTTCTGGCAAACGAGTATTAGGATAGTGTGGTGTACGTTAAAGCTGGCGTATGGATGAAAAAGTGAAAAATACCAAAACCACTTGGCAGACAAGTGGAAAGAGAGTAAACGAGTGCTAGCAGCCACCAGTGTATACCGTGATGGAACACTAAGCTGTACATTGCTGGAGTAGTAGAGCTTGAAGAGGAGTGATCAACCATCAACCTTCATCTCGTGGATTCATGAAATGTGGGGTGCGGTCATGCATATTTCGAAGGATACTATGGATAGATAAAGGGTCGTCGGGTAGGAAGGTCCAGGCGTCGTTGTGGTATAAGGTTGTCCTCTAATAGCACATCGGATTGCATAGCAGTAGAAACGATGTCGGTTGTGGGAAGAAGAAGAAATGGGTGTATGAAGTAGGAAATACAAGCAATGAAGTCAGTGGTGTCGTCGCTCTTCCCAAATCCTTTTGTTTGTATGTAGCACAATGTGAGGATGAACTATCCCTATGGCCTCTATTAGGAGAATAGCTAGTTCGCTTCGTATATCGTTTGGCAGAGTTAGGAAAGGGCTGTGTGGTTTTATTTTCAATCTCACTTTTAGAAATCGTCGTTTATGCTTAACCCATGAATCTGCATACGATTCTATATCATGGTGCTACTATCCTTTGGTCGTGTGCTTTTTTGAAGTGATACTTCTTTTTCGTATGTAGTTAACATATGTTCTCTTTAAACTATTTTGTGATGGTGTGTACCTTGAAGTTATTGAATGATGTGCAAATTAAAAAGCAGAACAATTTAATAGTCTGCGATGTATTACGATAACCCCCTCTCTCTTCTATCAGCCATCCCTCTTTACGCCCCTTCCCGCTGTCTATGCGACAGACCACCCTTATACATCCCATCCCGCCATACGCGATACGGTGCAAACGAACCATTTCTTAGAGCGCTATCGGAATTCAATAGCTCGTACCATCTGTTCGACTACAATGTCCCTGTGTCTCTTTTCCATTCACGTTCATGTAAGTCGTCTCTTCCTCTTTAGTGTTCTATGTACTCGTCGAACTTCCTGCTGTTTTCCTCCCTTCACCACCCTTAGTAATTAAGAAATTTTGTGTAGCCCTTGAGGCAGACAAGTATAATTAATAAAAATAAATAAATAAATAAATAAATAACGACTAAAGAAATGTAATCTGTTCCAGCGTATTGAACGCTTGGCACATAATTGTAGACATGAGCTTATTTCATCAGGTAGAGCGTGTGGTTTAAACAAAATTAACCTACTCATTTATTCTATGGAATAGTTGTAAATTTCGAAAATTGACCTATAAGTTTATGGTGGATCACAGGAAATGAGTAGAGGTAACAGTTTTTTTTTTGTGAATTAGGGTTATCAAGCTTAAAAATACGGAACGTCTTTTACGCAATCTTTGAGGGTTGTTAAAAGGTGTTGTAGCAATCAAAGTTTATCAGCTTTAATCTACTAAATTATTGCACTACCTCCGGATGGATTTCATTTGTGATTATTAGATGTCCAAGGTGACCAATAGAAAAGGAAACAACGCGAAAAGGGTCGTATGTCATTGAACTTATTTTGTCATACAGTTTCTAACAACTCAAGATTCAATTAATTGCGTTAAGTTTGCGGTGTGTATTTGTATCTACGCTTACATTTCGTCTCCAGACCCAAGGTTTTATATCCATTCACATTAACAATTATCATTAACAAAAATACATGAAACGCCAAGATCGACAAAAAGTGATATAATTATGCTAGATTAACAGCCACGTACATAGTACTATTATGATTCTTTACTTAATAAATGTTTTGGGTATTTAAAAATGCGTTCCTAATCTTTGCCAATCCAGTGATTATAGTTCATAAGTTTTGTAATGAAATATAAAAAAAAGTTTAGAATATGAAATGTTATTTAGTTATTAATATGAAATGTTTAGAAGACTACTATCCTATTCAATTATACATATAATGAGGATTTTTAAAGATTGGTATATTTTACTGTCTTCATTTTCGATTAAATTTTGATTTAATTTATTTTACAGACGGAAATATCCAAAAGGTTAAATGCAATAATAACGCAGATCGTGCCGTTTCTGTCCCAAGAACATCAGCAGCAGGTGTTAACAGCTGTTGAACGAGCGAAGCAAATCACAATGTCGGAACTGAATAGCGTAATTGGGGTAATTCCGATTAGATATCTCGATTGTCGAAAGCTCAAGTAATATGTCATTTGTTTTACGTCCGTAGCAACAACAACGACCTGATTTGCCCCGATTACTACAACAGATGCATGCACAGCAAATTCCGGGTGCGCATGGTGCACCTCCAATACCGGTCGGTATGCCTCATCCTAGTCTCGGTCCGGGTGCCCTAGGACCTTTGACACTCGGTAGCACACCTCCTCAGCATCCACTAGCAATTCTCAACAAGCAAGAACTGCACAGGCCAGAGGAATCCAAAAGTAGTAATAGCAACATTATGCCATTGGATGATAGACACGTAAGTTAAAACGGAATAACATAAAAATGAACAACCATGAAGCGACAATATTTCGTGTAATATGGCTCCAATTGGCCGTCATACAAAAGCTAAAAAAGTGACATATTTTTTCTTTCGTTCTCATTTGACTCTTAGCGAAGTTCAATTTCACCTTCGGATCGCGATAAATACCGTCCAAGGACTCCAGAATCAACACACGAGTTGAAGAAGGTTAAGAAAGAAGAAAAGGACATGGGACATGTAAGTATAAATATAGCAAAAGAGCGATTATGTCGTTTGAAGATATCAATAGAATCCATTCCTTTCCACAGTCTGATGGTGAAAAGTCGGATCAAGATTTAGTGGTAGATGACGCATCGGAGATAAATCCTATGAGTCCAATGCCCAACCAACATCATAATGGTAAATGATCATTTGTTTCACTTCATTCTTTAATACTTGATTGCTAAGTTTACGTATGCTAATCGTTAGGTACAGCATCTCCTCGTGAAAATGGTATGATGCAAAAGAAACTGGACGTGCAGGATAGAGATCGTATTGGGACGCATTCGCCGCGATCAGGTAAATAGCGGTGTTGTGTTTTGTGTACCATGTCAAACCATTCTCAATTTGTTTGATATGGTTTACCCATAGGTACCTCATCCAACGCATCGACTCCTTCGAATAAAAAAATGGACGACAAACCTACCACGCCAATAGCAAAACCAGCAACCCCTACCAACTCTGTCGCAAGTAACGGCGTACCGAAGGTGGTAAACAAACCACCCGTATTGAATCCCGGCTATCCACCATACCTTGCAGGCCCGCTGAATGGTATGTATGATAAATCTCTGCGAGAAGCTTGAAGTGGATTATTATTATAACTAAATCAACATTTCAGGTGCCCCTCATGATCTGCAGGCAGCAGCAGCAGCAGCAGCAGCATACGGTGGCCCCGGTGTGCACAATAATCTGCCACACTCGCTCAATAACTATGCCCGTGCTCCGTTGGCATTTGATCCGCATCCCCAGATGCGTGCTCCCCTTGGCCCGATTGGTATTCCTGGTGGAAAACCGTCAGTATCTTAAAACAAGAACGAATGAAAACGAATAGGAAACCGTTAGATTATTGTTTCTAAATGATTTGTTTTTATTTATTCTGCTATTGAATTTCAATGCAGAGCTTATTCATTTCATGTAAATGCTGAAGGACAAATGCAACCAGTGCCATTTCCCCAGGATGCCCTAGTTGGTCCTGGTATTCCTCGTCACGCTCGTCAAATCAGCTCACTGAATCATGGTGAAGTAGTGTGCGCTGTAACGATCTCTAATCCAACAAAATATGTATATACTGGTGGCAAAGGATGCGTAAAGGCGTGGGATATATCGCAGCCAGGAAACAAAAGTCCCGTCTCGCAGTTAGATTGTTTGGTAAGCGAATGGTTCGAGGACAGGACAATTTAGCAATTTGTCCTCCAAATGTTGAATTAAATTGTGATGATAAAACATTCTATCTATTGGTTTCTTTTATTATTGGTTTATTTTTCTAGCAACGTGACAATTACATTCGTTCGGTGAAACTTTTGCCAGATGGACGAACGCTGATTGTCGGAGGAGAAGCATCGAACCTATCGATTTGGGATCTCGCAAGTCCGACGCCAAGAATAAAAGCCGAACTAACATCAAACGCTCCTGCCTGTTATGCGCTTGCCATTTCGCCTGACTCCAAAGTGTGTTTTTCATGCTGTTCGGATGGTAATATTGCCGTTTGGGACCTTCAAAATCAGACACTAGTACGACAATTCCAAGGTATGACATATCAATTCGAAGTGCTTTGTGCTGTATGAGATTATGAATTTTTTTTGGTATAAAATAATAATGATCTTGCCATCTTTACCGTTGATTTGCAGGACATACTGATGGAGCATCATGCATTGATATCAGTGCCGATGGGTCAAAGCTTTGGACGGGCGGTTTGGACAATACCGTACGTTCGTGGGATCTTCGTGAGGGAAGACAGCTACAGCAACACGATTTCAGTTCGCAAATCTTTTCTCTTGGATACTGTCCAACGGGTAAGAAACACCACATCAAAGTAGAGCGAAGGAGATGCATTATATGTTATAGTTTGAGAAAGGCGTTGAATGATGAAAATGGTTGGTTTGCTATAGGTGAATGGCTCGCTGTTGGGATGGAAAACTCGAATGTGGAAGTTCTGCACGCTACAAAGCCGGATAAATATCAACTACATTTACATGAGAGCTGTGTACTGAGTTTGAAATTTGCCGCCTGCGGCAAGTGGTTCGTTTCGACTGGCAAAGACAATTTACTAAACGCGTGGAGAACGCCTTACGGAGCCTCAATTTTCCAGGTGGGAATGAAAACTGCATTGGTGCATTACCGTTTCGTATGCTGATACCTATTTTCTGTTATTTCAGTCGAAGGAATCTTCCTCGGTGCTAAGCTGTGATATATCCGCCGATGACAAATACATAGTTACGGGCTCGGGAGATAAAAAGGCTACTGTTTATGAAGTAATCTACTAAAGTTGGTTCATAGTAGTAGTATTAGGGAGAGCAATAGAAAGATACAAAAATCGAGCAGAACAAGATTGACGAAATAGAAAGCTGAAGGCAAAGCTGGAATGAATAATAAGGACTATATATAAAATAGAAAGAGAATAGAAAGAGATAGAACGAAATGGAAGGAATACCGGAGCTTAAAACTCTACAACTGTACATTAATTAGTAGTTCTGTGCGGTACTTTCTCCTCACATCGTTTATCAGGTTTTCCTCCTTTGTGTGTTGTGTCGATCAATCTGCCATTGCTTGTTAGGTGATAAGAGAATGCTTCGCGACTGAATTACGAATCTCACAACTTCCTACATTAGCACGCATGAATTTGTTGCATATGTGGTTCATATTGTAAAAGAATTTTTTTTTTCTTTCGACTCCGGCACTGACTGTGTTGTAGAATGTTTACTAATATACAGAAACATACTCCGTTAGCTGTAATTAGTTTATTTCCATCACGTACAAGCAAAGAAGACCGGTCGGTGAATAATAACAGTTTGCAAACGCTTGGCTGGAATTGACCGACATGATCGACACATGTAGGAATATCGCTGGAGATGGTAGTGAGGAGAAGCAAAACTAGTAGAACCAAGGGTATTGCTTGACAAACTTTGTATAAAATTAGTACCTAAATATGTTAGACGGCTTATCGATAGGTCGAGATTCTGGTAAGGGTAAGAAATAGCAACAAAAATCACATAGAAACAGAGGGAAATAAATATCATTAAGTTAAAGAACGCTTACGCTTGGTGTGAGAAAATGAAATCAGTTTATTAATAGAATTATCTGCACGAATGGTAACTTTCGGATGGCTGTCGATTGGAATGCCTAATAATTAGTAGGAAGGCTAATGAGTAAAGGCGGTTAAAGCTCGATGTTAAAACGATTTTAGGAGCTTCGAAGGATTATGTTGGATTTGGTTCAAATGAATAGGCGAAACGATAATGCATCAAACTGATCGTGAAAATGTTTGAGAATCATTAGCGAATTCGACGCCAAGCAATTCTCTTATAAATGTTAGGTTACACACGAAAAGGTGCCGGGAAAATGGTGAAAGAGGATGATTGTCAACATAACTTTAGACTGATAGTGATCATTAGTCTCATTTTGTTTGTTACGTTATGCATTAAAGCCTATAGGCCATTAATCATTTTCCTGCTTTCCTTCTTTGTGTAGCATAGGGTACATTATAGTATGGAAAGTACATATATAGGTAGAGATCCCTGTCGTGTACAATAGATGGATGCTGAATATGAAGAACCTCACAAAATAATAGTATGTATGATAAGTGCACAGTGACGCTGTTATGGTTAAGAAAATGTGCAGGTAATGGCTTTTCCGAAAAAAGCTGTTAAATAAAGAAACAAATGACAAAGAAACAAATAATGAAAGTAATGTGTTCGATTTTTCCGATTGCGGAAATAACTTTCGGAGATAAAGGAATTTCGATGTAGGAATTCCTCCTTAGATGGATGGAACAGGATTATATTGTTTAATTAGTCATTTATTTTACACAGGTATTTATTTCATTTCATTTCATTTCATCATCTGCATGGAACAGAGAACGATCATTTCTTCGGAAACTTAAACCTTCAACAGTCTAGCATAAAAAAGGAGAAACGTTTTTGCGTAAAAATATTTTTATAACTTGCTGAAACAGTTGTTAGAGGTGTGTTGAAGTGTTTTGCTTGTGATTTATAACAAGAAACATTAAATGAAAAATTAGTGAGTCGGATTGTCTGATTGTAACAAGAAGCTAAGATAAACGAGATGCATTTGGTTTTAGAAACAATTAAACAATTAACAGTTCCGTCCTTCCGTAAATTCACACGTAGAATTTGAAAGCATATTATTTTATGCAGTGAGCTTAACGTTCGGATGTTCAGGGTAAATACAAGTCATAGAAGCCAGCCACGACCAGGCTCGAGGATAAAGTGCCATAAAAGACGGAGAAAATGAAACCCTGCAATGCTCAAATGAACAACACGAACACGAATTCGCTTTCTTAACAAAACGTGTTACACATTACCTTTCAATTTACTGGTTCAGTATAAAGATAGGAAAGTGTAAATGGCATGGTCTGGCTAGTTATTTATTTTAATAACATATCTTATAATTATACGATGTGCGCCTTTATAGTTGCACACAGTGTACATTAAGTTCCATGTTGCTTTTAATGCAACCGGTATTAGCGATTGCTGCTCAATAATCTGCTTTTCTAATCTGCTGCTGCAATAGGGCTTTTAGCTGAGTGAGTAGTAGCGCAGTGTACTATATCCGGACACGATTTTGGAAACGATTTGCTACAATCGATAAGATGAAGCAACTAGGCGTTCGATTTGTCAGTGTTTAGAGCCGCTAGCTCATGATTAAGTTGTTCCACCGGTACTTCCCGCCGGAAGACAGCTTTGTACGCGAAGGCAGTCAGAAAAGCGGCTCCAAGCGGGCCAACCCAGTAGATCCAATGCGCAGTGTACACTCCGTTCCACAGGACCGGACCTAAAGAACGAGCTGGGTTCATACTTGCACCGGTGTAAGGTCCCTAAAGGTTGCAATAGAATGCGTGCTTAGAACTGTTGTAACTTATGGTTTGTGGATCTACAGGTTACTTACCGCTGCAACGGCTAGTGCTCCGACAGTGAAACCAAACTTTAAGGCGACCGAATCATGGTGCTTTGCGTTGCGAGGATCCCAAACACCACAGCATACCAACACCAACACCATCGTGGCAACGAATTCGATGCCAACAGCTTGCATGTTTGAGATGGCAATGTTCGGTTGTGTCACGCAGAATCCGGCTCCATTTGATAAGGCATTCTCGAACACAAGTGACGGTGTCAGCAACTTCAGGATGCCGTAGCCCATAAAGGCACCAATGCATTGTGCAGCAACGTACGCCAAGGCCATCTTCGTGGTTATAACGGTAGAAGTATACGTTTTAGTATTTTCTTTTGGAAATGGAATGGTCTGAGTATAGGCATACATACCTTAGTAGAAACTAATTCGTACACCCATGCGGCTGCGGTGACCGCCGGATTGAGGTGAGCTCCGGATACGCATCCGAACACTTGCACGATGATCATCACTATTAGACCAAAGTTGATGCACAGTTCGAAGTGGGATGGAGTATGGCCTAGTCCAGACACGCAGCCCATGCATCCAAGCATCACCAACAATCCGGTGCCAATCAGCTCGGCCAGAAACACCGAGATATTGTCAAGGGTAGATTTCTTCATTGTGCTGTTCTGCAGTTAGAGAAAATTTTTAAAAAGTGGTGAAACTTTATGTATATTCGTAAACTATTCAAGTATTAGAAAGGGGAAGTACGTATTCTTCTTATAAATCTAGATTTTAATTTTGTGCGCGGAATAAAAACATCATAATTTTAATTGCCAATGATGTTGATGTTCGACGCACTCGTCGCACGTTGCGCATGGGCTATTTGGTATTATATGGTAGTAATAATGTGGGCCAATCTGTGCAGCTCACAATTGTCTTCTTTCTTATCAGTAGTAAGTAGCAGATAAAGTGGTAATTAGTAGCAGTAGAAGCTGCTGTTTCAATACCGCTCTGCACTGGTTTATGGCTGGGTTATAAAAGATCTTTGCAACTGTCTCATCAAATTCTACCACCTCTACAGATCGTAGCTGCTCGTCATCTATTCGTGTATGGGTTTTTGTTTTCCTCTTTTGTTCTGGCACTGATTTTGTTCAATATGTGGCATGAAATGAAAAGTTCAAATGTAATGCTACTCTTAGCCTACGCTATGTAGAGGCAATCTTATACTTCTGCAGCTAAATTGTAGCATTGGTCAATTTATTGTAACAGCACGAGTCACTGCAGTCAAGTGGAAATGTTTGTTTAGATAACCGTAAGTCAAACATTACGAGAATCAAGAATCACATGGTAGTGAGTGAGGTAGCTTCGTTTCTCCAGTGGCATTATCGTTAAAGTAGACCAGCAGAGCCTGTAAGGGGATGTACTAGGGCCTCGCACTCTTGCAGGTCGAGAGACGAGAAGCGGAGGAAAAATCTTCCTCTGACTGAAATGAATCCTCTGACTTTAAATACTTGGTTGATTGTTTATCTACCCGGTTTTAACTGGTCTGATGCTGTAAATATGTGTACGTTAGATGAAGCGTTGGTAAGAAAAATGTGCCAGGGAGAGATTAGGCGTATAATTTCTTCTGTTACGGTCAACCTACTGCTGCACTTGTGTGATGCCTTATCAAACAATTGTCCCCAAAACGTAACAGAAATCTGATCGGTTTGCGATGTGGTATCAGTTTGTTATCGGAAGATGATAACTTGAACAAGAACAATCCTGGTATAACCTTTGCACAGGCGTTTCTTGTTGTTCTCGAAGGTAAAGGGCTCGACTTTTCGTTTTCTTTGGTGGTAGATTGGAGTTCAGATGACGTAACCATGATCGATGAAAGTGAACAACGTTTCGTTTGCGTATGGTACAATTGAGCTATGAGTATGAAGTTCGTTTGATATAGTAGCGTGAAGCGTTATCGGAGAATGCTACGCTGGTTCTTGCGTTACGACCCCGGAGGTTAGATTCGAATACCAGATGAACATTATCTGTCGTGAAGAGACGCACGCATTCTGCGGGCACTAGGAACCGGACCCTGCACTGTTGACTGATCGGATGATGTGTAAGTTATCAGCTTTATATTTAGGAACCTAATGCAACCGTCACCAATTCAAATGAGTGAGAACTTGATTTCGAGATGCAAATAGTGGAAATAGTGGATTCGGATACAATGTTGTGCGCAGTTTGCATCCGGCACAACCACATTCTGAGAAAGATCGGTTGTCCCATTAGGTGGCAGCCATGATAATATTTTAAACGTTGTTTAATGCATACTGGATCGGAGCTTCTACTACCGCGGAATGCTGTTGCCATAACGGGTAAGAGTACTACATCATCTTGAATTGCGTATTCTTCTACGCGGATGGAATTGTTGTTTTTCGATCTGTTCGAAGGAATGCAATAATATTGTCGTCATAATTCTCATTACCAGACAATGAATTAACAGAAAAAACAAGTTTCCCGCTGTTGATCATACAGCTGCGTTTACGCAATTTTACAAGAGGAATTTGTGCAAATTCACTCTTCCCGCCAAATGCTGCACTGCCACCATCCGAGACGACGTACCATTAATCAACAAAAGTGCATGCATTGGTGTAACGTTTGTTGTTTGGATTGCAATGCATTATCTTTTTCTGTTTTTTTCTGTTTTTTTTCTGAAAACAGTACTTCCGCGCACTTGTGATCCCATGTAATGAGCGGAAATGGAATTGGTTTCTCTTTACCGGTTTCTGTAACTAACGTGCACCTTTCTCAGCGATCGGACCGCGATGATCGTATCTGTGGCGTGTGTTTGAATTTCGCTTGACACCGCAACCATTCCTGTACGGGGCTGTTCGTTTATTATGTGTTCTTCTTTCGTGTTTTTTAAATACACCTCAATCTCAATCGAGCTAACGTTCTCGACTCGGTTGGCGTTGGTTCACTATCGCGCGTGGCCTTTTTACCCCGGGGTCGCCGGCGAACAAACATTGTGGCGATGCGAAAATGTAAATAACTGGTATACTGGTGGCAAAATAAAAATCACTCGTGTGCCCGTGAACCGATCGAATTGTAATTGTGTAAATGCTTTCACTGGTACGTTTCGACAATGTCGCCATTTAAAATCAAAGTCATTACCAGTGGTTTCAGCGAGCAGGTATTCTTAGCGGCGTGTTGTCAAGCAATTCGGTTCGGCTGGGCAGTTATCAAACTTTTTAACCTTCGAAAGTTGATGTACTTTTGAAAAATTGCTTTTTACATTAGCTTTGCACACTTAAATTTCACTTTTACGAATCCGACCAACAGTTTAAATAGTAATAGTAGGGTTATCACTACAAAAATTCTCACCGTGTAAGGAGCAAAGGGAAATGCCGCCACTCGTGGCAGAAACAGAAGGTACCGTTCACGAAAAAGTTGCTGTTCGGAGATGAGCTGTGATGCAACGAGGATTCGTCGATGCGCCGACGACTTGCGGCTAGGACTGCTAGCGAGTTCGATGCTACGAGCAAACTGATAGCCGTCGTCGCACGACGCCACCGAAAGACCGCTTTGCTGAGGGGAACGTTGCTGATAAGTGGCACTGACACCTTTTGCTGCCGTCGATGTCGTCGACGGTTGCGTTAACGCCATGCTTTCTTAATCTGTCGCGAAGCACGGTAGTACTACTGGTTGCCCGCGTAAGTACTGGTAAGAGAAGTTTTGGTTTCTTCCTTTGGGTCTTGGGATAAGGAGTGTAACTGGGATGCAAACACCGCTGACACACATGTGCGACCTCGCGGAGAATTGTGCGTGCGATGTAACCGTCTGTCGGCCAGTGTGGAGGCCAGCAAACGTTATTACGGTGGAAAGAAGTGTTAGGGGCGGAGGGGGTGGAAGTTGGGAGTGGATGAACGGGAGTCCGACACGATGCTGGAATATTTTTAGAATGTCTAGCTTGGTGAACTTCGGCCAATACATGCACTGCTCATGTATATTATTTTGTGTTGTTGTATAAATCATTTGGTGAATGCACATTGTTTGGGGTTTGAATTATGTTTCATCGTTAGTTAAAGGATGGAGAGTATAGCAAGACACAGATTTGTTCGGATTTAGTGAGCTGATATTGATTTTGATATGCCTTTATTTCCTAACATGTGTTGAAAAGAAGAACAGTATAAGGACAATGATTAAGAATGAATAAGAGAATAGTGTTTTTTTTTTAAATTGGCTTGGGTTTCTTTTTATTGCGGTTCTGTTACATGATTAGTATATAATATTAAAACCAACAGTTGACGATTGGCAACGTTCAGAAAGAAATATAGAAAACACATTAATAATAAATCTGAAAACAAAGCTGAAAAAACGTATTTTAAACGTTTAAACGTATTAAGGTCAGTTTCGATACGCATTCCTTATGTTTACCGATTGAATTTTTCATTTGTGGATAGCCATACCCATCCATCATCCAAAAATAGTTTTGGGTTACACTTTTTTTATCTGTATATAACTAGCGATCATTATGCTCATTAGCTCAAAATGTGAGAAAAATATTTTTAGTTTATTTTTGAACTTCAATGACCTTTCAATTATACTCTATTCGAACTCTAAACGGATATATGTAATGTAATATACGCAATAAAATACAAACGTTTGAATGTCTAGAATAGTCCAGATATCAATATGATAACTACAAAAAGAAGGTACAAGATTTAAATAGCAAATATCATCAAAATAATCCTTCTATTCATCTGAAAAGTTAATAGCCGGATTTCAAAGATAAAAGTAAGTGTAGTTTGAAGGATTGAAAAAAAAATTTTACTGGCACAATGATGGAAGATAAAATACAGTCTAGAGAAATGATTGAAAAATCTGTTGCAGTTGTTGGAAGTTGTGAACAATTATTCACTGTTGAACAAAGCACGTGATTGTAACGGAAATGCTGAATAGATGACCAATGTGAGTGATGAGGCAGTACCATTGTGCCGCACATGCCACTTTTCGAGTAGCTATATCTGAATGTCAAGCAGTTTTGTTCGACTTCAGGGTGAATCGAGTAGTTATGGCTTGAACAAATGCTGAATACATTTGAATTTGAATAAAAAGATCGTTAGTATACTTTTTAAAGAAAAATTCGATTAAAGGTTGCCAAATTGCATTAACGATGTGCAAACACATTTTGAATCACAAATTCTGACTAAGAAAGTGTTTGTTTATCTGTTTGGTCATGCTTCCTGTTTGATAGAAAATTCAAATATCGTATTTTATACTTTTGTCCGTTAGATATAAAAGTGCATTGCCGGCGAAGTCTGTACAGCAATTTAAAAAAAAATCAAAATCTCATTTACGAAAAGCTTACGAATGTAAATCTTCATATTCGTATATGATGAATTAATTTATAGTACGGTATTGATATAAATATTTTTTTAATTTAAAATAAAGGTTTTACTATTTCATACTTGACAAAATATATTGTTACTGTTTCATAGTGTTCAGATGTTTTCTTCTTACATCAGATACTAGTTATTTTTCATTTTTTATTAATTCACTCAAGAACGACCGAGCCGTATACCTTACAAGCTGCTAGTTATACTGTTATTTAATATAAGAATGACAGAACTTTAGATACCCAGTCTACATATTCATTAGGTTTGCTTCTAATATTTTATTGTTTATTTAGAATGAATAGATTAAATAAATCAATTAAGTACAACATTATTTGAAACCATGTGATATACCATCATATGCTAAACAACAATTTAATTGATTAACAATTTGTGAAGCAATCTAAAAGACACTTCTGTTAGTATAAAACTTTCTTTATTAGACTTACCGTAACATTCAGACCTTTTCAAATTGGGATTCTTTATTATGTACAACGCAAACGCACACCTGTTCTTTTTGAGGTGGAGTTTCATGTTCACCGTCGCTGTCCACTTCCCTACGGAAGACATACTTGTACGTTATGGGCATAACGACACCAGCCAACGGTGGTCCCACAAAGTAAATCTGTCAATTGAAGCATTTAAGAAACAATTAAAATAATGTTTTCGTTTGAATGAGGCCATGACGGGGTAATTGTATAGTTCATACCCATATTTTATGGTAACTGTTGTTCCATACGCAGGGTGCCAATGTTCGGGCTGGGTTCATACTAGCTCCGGTAGCAGGACCTGCAGCAACCGAGATGGCCGCCACGAGCAGTGCAAACTTCAATGGAACCGAATCTTGGTGCTTAGCGTTCCGCGGATCCCAAACCCCGCAACACGCCCAGATAAGAATGCCAGTGACAATGAATTCTATTCCCAACGCCGCTATTGTCGTAAGACTGGCATGTGGAGCCGTAACACAGCTGCCATGACCACCAACCAGCGCTTGATCGAAAAAATCCTGAGGTGCAACGCCCATTAGCAATCCGTATCCGCATAAAGCGCCGGTAAACTGAGCTACAAAGTAAACTAGTGTCATCTGAAAATTTACATTACATTACCGATATTAAAAATTGAGAAACTTATTCTGCCATTACATCTTACCATGCATGAAAGATCACCGTAGATGTATGCGGCAATGGAAACCACGGGATTTATGTGAGCACCGGAGACCACACCAAATGTGAGGATCACCACCATAACTGTAAAGCCAAAGATGAGGCCGCGGCTGAAGTTGCTTGTCACGTTGTCGAACCCATCCAGACAACCCATGCATCCGAGAAACATGAGCGTGGCCGTTCCAAAAAATTCTCCCAAGAACTTGGACAAGACGATAAAGGATGACGTGTTTGATACTAAAATATAAATACAATAACTATGCAATGAGTTGATTAAGTAAAAGTTTATCAGCATAGAGAGCCAGATCAATGACTAGTTGAACGTGTATGAACAGAAGAATCATTGGGATTGATTAATATGGTAATAACTTTCCCAACGAGTACTACAATTTTGACATCTGTCTGTATGAATCTATCTCAGCCAATATTGACTGTTGTTAGCCGAGTAGACCCAGGATAAGGTGCCCTTTCTTGGTTTGGAGAAGGAAATGTTTCCCAGCTAATGTGAATTGCGTACTAGGTTAAGTTTAGGTTTAAGTTAATAATTGTTAGGCCGTACCTCATGAAAATAAATTGTGTGTTGATGAAACATGAAGCTGATAAGTGATAATGTATCAATAACTCTATTTTTCAGATCTATCTTCTATTTAGAATAGTTTTACAGTTTTACATTAAATATAATTGTTGTGTGTTATGAAAAACCTGTTTTTCTACAAATTTATAGAAAAATTAGTAATTTTGCATATTCGAAAAAATGCATTCATCATTGATAATGTTTTAAATATAATTTAACTCTCTTTACTTCTTAAGAAGGCGAATCTAGAAATCATTATCACCATTATCATCATCATTGATCGCCACCACGATGATTGGCTCTTATTTACAGGCCAGCATTTGAGGATGCCAATTAAGCTATCGAAAGAGATATTGTTATCACGGATTAAGAGAAGTATGTGGCCAATACTGCTTAACGTGCTATAATCGTAACCAACGAAACGTTGATATGATTATCAGTCTGGGCGAATACTACGCACGAGTAAGGGAAAGTTTGGCACATCGGGTTAAAGGTCAAAAGGATACGAACGTGAATGTGTGGCATGAAAGATTTAAAGCATTTTAGAAGAAGCAACACCCAGAAGTTTGTTTACCGCACCAGTGATGATTTTCATTGCACATCACCCAATCGCACAAGTATCTCCACAAATAGTAGTATTTGATTACCGGTCACAAAACAGTTGTAAATTAATGATCATCATAGGAGTAGTTTCTCACAACTTACTCTGTGCGTGCCATGATGTTTGGAAATTCATTGTTTTCTGTGCAGTATGTTCGGTTGTATGCACACTACTAGCGGATCCTTCACCATTGCTAGCGATCTGCTGCTGTTGTTGTTTCGATAATCCGTTGTGCGTCATGTTGGTTACCGCTACTCACTACTCCGGTCCGGCTTAGATGAATGGTGGTTTTAATTACAGTTAAATACATTAAATTTTTGATTCACAGTTCGTTTCGAATGTTGCGCGGCTGTGGATTAAGCTACTTGACGATGCAGTGCAGCGTTCACTTATACGCCGATCGATACGTGAGTGGAAATGTTATGAACGCCACGGGTCGAATGACCGACTCGGACGAACGTAGCGTACTAACTGGTTTGATAGCACATCGTACCGACTGCGTCAACTCAATGATTGAAGCTTATCTTTGCCGATAACAAGGTCAATCAACGAATCCGCTGACAAACGGAGGTAATTTCCGAAGGCTAATTTACCTATCGTAACAGCACACCGTGTCCGTTTTGAATGCTTGCGGGCTAGTGAGTTTCGCGCCACCCTCCGGGAGGCTTGTTTTATTATGGCTTACTGCGACGCTTACAATACTATCTCAGAGGATAAACACTCGTCTGCGCGTTACATTATTAGTCGTTTGAAATCAACCTCAAGGTACACTTTTAGCCGAATGGAACTCTTGCTTTGCAAGACCATCCGTACAGTTGCATGTGAAACTGGGGGTCGCTTTATAGTCTTGCCAAAAGATGTACCGATATATCGATGCCGTAAGAATGGAACCAACCGTGGGGCCGGCAAAATAAATCTGCAATAGATTGAAACAACCATGAAGATAAGCACATTTGGCGGTTAGTGGATCAGTTGACCTACCCAAAGACCATCGTAGGAATGGTTCCAGACGGCAGGAGCTAGGGTACGGGCTGGATTCATACTAGCCCCGGTAATGGGTCCGCCAGCGATCGAGAGTCCCGCTATCAGAAAAGCAAACTTGATTGGGACGGAATCACTATCCTTCTTATTGCGCGGATCCCAGACGCCACAGTTCGTCCATACTAGTATGCCCGTAAGCAAGATCTCGACAGCAAGAGCCATTCCAGCAGACAGACTAGCGTGCGGCGCCGTAACGCAATGTCCATTGCCGTGCTCCATGGCTTGCAGGTAGTACTGCCATGGTGTGACCGCCCGTAATAGACCATAACCACAAAGTGCTCCGGCAAACTGAGCCACGATGTACAGTAGCATCAGCTGTAGATGTGCAGAGAAGATGCATATTGTTTAGGAGAAGCTTTCTACCATGCGGGAGCTTTCCCGTACTAACCGGGAATGACAGTGTGCCGTAGATGTAGGCCGCAAGTGATACGACCGGATTAATAATCGCGCCCGAGGTGGCACTGAAGGTAATGAATGCCATCATGACGACCATTCCGAAGGTGATTCCACGGCTGATGTTGGTAGTGATGTTGTCGAACCCATCCAAACCAGCCATGCATCCGCCGAACAGCAACATCCCCGTACCGAGGAATTCAGCCAGGAATAGTGTAAACACTCTCCACGGTTGGCTTTGGCGAACTGTGCCAGGATGAATGACCGCGATCAATGTAATTGATTGTAGAAAAGAAATTATAAAACAAGGCACCTCCAGGCTATTACAAATCAGCTCCATATTATTACATGTTAGCGTTCTAATGATTTACGATTACATTGTGAATGATTTAAATGTGAACGATGTGCACGATAACAGGTGCTTGTTATCCCGATGTGTAATCAACAATTTTTGGAATCGTCGTGCGCTGATAGATTGATAGATGTGCTGAAATAATCGATAAATCAAAATGGTGTAATATGGACCACAATTGAGCCGATACCGCGTATACGAGCCCATGCCATCAGATGAATGAATGAAAAAGTTTGATAACTAACGTGACGCCTGGCGCCCTATATTGTTTGACATAGTACGCAATGAGTGGTATAGAGAAATCATGAAGTTGCAAATATAATTGACAGTAGATTAGCAGTGGCACGAGCCCGCTCTTCACTACTCCCCAGGCAATACGAGTATGTGTGATGGAAGGTAAATTATCATCGGGTAATTCAGTAGCACAAGATAAGAATGATAGCATTCCTCTTGCTGCATTTTAACAGCATCTTGGTAAGTTAATACAATGTGCAACGATTGGAAAATGTTTGAGCTGTGCACACTATCACAGTACGCAAACAGGAGCATATGTTTATACTAAATTATTCACAATAATTTCACCTGCATCTAACGTGGGTTAGGATTTTTTTTACCATACCACTGAACGCTACCGTGGGCAGTGTTCTAAATGAGTCGCCGTTCGAATATCGTCTACTTAAAATATTAGCACATTGCTTACATGTTTTACTTTCCATAATTAACACTTTGAGAATGTTTAGTTGAAGCTCTCTCTCTTTCAGTAGCAATTTGAAACTTTAATCACTACACTTGAAGTATGTGCATCGTACAGAATCCTAGAACAACTAACTGACCAGTGACTGCCAAAGCGGCTACTGTGTCAGACTGTTGGAGTGTCTGAATAAGTATTGCTGCATGCCGGTAAGGTGTGATGGTACGCACTTTGCTTATCTGATTCTTGAGCTAACTGCTTAATGCTTAATACTTATGATAAATGTGGAATAAAAAAAACACACACACACACACCTCTCACACAAACCACGATGCTTGAGGCACATTATCTTATTCCGACGAAAGCAATCATGCCGGTCAGACAAGATTACCGACCATACCGTCGTGTTTGGTGTTTTCTCTAAATCCGGTAAAATCTGTGTAAAGCTATTTGTAGCCTTGAATCACGTTTCATGACCGTTTGTGATGTGGATGTCTACTTATTTGATACAAACCATTCGATAGATAGTATCGTACCGTCCAAAGCAGGTTGCGGCGGGCCAGTATCTTCAGGTGAAGGTTGATAATTTTGTGGGTCTGTAGGTCGGGCAGGATAAGTTTTATTATCGCTGGCTTTCGGAGACGGTTGGTAGGATTGTAAAACATTAAAAGCTTACGCTCGTAATCACACTGAATGTTGCGAAGTGTAGGAGTTAATGACTTGATAAAAAATATTGGCCCATACCTGTCGTTGTTTTGCATGATGCTCATAAAGCTATGGCTATCTGAAGAGTTGCTCTCCTTTGAAGCATCACTAGCTGACAGCAAATTTATTGTAAATGACGTAAGATACAACCAGCTGCACTCTCATCATTCGGGGCTGATTTTGCTACTAAAATTTTTGGGAGAAATATACATACAGTGGGTACAGTCGGTTATGCGACGAATACAAAGGCAGACGAATAGAGTCGTAGTTGTACAAAATTATACACAGCGATACTTTATTGTTCTTCAGCCATGGTCCACAAGGTGTAACGTTTTACTTAGCTGTCTATGACGCCGTGCCGTAGTGATAGTGCAATTTGAACACGTGCAGGAGCAACCGGTGAATGTGATCCGTGTGTCGGTGCTGGTTTTTATTGTTTTGCAAAACACGAACAAGTCTGTGCAGAACGTCTCATCAACACATTCAATTACGCGCATACACACACACACAAACACTGCGATTTTGTGCGATCACTGTGATTCATGATATTAAAAAAATGGATAGTAAATTATAGTGGCAACCCGGCAACATTATTTTCTTCGAAAGAAAATCTTGTCGTAAGTGCTTTTTTGGGATTTCTCGGGCACTTGCTTCGTAGGGACTGCATTGAGAAAAGCGTCCGATCCACGATCGGTTTCTAGTTCGTCAAACTCCAAACTCTGACTATCACGCTCTTCTGCCGACTCCTGTTCTTCGTACGGATTGTTCTCCGATCGTATGAAGGTAGATCGTTTGGGAAGTGAGGGTGATTTGGAAATTTTCCTACTATTTGGTCCACTCTTGAGTCCCCCTTTCAAGCTACCGTAGCCACTGTCTTGTTTGTTGCTCTTCTTATCAAACGATCCATTACGATTCATCTCCGTGGCGGGTACAGTAACTGCTGCCACCGTATTAAAGGCATCCTTCACGAGACCGTGCGTAGCCGCTAGAAGGCTAGGCTTGCCCGAGCTTGTCGTAATTGAGTGGCCGTTAATATTGGGCGACGACCAGTTGTTATTACTGTCCCGCGCATTAATTGATCCCATCTCGCTTGGTCCGACCTGAATTGTTCCAGTCCGTGGATCGATGTGTTTCTGTGATGCTTCCTTTACGGTTGAGTTTATCTTTTTCTCCGCTCGCTCGAGTGCGGCCACGGACGACACGTGCCCGGGAACGGCTGTTCGCGACACGGTCGACGAGGGTGTAGCGGATCCCGAATCGTCTTCCTCTTCTTCCTCAACGATCACCGACGATTGGATCCAGTCTCGTATGCGGTTTTTCTTTGCGGCACGATCAACTGTCGTCTCGATGCCACATTGCGCCAATGTCCCGAGGAGCTTATTTTTTTCTTCCACACTGCTATGGAACGAGTACATCGAGGGACATAGTTCATCGGGTTCATTTTCGGCCATCTCCTTTTCGGCTGTTTTTGCAAGCCATCGATCATCTAGATACTTTTGCAAATCGCTCAACGTCTTTAGCCGTCGATCCGATCGTGGATCTAAAAACTTTTTAAACAGCTTGCACGCCCTAGCGGAGAGCAGTTTGAACAGCTTTGGGCATCGCTTCATCGGGAACGTAAGTGTTGCCTGGTGCCATTGCTGATAACGATTGTAGCGAGGATCGTCCACAGATGCTTTTTGCCAGGGTAAGCAACCAGTAAGGCACACGAAGCACACAATGCCAAACTGCCACACGTCGTGAGCCGTATCAGTCCTAGATGTTCAAAAAACAAAACCAACAACAAATTGACAGTTGTAATCATTGTGCGCGGTTATCGAAAGGGTACTTACTCACTTGTATTTATCATCCGTTTTCACTAGCAACACTTCGGGTGGACTGTACGGTAGCCACTCGTTCCGCCTCAGTACTTCCTCGCCGAGTTTCCTCGATTCGCCAAAGTCGCACAGCTTGATGCGGGCAAAGTCGGATCGAAACACTAACACGTTGTCCAGTTTGATGTCGCGATGGATGAGGTCTCTGAAAAAGCGAAACGACAGCAACAATTATGGAAGTGCTGGCGAAACACTGGGATACGATCGGTTTTCTCACTTTTGATGAATATAATCGATCGCTGACGCAAGCTGTCGGGCAACACGCTTTGTGTGTAGCTCGCCAATCCCGCTGTCCGACACGTTCGATGTGAGGTCTCCTGTAAGTGTTGGAAAACATCAAAGAGCACCGTGAGCGGCCTTGCATTTAGCGCTGTCGTGTAGTGTTACCTAATGGTGCATACTCTTGGGTGAATACGTAGAATCCGGCCGTTTCGAAAGCGACATCATAAGTGGTAACAATATTTTTATGCTGCCCCAGCATAAGACTGAAGTGAAATTCCTTGTAAAAATCTGTCAGCGAGACAAACGGTTTTGGTAGCAGCTTCAGTACCATCTCCGTATCGGTAGCACGATGCTCTACGAGTAGTATTTTCCCAAACCATCCTTCGCCGACAATTTGTAAGATGTCAAACTCGTCAGACAGGACCACTTTATCGAGTTCGAACTCCCGAACTTTGTGGATGCTTCCAGTAGATTTCTTCGAAGACGCCATATTAGAGGACGGTGTGCGTGTTATTGAACTAACTAAAACACCAGCATAAAACTAGGCTGAGGTCTTCATTTTGTAATCATTATTTTGATTACATTTACTGCCACGTTCTTAGCTGGTTTTAGAACGCATTCGTTAAGCTGGTTTATTCGGCTGAACTGTAAATGGAAAATAGCAAAGAGGGAGAGAAAAAGTTTTCAACACAGTGAACAAATCGTGACGGTGAGACGGAAAGAAACTAAAATTGTTATCGTTTATTTATCAAAAGCTGCTTCGTATGCTATCTGAAGGACAAATATAATTACGTTGCACAAGAGTTTGTACCGAAATAAACACACGCACCGGCGAGTAAACGGTTGATCACAGCGGAGCAACATTGGAAGGGTAGCAGTGAGAGAAAGTACAGGAAATTTATCGACAATGTGTGTTTGTCTATACATTGGAAATAAAAATGGTAACCACTACTTCAGTTACGCAGGGAAAATGCTGCAGAATTTGTATGTTTTCTTTGCAAAATTGTACCATATCCTATATCAACCGAAAGCTTCCTATTTTTAGTACCGGCTGATGCCAATGTTCATAGATTATTGATATGAGACGAGCGTTATGATCAGAGGTAACAGGTGATCGCGTTGTATGTTTGTGTGCAACAGCTTATTTTTACACCCTCAATACTGTTCTGGCTGGGCATATGTGTTCCATCGTTTTGATTTGTGTTTGCGATCGTTTCGAAAGTTGACAACCATTTTTTGCTGCTTGTTCGATAGCGATGAGGAAGGTGCAATACGCGATGAGGAAGGTGAAATTGAATGTGGCAAGTGTTGCTTAAGCGGAACATAACAATGTAATATTTTAAATATTCCTATTTTTCGTAAGTTTTACGTATA
Organism: Anopheles minimus; assembly: GCA_000349025.1. NCBI lineage: Eukaryota > Metazoa > Arthropoda > Insecta > Diptera > Culicidae > Anopheles > Anopheles minimus. Next base: position 265,738 of record KB663755.1, read on the forward strand.
TTCGCAATAAATTTGATTCGCTTAATTTGAAATTATTTATTGAAAAATCTACCTCAACTAAATCACAATGATTTTAATAACACTGGTCACACACTAGCGATGTGGATTGTGGAACGATTGTGGAGCGATGTGGAACACGATGGTCGAATTTCGAGACGTAATGCAAATTAAACACTAGATCAATTTTATTTTTAGGCTAATTATGCCCTGGGGTGGAATAGAAACCCGTTTTAATGTGCTAACAGTTGTGTAGCTATGTTAATTATATGTTATTATTATTATGTTATATTTAATTTCCACCCGTAGAATTAAACAAATCAAAATAATGAAAATTTATTGAGTTGGATGTCGTATTGTTTGGTTTGCTAGGCGTATTGTTTTAATTAATTAATTTGTCCTTCAAATTGCAAAGAGCGCACTTTCCTTTACGGACATGCAAATTAATTATAGTCGTTGATGAACCAAAACATGTACACGATTCAGTTTTTTCACTTACTCTGGTCTGTGTATGGGTGTTTGCATATGATGGTTAAATCCAAGGCGGGAAAATATTTTCGTGAACACTTTCACTTTCTGATCTTCTGCACTTGATACTTTTTTAAGCAACAAAAAAAAAACACTGTTCAATGTGTAGTCAATAATCAACGAAACATTCACTCAGAACTCTCACACATCTTCAGTGGGTTTTCCCTCACAAACATTTTCAACGCGGTTGTACATTTCATTAGGGTCAATTGATTCCGGAACCTGGACAAGATGTTTGCTTAGTGTTATTAGCACTCTTTAGCACTACTTCCGCCACTGTGAGTAATCTGGATGTTTAGTCACTTGAACGTCATATTTCTGGTATAGTATGAGAACCAGGCACACCAATCAGTTCCATGTTGTTGTGAAACGTTTCCTTATTCCTCACAACACTTGGGTGTGGTTTGTTACTGTACGGGGATATTCAGCGCTAGCGAAGAAACGACACGCCGTTTATGTCGGATCCAAGTGATTTTTCATCACATCAACAGCAAGTGCCGTTGTGGTTGTAATTGCAAACGTGGAAATGTTGGTATCGTTTTGACATTAAACCATCTCACGGGGCCCTGTTTTCACGAGGCAGAATGATGCCCGCTGTGCGGCTGCAGCTGTGGTTGCGCCGAGCTAATGATTTTCTAAATTTATATATCACTAGATTTTTACACAACCGTCGTTCACTCGGGCCTTCGTCGGCAGGAGAGAAATGGCGATATTCGCTTGGGAGGATAACTGAAGCAACAGTGAATCAGAACGCAGCCAATCATTATCAGATCGTCAATTGTCTTTTTTCAGTTTTGTAGATCGAAGAAACTCTCCAAACGAAAGTGGTTTTGTTAGTTTGCACTATACACTAACGACGAATGGTCAAAAACGTTAGATCTCGAGTAAACGATGAGTACTACTGAGTATGATGATGATCGCGATCATGGCAAGCCGGCTGCTGGTTTGGTATGTTTCGCTCGCAAACACGAATGGTGAATAAATGCTCTCTTCCGATGCTCGCTCTCAACCAAAGCTATTTTTGAATATCGTATCGAAACCTTCGTGTTTCAACACTTTCGTAGTACAAGTGCATTCGTACTGAAAAGAAATTCGTTAATTGACGCTTTACGATGCGGAAGCAAGTGATCATAAACAATAACTCGTTCCTTGTTATGGGCAATGAGATAATAGATAGTTTTAGCTTAAATAAGGAAACAATGTTAATACCATTTGAAGATCATAGTATCTTCACTGTTCGACAAATGTGTCATGAATTGTCGTTATTTTTATTTAAGTTTCCATTTTCACTTCTCAGTCTGCTGCTCTCGACTGGAAAATGAATTCGTGACGAAAATCATGTGGCAATCGTAGGCGGTTTAGCGTACAAGACGGAAATATAAAATTGGGTTCTACTCCATAAAGGAAGTTAAAAATTAAATGTTCTACGCAGAGAAGAATATTGATAAATGACCAATTTTGCTTTGATTGGGATAATTTTTTTTTCTAAAATACTTTACCATCTTATATAAACAAAGGATTATAAATTCAATAGGGTAAACAAATAACTGCAAAATGAAATATTTTTTTGTGAAAATTATTATTGATGGAGGCGCCCGATGGTCCATTGTTGATGATAATGATGTCCTGCATATTACCTCTACATGGGACTGATTAAGCTGTCGTAACGAAACGTAATTATTTATGCGATTTATGATCTATCAGTTCAATGATTGGTGCAGCTTGTGTTTTAATTATTTTCTCACCTTTCCTGACCTTTACTGGTTTAAAAAATCTCTGTAAAATCACTATTCGACTATGTTTCTCCAATATCCACTAACCGACGCATTGATAATCGAGAACTCGCGAGCTAGAGATCCCAGCATCGTATGTTCATTCGGAACTACAACCGGTAAATTGCTAACATTTTGATTATCTTTCAAATACAATTTTCTTGTTAGTGGCATTGTAGGTAAGAGTGCTGGCTCACGTGGCTTATTTGCTTTTGGTGTCCCAAGACGATGGGTGTCCACTTTATGTTCTGTTCCTCAGTTGAAAATTTTTCCGTTGATATGAAAAATTACGATATATTTTCGCTTTTCAAAGCATGACTTAATATACCTATTACTGTTAAGCTGAATGTGCAAACACATGAACATGTTAAGCACGAGCAAATGATTTAGAAATGTGGAGTTGAATTGAATCGCAATGCGTCAATGCATCAGGGAAAACCAATTACTAAACAGACTGAGCACTAACTTGTTCAGTCATTGACATATTGCAAAGATGTGTAATGTTTGATGTCTGAGCATCAATTACATTTTCCTGTTTTTAATTTGTCGTTGACTCGTTCGAAGGTGTGTGCATATTTGCTATTCGAACTAGTTGACATTGAAACGCTGTGAATAAATAAATCAAATTGTTACACAAACTATTATCATACCTTATCTTATCGTACATTGTTTATTATTACAATTGCGGTTAAAGTGGAGCTATTTCGAGTGCTATTAAAATCTTGACTGGATCGAACGTTGTGAAACGAAACGACGAAAGTAATAGACGCTATTGCAAGAAGAGCAACGGGAAGCTTTTGCGCCTACAGGTAGGCAATCAGCACAGCATGATGATTGGTTTGAAGTGTTTGCAACAGCAAGGAGTGTGGAAGGTTGTCTATGGAGTGATAGAATAATTTGGAAATATTCAGAGAGAACAGCGTAGAGAGACATAACAGAGAGAACAGCGTAGGGATTTTGGCGGTATATGTTAAAATATCATGCACGGAGACGTTTGAGTGACGCTGATGATAGTATTTTTGAGCATATTTAAAAGTTTAGTCATTTGAAATTCAAAAACAAACATCTGGATAACCGGCATTAAAAAAAAAAAAACAATTCTATCTTGAAGAACTGTGGCGATATAAATGATCAATTCGTTATTCTTTGGAAGCTGTAGCAATTTTTTCTTTCAAGAGACTTTCAATCGTGTTAAATCATTGCTAAACAATCTGAACAACGATATGACAACGATGGAATGAAAGCTTCGTCTTTTTTCGTTCCATTCAGTCATAAAAGGAGGGGTTTCATCAGCACTATTATCATTAGCAAAAATGGATTAAAATTATAATTTTTTTATCAGAAATTTGTTCTTCAGCAAAAATTGCAAAGATGCGTATATAAGTTGACATTACTTGTTGTCAAATTAATCCGACTTGTATATTCACAAGCATCCTTGAAAATGTATATCTCATTAGCATGAATGCTAACCAACTGACGGAACAGTTGTATAAGACTGGAAAGTCCATTGAAGGTTTTAAAAATTATAATTATTGTTCAACTCACCTATTATTTTCAAATGATTAACTTATCAATTTATCACATACGAAAGGACTTATTCGAGGCTGCCACTCACGGCCCGTTGAGTTAAATAAACAAATTACAAAATTACAAATTCCCATTCGGGACACCTTGTAGTACCATAGAAGCAGAATCGCTTGTTATGGTAAATAGTTTTGAATAAACGAAAAACATTTCAATACATAGAATGAAACAAATAACAAGATTTAAAATGAACTACTTTGCCTTCTTATTCGATTTAACAGTACTGCGATACGGCATGTTTGTTTTTTTCTTTCGTGTACTAAATAGTACGTTGTATGCAACGCAAAGCAAATAAGCTTCACATCTATGAACTATGCATTCCAATTAGTTTTTGGCTAATGAGATTGCTCAATAATTAGATTTGTTAGATGGCTGATATATTCCACAATGCTTTCATAAGAGTGGTTGTGTGTTCTACCGTACAATGATGATAATTTATGTAGCTTTTGACATCTATGGCATTGCATCCTCCATTGCAAACATGCACATAGAGAGTGACATAAAATTTGGAAACACAAACATCTACCAGAAAGCAATCTAATAACACACCTCCGGACATATGCAATGAATAGGTTCTTTGAAAACGATGTGCTAATCATTTGAATGTTTGGTTTGCGCAAATGGAAAATAAAAGTGAAAATAGAAACATCGCTTCTATGCAAACTTCCAACTGATGATTAAACAGCTTTCGAAACTGGTTTTTCGAAGCTGTTGCTTAGTGGCTGCAGACGACCGAAGCAGAAAAAAGTAAAGCTTTCTTTCATTGATCAAGCTTATAAAAGAAAGAATGTTGTGTCGAATTGATAGCTTGAACAGATGAGTTTTTGTTTGATTCTTTTGAATGATCCACTGCCTGGAGAGGTTAGATTCAATAGAAAAAGTTGTACAATTCTTTTGGGTCACTGTTTCGAGTGTGGGCTTTAGTGAGTGGGGCTCGGTATCGTCAATGTGTGTTAGGTGTGTGAACATGCTTGCTACCTTCCGGTTGTAATTTACAATGAGAAATTTCAAAACGGAGAAAAAGACGGGATCAGATGTGGTGATGACTGCGTCAACAAATGTGAAGTGGGTCATATTGATAGTGAGATCTTCCGAATTTCATCCCATAAAAGCGTCCGCTGCTAGAGTAATCAAGCCATTCTTGTGACAAACGGTGGTGATACGGTCGAGTTCGAACGTAGGGCGTTTAGTGCTTTGTTTCGTAAAAAAAATGGGTGCACATTTCTACCAAGGCGTGTTGGGAAAGTTTGTACTGGCGGCTATAATAGCATCCACGTTGAAGGGGGCAGTCGTTGCACAAGATGCTAGCTTTTACACAAGCTTAATCACGTTTGCGATTCACAACAGGTAAAGACAGACGGGGTGCGGAGCGAAATTACTATTTTGATCCCAAAAAAGCCTCGTGCAAAAATAGGCTACTTTTTAAACTGTGTTTTCCATGTTGTTTGCATCTGTGTACGGGCTTACAGTGAGCAAAACGTGACTACGAACGTTGTCTCGGACTTTGAGGATTTCGAAGCGCTAGGATGCAACAGTTCGGATCCGTTTAGCGTCATAGTACACGGATGGAAGGAGAGTTGTCAAACGGAATGGCTGGTGGACATGATTGGCAATCTGTCAACCGTACGGAGCGGTTGTATCTATTGCATGAATTACAACAATTTCTCCCGCCACGATGACTACTTCGGTTTGGTGCGCCAGTTCTTGCCAATCTCGGAAGTGCTGCTTACGAAGCTGCACCAGTTGGAGAAGTTTGGATATGATTTCGATGATGGTTACATGTTTGGATTCAGCTACGGAGCACATCTGGCGCTCGACTCGTTAAGAAGGTTTGGTCCGGGCAAGCTGGCTGCCCTGGATGGTGCGTATATGATTGATGGATGGATCGTGAGGGCAAAGGTTTAGCAAGTGTTGTGACATGATTTTTTTTTTCTTGTGATCGATATCGTTTCCATAGTTTGCGAGCCAGCTGGTCCCGGCTTCGATGGAGAACAGCAGTATCGCGAGAAGGATCCGAAAGAGGCAGCGAAAAATGTGCAGTGCATCCACACAAGCGACAACTACGGTACGCATGAGCGCAAATGTCACCAGAACTGGAACATGGGCCGGTGCGGCAAATCGCAGGATGCGGCCGGTCCATATCCCAAGGGCTCACATGGGCTTTGCCCGTACATGTACAACAGCGCGTTCGAGCATGACTTTTTGGCCATGCCCAACAAGCAAAGGTGTGACACGAAACGCCTTGCACCAGCATGGCCGAAGGGATTCCGCATGGGTTACTTCATGGACCGCAAAAGGTGAGAACACCAACAATGGATTATTTCCTACCAATCATTGATTCGTTTCTGTCGACCTTCTTCGGAAAACTTTTTCCTAATGCACTGCCGCTGTCTTGGTGGTCATATCATTGCGGATGGAATGGATAGGTTTGACTGATACTTTTTTGTTGCCTTTGTTTGACTTACCGTTTTGCTTTACAGCGATGTGATTGGTGATCTTTTTGCGGCCACCTCGAGGGAATACCCGTACTTCGACAATACCTTCGCTAACGAAGTCAATGAAGTTTAATTAGTTTCCGAAAGGATGCGGGACTTCTGCCGGGATACAGAGCATCCGTCCCGAATTAGTACCATCCCGTGAAGAGGCAGAAGATTGTCGAATTAGTTTGTCATATTTTTTTGTAAAGATGTTTATTACGAACCCGAACCAGTTTCACCCGATTTTTTGTGCAGTGCAGTGAAAAGTGTCGAAAAATATAAAAAAACCCTTTTCTTTCAGCTGAGTTGTTTTTTCTATTGGGTTGATTCTTTTACAATTTGATTTAGTTTGTCGTTTGTCATTCGGTTGTTTGCTGGTTGGATTTCTGACGTTAATGTTCTTCGCAGGAAAAACTAATAGAAATTTAATTATAAGAATTCAAAATGAATATACAACTTGGAGGGTTGGCACTGAATAATCAACCTATTTGTTAAAAAAATACGCTTATTCTGCTTTTTGTTCATCATCAGAAAAAGGCACCTGTTTTGAGAAGGAAATGTTAAAAAAAGGATTCTCTGTCTAAATTGAAATCGAATGAAAGATGATTCGAACAATTTTCGCTCTCCGTCACACTTTGCCCACTGTTCACCGACGAAACTTTTAGTTTGTTCTGCTTGCACTGTTGGATAAACGTTGCATTTTGAGTCGATTGAATTTGATCCAATTATCACATCGATAGGAAGAGGCACCAACCGCTAATTCGACACGCGAGTAAGTTATCGTTTCCATTCAATAAAACTTAAAACGAGTTTTTAGCCAGCTCGGAAAATAGGAAGAAAAACTTTCACGTTTCGTACGCATGCAGCAATCGAACGAGAACAATCAAACGGATGTATCCGTTTTGGTAACAAGGAATTGCACGGAGAGCATGCAAGTGTTGCAGTGTTGTTTGCCGACAGCGATCGTTATCGTAGTGTAGGTTATTTATTTCGGAAATAATGTACCTTTTCGACGAGCGTAACTGTTTCCTGTTTCCGATCGGCTGTAGTTTGTATTGTGAATCGGCAGATGGACTGAATGCAATGGGAGGATACGATTGTTAAGACTGAACAAAACGGGATAGAGGGAGGATTCCCGCTTGTAATTGGACACTTTGATTGGGGATGCTACCGCGCCAATGAAACAATAGTTTTTATGAGGGTTGGGAAAATTCACAAACTCAAACAAACGGGACAATGCAGTAAACGACTAGCGCTAACTATTTTGGGCTATACAGCGAGCGAATGTTACGCATACCGTTTCGGAGGGCGGCAAGGACGTATTACTGTTCTAGCCCATCGAAAATGTAATGTTTTGAAATGTCTTACTTTGTTATTGCTACGCCCAAATGTATGACGAAAGAACGATCATTTTCAAAAAGCTATTAGGATTCAATATGGATTTTACTATAAAATGCAGAAGTTACCTCCACGGACTCCATGTACTCACAAGCAAAGCGACATTTAAAGCTTGCCTCGGGCGCTTCAGGAACAGTGAGTGCTCGTTGGAGTGATTTAGCAATGACTTTCTTCAGCAAAAATGGAGGGACGGGGCACATTTGTAGTTTCTCCTTCCCAGTGCTAGTGGTATGCTACCGCCATGCTGTGGCTTGTGTGTACAGGTAGGGTGGAAGATTTGCTAATAGTTTCAAGAAGAATATTTATGTACTTCTATAATAGTAGTTGAGCTCTTGTACAAACGATTTTCGCACTGAACCAGTTGAGCTGGTAAGGTGGTAAGATGTGGAGTGGGCGAATGCTTAAAGTTAGCTCTGCACATTTCCTCGAAAAGATAGATGTTGGTACTTGTGTGCGTGGGAATCATTGGGTTGGAGGAACATTCCGTACCGCAGCACCTTGAAGCTATTGAGAAACTATTAAAGACATTCCGACGGTGTTGAAACCACCGGATAAGTGGTGAGGCTTGTGGTGAGCAGATATTATGCCATGTTTCAGTAAACTTCCGTCACATCCATTTGCAGCAAGTTAGCAGGAGTGTATAGGGCAGTAACTTCAGAGTAATCGAACGGTTTCTAGACGATGAGGAGAGATGAATTAAGCCGTCCCTTTCAGAGTGCTGGGCTTAATTAGTGTACAAGTTAGGCAGATGTTTTAATAAGTCCAGTGGAATTTAATAGATTGATTTGCCGCAAAGTGTTTAGTCAATTCACTTTCACAAAATGCTCCAAAAAATGCTTCATAAAAAATCAAATTTAATATTTATTATATTAAAGAATTTTGTCTTTAAGAATTGTTTCTTATTTTTGAAGAATTGTTTCTGTAAAAAAAATTAATTAGTTAGTAACAATTGTTGTAAAATCTTAAATTTTTTAAATTTCTTATTTTTAAATACAAAAATAAATGAAATTACAGAATTAGTAACGCTACGCTGAGCCTTACCAATAAACGTTATTATTGGAGTTTGCCACGTAATGAAGTTGATGCTGCATGCCATATAGAGTTAGACTACGAATTAGAAGAAACCTCTACTTGAAGTTTTCCCAATGGACTATGTACGTTATAGATATATTTCGTGTTTCAAATTCCATGTTTTGTGCCAATTGAATTGTCTGTAGCTAAAAATAATGTGTCGTAATTGAATTGCTCGGTGGTTTCGGGATCATCAATTGTTTTAAGTGTGTATGTTATACTTTAGATTTTCTTCGGAAACATCTCCATTTAAATTACCCTGAATGACAGGAAACATCTAAATTGAAATAATTTGATTGCAACGCTACGATCATGAAATTGTTTTAGTTGAATGCAGAGATGTCAAACATGCGGCCCTCGAATCCTTTTAGACAAAACAAAAAACACTGTGTCTAGTGCATGCGATTTGCATAGCTTCATCGCGTTAAAAAAAATTATAGGGCTTCGTTCTACTGCTGACAATTTAAGAGATAATTCCATATGAACTTGTTTTATTTATCATCACTCTACTCTGGCCTAAAACCAGAATAGAAAATAAAGCTCTTAATTTATGAATGGCCAAGAAGATTGCCATATACTATCGTTTCAATCGTCCATTCCATGTTCTTCTATATCTTAGAATGCTCTACTTCCCATTAACTGGTCAGTCTGTAAGCTGAAAACAGCTGTATAGCATGTTTGGTAATATATCCTTCTATTTGATGTATTAAATTGTGCAATTATAAGCTTCATGCAGGTATTATACAGCTTATTACTGTAGCAGATAAGCTGTTTGGAGGCCCTGAGCGCTACGAATGTTGAGGCCCCACTTATTTGTGGCCCCAACAGAACTTCGACAGTACTAAGGGCCATGGATAACTTTTATTATTCCTGGTTTGATTATTGAAGTTTTCATAAGGTTCTGCTGTTTATCATTTTTCTAAGCACGGTCTTGGCTTTGTGATTACTTGTCTAGTGAAACTTTGACCGCCGAGGCTCCTCTACCCGGCGAGGCCCCTGGCGACCGCCTAGTAAGCCCAAAGCTTAATCCGCCACTGTTTTGGTAACATAAGCACTTAAAACGTCTTGTTTTCAAATGGATGGTAAAACAAAACAGCAAAAAGATACTGTTGCAAACTAAACTGCATTTCTATAAGTTATTTATGGCACCGGACCGCCCTGACTAAAGGCCGCAGACCCTTGGTGGTAGCAAAAGGCCCTGAGAGTTTTCCATCCACCGTCACTTGATATGTGACGTTGGTTATTGTCATTCTTACAAGTTTGGTAAGCTTGGCCTGGATTCGAAAAGAGCTCATTGCGTTGTAAAGTTTTACCCTGGCATTGCTGTCATATGCGGCTTTGAAATCTATGAAAAGATGGAAGGTGTGTAAGGCGGCACAATGTACAAAATTATCGGCTATGAGTGCCGAAGTTGGCCAGCATCCTTGTCCCATTATAACGTCCAACAGCTCCCACTGGTTTTTATTGAGAAAAACTCAAAAATTAACGCCGAGGTTCTGGAGCAGGTTCTGGTCTCATGGGATGGGATGGGATGGACAATTACGTTTCATAAGATGACGGCGCAGCGGCCCACACCGCGATTATCGTCCAAGTGTGGTTTTGGGAGAATTCAGCTGTTTTTCTCAATAACACTTGCATCGCTGCTTGCTGGATTTTTATCGTCTGAACTATTATGTATTATCATACATACTAACCAAGCAGAGCTAACATTTAGTGAACATGATGGATCAATTAAAGTAGTCCATTTCTACGATCTGGAGCAAAATGCCCATGGATCAAGTAGGTGCCTCGTGTAATTTTTTTTGAAGAATGCCTCAAGCCGGTGATGAATCGCAAAGGTTGTTATCTCTCAACTAATATATCAAAAAGGTTCTGAATAGGCATAACTTTGTTAAAAAATAATGTAGAGAAGAATATCTTGTGTAATATTTTTTTAAACACATACTCAAAGTGTATTCGAACCTATTGAACAGCCTGTATGTGAATTATTTTGTGAATTATTTGGTTGCAGTATTATGTACAAGAAACCCGACAGAACTATGATTGGAATCTTCATTAGCGGAAGCTGTTCGGAGGACCTGAAGGTTTTTAGCATTAGTAGAATCAGGAGATTGACCTATTCTTTGAGTTGGAATCTGATTAACAAAAAGTCTAGTAAGAGTCTCTGACCGCCGAGGCCACCCTCACCGGCGGGCCTCTGGTGACCACCTACACCGCTCATAGTTTGATCAGTCATTGGGAATCATGACATCATCTCTTCCGTATGTAAAAAGGAGATAAGCGAGAGTGCAGCGAGGTAAGAGAGTTGAATATATTTCAATGCTGCATGATCGACTAAGAAGACATTTTTTGAGATTATCAGAGCGCATTCTGAGAAAAATCAAACAATGCTTGACCTACGCTGAGTTGACGTACAGGGCATCGCACTTTCGAAGTATTCCATATTTTCACCATTCTTGAGTCAAAGTTCAGTACCAATAATAGCATGACGAGACACGCGTTAAAGAGCTGGCCAACAACCGGTCTTCATACAGTCTGAGAAAAATTCACGGCCGTGCAACGTATTAGACTTACCAGGCTCCGTCGGGTTGGTCATGTCAAGCTAATGGTACCGGACGATCCGTCCCTTAAGATCTTTTAGTTCGTCCACATGGATAAAGGAGGCGTAGTAGACCCCAACTGATGTGGAATGATCCGTTCGGTGATGCGTCCTCCTTGATACATGGGATATTTGATTGACAGATGATGTTCGACCGTAAAGGGCCTATTAAATATGAGGAATAATTTTGATTGTTTGGAGTTTGGCTGTCATATGTTTCATTTAGCAGAAAATTCGGCTCGGCAAGTGTGAAAATAGTTGCATGAATGAAGTAATTACGGGTACACCAGTTTTTTGATTTACTGCCAATAGCAATAACAAATACCTCAATAATATTATTCTGGAAACGATCGGAAGCTCTGTAATTTACCGTGTTCTAATTTGCTTAAATCACCAACTAACTACACCAGCACTCCAAGATTAGTACCGTATGCATAGTGTTTGAGATTATTCTATTGCTGTAGCAACCTATAACAAAGAGCAAACAAAAAGAAACGGGTAAGAAAATTCAATATGTAAATATATAAAATAGTAATAGTGTTTCGGATTAGCGAAGTCTTCCTGTTTATCCAGTGAAATAGTTTAAAAGTAGAGAATAATTATTCACCTTTGATTTGTATAACATAGATACAATAGTAGAAGAAAACGAAAAACAAGAAAAACAAAGATTTAATGCAATGAGATTCCCAATTACCTTAATCCGTTGGCAGTTTAAATGAAAAATTGTACCCAATTAGTACAATGAAACGAATGGAATGGAAGCTTCTACGAATATTAATGAACTATAAACCATTAGAGCAAGAAAAAGCAACTGAAACAAGCAAACGATAGGTAAGAAACAAGTGTGACGGGCAGATATAAAGATGAGGAGACTGAAAGAGATTGGGCGTGAATGAAAGAGTACGAACCTGTACTGTAACGTGGTGTAATGAATTACAAGAAGTATTAACATATTAAGACAATTTATCGTAATTTCAGCGAAGCCAAGAGAGTTTTGCTGCTGGTCGTTTACGGAAAGTTTTGTCTTCGTTTGAAAATAGAAATGATACGAAAGTGGCGGAAGGAACTACAATCTTATAAAACGTTTGCATATTTTTGCATATTTATTCGTCTTGCTTTCACCTTTTGCGTTCATGTTTCCGTCATATCATGTTTCTCGTGTTTGCAAACAAATTACGTTACTTTTCCCAGGTTTCATGTCCCATGTTTTACGTTGGTTTGAATTTGCTAGTTTATCTATCGTTGTTAATTTGAATTTAATGTACATGTATTTTGTTGTTAGATCATATTTGACGATTATCGTCAAAAGGTTAGCATGCATTTGGTGCGTGCGTTTGCCCAATATATCGACAGACTGTGTGTGGCCAATACATTTTTATCCGCATACTTTCAACTGAGCATGATCAATATAGTCACTTTGCGTACGAATAAAAGAGTATGTTAAATTACTTCGTTAACAAAAAACATTGGTATAACTATTATAACATACTATATACACGCCATGCTTACCCTTTATTTTACCTTTGTATGTTTTGCCTCCGGTTTTACAGTCAGCTAGAGTGGAGACCGTTGTTAGTTTATGTAGTGTCGTTAATTATTGCAATGTTTTGGTTTGGCTGTTTGTTATGATTTTACTTTCCCCGTTTCCTATAAAAATATTACTAATGTATGTATGTGTTCATTGATTTACTTTCTCCTGCACGACAAGTCAAGTTTAGGTAAGCATGGTATTTTTTTTTTGATAATCTCATCGGTGTGTTGCACCTGAGCTTAAACTATATATTGATACTTTTCAGTTATCGGTTTTGTTTTCTATGCTATCTCATTTCCGGTTATCCATGCCGAATATGCAACATAAACTTGTATAAAACATAACAAAGGTAGGCAAGTAAATGTACAATGGTTAGGATATTTTTGTAACAATTTTCATATTTGCTATCTTTCGTTATTTACTCGTTATTTATTGCCTAATGCTATAAATTGTATGGAACGTCGTATTTAAGTACATCGAATTGTTTTACTGATGCTTTATTTTTAATCAGTGTAGTGCTGGTTACAGCCTTACCATGAAGGGTTAACATGCCTTATGATCGCATGCCTCCATGATATGTAATGAAAAATATGGTAACGTCTTCAAATGTTTGGTTTTTTTCATTCAAAAGCGTTATTAGTTTGACAAGTTTCTAACACATAAACGGAATCATTTACAGAAACCACTTTGAATCAATAAGAAACATAACCTAAACCTAACAGTCAACCGTAACTATTTGAAACAAATTAGCTTGAATGCATCCGAACTACCTTTCACGTCAATGATCCTAGTCCTACTTTGGTGGACGCAGAGGTTGTTAGAAATGTTTATGTGCAGATTTTAAGGTTTTTAAGAGTGCATCACATACACATGTACATGGACAGGTTCCAGGAATCGGGATCACCATGGATTGGTGGCTCGTTACCCTGTTTCACTACGATAAAGCCGACTATTATCTCTCGACAGCTAGTTTGAGTAGCAGGAAGAAGAAACTCCTGATAACAAACCATAGATCCACGGCTTGTAGTATAATTGGAAAGGCACACGATCGCTGATAGATTCCGAACGGATTGGCGGTACCTGGAAAACAGTCATAAATAGGAAAATGGTAATCAGATTAGTTATGTTATTTGTTAATTGCTTTCAGCTTTCAACCTCGGGACAAGCTTTAGATTCACTTTCATGTGATGAGTCTGATTTTTGGATCTTTTATTTAATGCACATCCGTAACGACTTGTTCATTGCTACATTAATAATACAGCCAGTAGTATTGCTTACTTCTAATATATATTTGACGCCGATTTTCAAACGACATGACCGGGAATCTAATCCCATCTGGAGTGTACTTGCGTATTGAGGACTGACTGTCCAACTACGTGGTATCAAAACGTCTAGTAAGCCATTATTATGCCTTGATGACCTAACAGAAATTAGTGACAAGAAGAAGAAGATTTCCTTTTCATCCGATCAGATCGTACGCGTTGATTCTAGAGCAATTGCCCTATTTAAAAAACCAGTTGTACTCTTTAAAATACATATTTTTCGATCATTCGGTGACATCCAAATGTAATCATATGATGTGATAAAAA
>KB663755.1:281376-355508 GCA_000349025.1 Anopheles minimus
ACTCTGGTGAGTTGAGTACCATTATAGTCACTGTATAGAGCAAGAAAAATGATTCCGAATAAGTTTTTACACACAGGATAAACCAAAAATATATCGTATTTCAGAGATTTAATTGTTGTTCTTCGTTATAAACATATGGCATAGTGTTCAGAATCTACCATAACTCTAATGTTAGCCGTCATACTCTTCTAAACAAGCTGTATTGAACTGGAGGTAAAGAGATTTTTACTAATTTTAGCCTTGTCGATTCCAAAGAACGCCACATCTGGTCCCTTGTAGCTTCCATAGCACTACCGATCGGTAACACTGGAATCAGAAATCCAAAACTAATGATTTTATGTTATGCACTATCAGATAAATTATTTAAAACTATTAACAACTATTAAAGCTCAAGCAGAGCAGAGTGTGATGGTAGCTTACTGCGTTTTATACGTTAGAAATTCAAAGACCTTTGCGTAGGCGATGATGATAGGAACGATTGTAGTAGTGGGAGCAATTATTTGTTTAACTTTTCTTATTAGACCGTAAAAGTAGCAAGGATTTTTCTGAAACACGAATCAAAATAAGATATCACATTTGCTACAGGAGATTGAACTCGCTGCAGTAGGTCAAATGTTTAATAATAAATTGTTAGAAAAAGCTTTTGCGATAATTGCGTAATTAATCACACCAATGATAGTTGTGTTGCTCTTCACACTGGCAGTACTTATATATGGGGACAGCGTAGGCTCATAAAACTGCCACATCATTCAATTAACTGAAACACCACGCTTCCTCCCAAGGATGGGAAATCAACGCGGCGTGCAACTCCCCAAAGAGCAATATTTTTTCACTATAACGCTTAACATGTCTCGTGCGAGTTTTCCATACTTTTGATCTTCGCCGAATTTCTTATTTCGGTTTTCCGGTTGGCATAGCTTCGTATTGGGAAGCATGCGATTAATTCCGAAAAATAAAGCAAATTTTCATTTATGCGTGGCACGAGAACGTTCCCTGGGGTGTATCACTAAGTTGTGGTGTGAGGTTCCGTTTCGTGAGTATGGTATATTCATCAATAGGGTGATTTCAACGCGAATATTTGATCGTGAAACCAGAAGATATTGGTGTAGAAGTGTGTGTTTAGAATTATTCATATGGAATCCATGTCATATATTCTAAGAATTTGTTTTGAACGTTTTTTTTTCTTGCATTTTAGCGATAATCTATATAATAGTTGGCTAGTTAGATTTCTTTTTAGTTTGGTTATAGTATTTTAATTGTGTTTTATCAGTTGTTCTTGTAATTAAATCAACAAATCTATTTTGAATTAAATTTAGATGACAGTTATAGGGAATCCGATCAATTTTTAGCTTGTGGGAAACAATTATGGGTATTTTTGTGGCCTCGGATTAGTTGACGTCAACAGGAATTTAATAGATTCATATGTATGATCACGGACTGCAGCAAATAGAACTCTGATGTTCCTGATTGGCCTTACCATTTAGCGTCGTCGATGGTAGTTGCTAATCACTTTTTCAAATAGCCGCGAAAAGAATGGTTCGAGTGTACGAGAAAATCTTCAATCCCCCTTCGACAAATCAAACCGTAACGTGGTCGCACATCCGGCGATTGTTTTGATACAATGTGACTGAGCTGGGTTGAGGAAATTAAATAAGTTTTTAGTAAAGGGATTATAAGGATCGTCAGCATGGTTGAATGCTTCTTCGCTTGCGGTAAGTGCGTAAAAAGTGAACCGCTTTTGGGATTATACTCCTTTTTATCGGCTTGGATGGGTTGGCTGGGATCGAATGTTTGCCTCGAAAAGGGTGGCAATGGGTTTATGTAAAATGGAGCAGCTAGCGAAGCTATAAAGCCAATTCGCTCGTTTCGTTTTGGGGCTGTCAAATATTAGCGAGAAGGATCTAGCGGGAGGCACAAGTAGAGGCAACGGGCTACTAACCGTTCTTGGACGGTTAACTGGGTGAGTAAACTTCAAATGGAAATCGGTACTAACCGCACAATTCTCGGTTTGACCGGCTGTTGGATTTGTCGAAGGCATCGAAATTTATCGGCGTAGGTTTGAAAAGGAGCTATTTAGGGCGGACAGACGAAGGTGCATGTGACTTATGGTCATTGTCATTGACGTTTACATTTTTTACTCCTTATCAACGTTTGGGATACGGAATCACAAGTACGTCAATCGGTTGCAGGTGTAGTTGGGAAAGAGAAAAACAAATCAATAAAAAAGAAACAAATGGATTATGTGCAATCGTAACTCATCTCTCAGTTAACGATAACACTAAAGCCATGTTGTGTGTTGTGTCGTAAACGATCACACAGAACAAAAAAAAAACGAGTACTGCTTAAACCAAGCGCAACAAAGCCAATCATGTACGGTACAATAAAAGGAAGTATTGATACCGTAACGGCATGATACGGTCGCCGTTACAGGAATCAACATAAAGGTGCTATTCGGTGGTATGATATATATAGCAAGAGGCGTTGTAAATCCTGATACCAATGCAAGTGCGGTAATGCAGTACATTCATAAAAATGACGATAGGTGTTTCAGCGAAAAGAACAGAGAAATGACACGGTGGAAGTTCGCAAAGTTCACCGTCACACAGATAATTTTCGTTCGTGGAAATACATGATGTCAGTGGTAAACAGATGTAGACATTCGCAAACTGGTTGTGCAAACATTTGAGCACAAACGGACGATAGCGGGATTTCTTAAAAGAAATAGCGACAAAGCATTACTTAGATTCGTAGTACATGGGGATGTTTAAAGCTTAGCTCACTGGCCATGCTTGCTATGTCTTGCCATTCACGGATATATGTACCTATTCGGCAATAGATCGAAATTAATGATGCATGTTAAAAGCTTCCCATGGAAGTACCCGATAGGTAATATATCAATCTATTTAGGCGATCTTCCTGTTAGCGTGTATCTGCCCCATTCTACACAGCTGTATAGGACAGTGTGAGCCTCTCTGTAACGACCGCATCAATGATGGCCATTTGCTGCGGATGCCCAGTCCCATGGCAACACCGTGCAGATCGATAATGATATGAAATCCGGTCGAATGCCAAATCCGTCGGTAAATTAAGCTTTATTTGCCCTTTTCCGCTAGTAAAAAACGGATGCGGTGGGATGAAAAAAGGCGAATAAAATCCGATCGATGCTGACTGACTTGCGGACACTGTTGCTGTTCGACGCTGCTTATTGGTTTCGGAAACCAAGCTGGGTCGATCGATCTGCCCGGTTTGCATTGCCTCCCACCGAGAGGGTGTCGAATGTAAATTGACTTTGGTTCTCCTGGGTCCAGTATACACGGTCGGGAACGGAGAGCTGTCGTACGTTGGATCGAATCGGGCACGGGGACATGTAGTGAATACTTACCGTTGAGCACATGCACGGAGATGGAATAGTGTTGGTTTGGTCCTATCGAACACGTATAGCTGCCAGAGTCTTGTCGGTTGACCTTCGCTACAAAGAGCGTGGAATTGGCTCCTATACTTGTTAAATTCGTTTTCACACTGAAAGCAGGCAAGAAATATTCGGTTATATTAGTTAATATCATGATGAAGCGGGCGGTTACCAATGGAATGGAAGTGTTGAAGTATGAAGCGTCCTGGTCTAGTGGAGAATAAATGTAATTTTTGCTACAGGTTTTTTATAAATCTCTTTACTAACAAGATTGGCTCGAGAAGGGTGGGGCCATTAAGCGTATACTTTCATGGACCTCAAGTAAGGGTATTAGATTTCTGTTTCATTAGGATGTAATTGTTTTTGAGGTTTAAAGAAAGTTGGTCTGAGTGCTCATTAGGGATTTGATGAATAAATAATGACTCAAGAACGGATTTTATTTTAGAAGCAACCACTGGCGGCTGTCTGTTTCCAAATTGACCACCCCGCTGGTGTGCTGCCGGTGCAGATTTCAAAGGCAATCGCGAATGAATGGAAGGTTAAAATCGTTGAGGCATGTGATGATGGAATGCCGGATAGCTTTCAAGCTGGCTTCAGCTAGAATCTGGCGTTCGGGTTATCTTCGTTGATCAAAAAATTTCCAACCAAAAAAAAAAAACAGGAGATAAATCAAAAAACCATGTTAAAAGTCATCGTTCCAGCGTTGACAATTTTTACGGGTTTCTGCACACGCCGCTTTCGATAGTGATGTACTCGGAGATTTCATCGTGGCGTTATTTTTAGATTCAAACTGTTCCGAAGTGGCGCACAATCATTCCGATAGTCGACGGATAATAGAGGACGCATACAGCAAGAATAAATGGTTCTCCGTTGCAGACTTCTAGCCATTGTTTGACAGCAACAGATTTCGTTGTCCCTTGAACGGAATCGGATTGATTAACCGTAACTGATGGATGAAGGATAAGAGGACAAATTTTAGATGCTGCCTTCGTTTGACTGATAAATATCTATGCCATACGATTTTGATGTTTTATTTTGTCAAAATAAATTCAGTTTTTCGTTTTGCCTTATATAGTTACTTGTCTATTAAAAAGTTTTCGAGTATTGATAGTTTCCTTATTGATTGACTTTACCAACACTGGTTGCAAATATATCTATAATTTAACATAAAACAATCATACTCTATAAAGTTGCACGAAAAGATATCTTAGAGAAATCACACTGTATTATAATGAGATCTCATTTACCTAAGTGTCGGAGCTCATTGTGTTGCGATGGAAGGGAATGGTAATTTTGGCTGATTTACAGATATTGCTTCTGTATCGCTATAGCGATTGCTTCACGTGAACAGTCCTCAGATGAGACTCATAATTGACCCATTAAATGGAAACAGAAGAAACCCGAGGCAAGACAGTTACTGATTGTGCAGGTATTCGCTTTGTACCACTCTTGTTTACAGGTGCCTGCAATTGAGTGAAGTAGCAAACCATAAATGAACCATTTCGCGGGTGTACGAGTTGTGGCCGAAATCTGATCCACTGATCGTAAACAATCGACGTGACTTCTGGATGAATGGTGTTTGAAGGTGTAGATGCAAGTGCGGCATGAATTCAAGCGAGGGAAGGAGCAGATGATGATGGTGCTTACCTGATACCGCCTCGCGTTGTATCGTGATTGAGAATGTTTTCGTTGTGTATCCAGTAAACGACTGACCGTAACATCGAGATGTGTCGGATTTTGCACATCAGCTTTATCGTCGAACCAACCTCATAGTACTTATCGTACAGTGGAGCACCTTCTTCGTCCACGATGGCCACTTCGGGTGCTACGTTGCGGGTGGAACAGCAGCAATAGTCCAATCCGGATAGCGGCGTGCGGACACAGGTGAGAATGAAGGGAAAGAAAGTTATAAATATATGGTTCTTCCGTTGTTTCTTGTGCAGTTATATTCGCTTGGGATAGGACGGTACGACACGCTTGAGATTTGTGCGTGCTTAGGTAATGGCGAAATTGCACCGTCGTCTGGTAGAAGGATAGAAGGGTAGAGCTTCCGTTTCATGGGCTTCGGGAATGCTCCATGGTAACACGGTTTGTATGCTGATATCTCAGTGAAAGCTTAAGGTAAAATCGACATGGAAATGGCACCATAAACAGTTTACAATCCCTACAGGCCTTGCGTTCGCAAGCTAAGGTCGTAGTGGATATAAAACAAACAAACTTGTGTTTTGCTCTGTTTGCTGTCATTCGGCTGCTACTGGCAAACTCTTCATATTTCGTTATGCAAACGACATTTATTCTGTAGGCTGTTGGTTACGTATAATTCATCTCATTTGGACTGTATGATTAGAATATCACGGTAGGTATGTTTTTAGTATAAGGGTTTCTCTTATATATGACATTGTTGCTATTTATCTCATAAAACGATGAAGTTACAGAAGAGATCGGTACAACTTTGATATCGTTCATCTGTTTCCATATTTTTTTTGTAACAATATACAAATATTTTCTATCAATTGTTGATTGACAACGAAAGCTAGCAAGTCACATTGATACATTAGTTTAGAATGAATTTTATCAATATTCCAGTAAATGTACGAAAATCTCGTTAAGCGAGGGGGTTTTCCGTACATTTTCTATTATAAAATCAAATATTTTATTTTACACTCAAACTGTATTCATCGACCTATTAATGAGAAAAAATGGTTGATCTGATTACATAAAAAAATGGAAAAATTAAGGTAATAATTATTCTTTCTTGCAGCTGTAGGAACTGTGCAAATTGGTGCCTTTTATGTCTGAGATATTATTGGATGTTAGAAAATACTAATTCAATTATATATAATTATGCGATGTATTTTGAGCGATTAAACATAGATGATAGCGTTTATAGTCATGCAACCTCACTTGGAACCTTCCCTTCTGAAGCCTCGGCTGGATAGAATGTGTCTACTGCTCATCGTGCTGTTTGCTCAGAAAGAACAACGTACGTAATGTCTATCCTGCTCAGCAGTCGAACGGGTCGCACATATATCGTATTAACATTTCCACATTAGCAAGTGTCCAAAGATATATCAATGCAGAAGTGTCAGTCAATATTGTGGGCTAACTATGCAATTTGGTATTGACGATGGAGACGCCTAGTCTTTTTCATTATTTCTGTTCTTGATCGTATTTTCCTTCTACAGGAACTCTTGTGGAATAAGTTGAACGAGCATTGTGTTGAAGTAAGATTTGGAAGTGAGGCGGATTTTGCAATTTCTAAAAAGTATCATTTGATAGAAATTCTTGGATAAAGTGGGTCTTGGCATAATATACGTTGCTTTTGGATCGCCTTCTAGACCGACCATTTATTTCGCACAAACCCGGCATCACGCCCGTGTCATCAACTACCCAATATACTTTTTGAATTCAAAATCTTAAATATTATGCCTTATTATTGAAAATATATTCATCATTTTTAAGAGAAACAAATTTGTCATTAAAGTTTAACTATTCCTCCCGAGTAAATGAAATATGAACCGTAGTTTAGCGAGCAGCTGAGGTGAAGGTGTTTTACAGGGCCACGTTGTTAAGTATTTAATTACACCTCCAATATGAAAGTGTCGCCAAAGAAAGAGCGTTAATTGGTTTCAGGATGTAAGCTTGCCAGGTGTAATTGTTGTTGAAGCGTAGCATAATAATGCTGTGTTAGAACGGACCGCAGTTGGATGCAGGACTATGATGAACTATAAGCCCGCACCATGTGCGTAAAATGTTGGTGCAATGAGGTGGCAAACTAACAAAGAACTGTGCTCCTAACTTTGCACTCGCTCCAGGGACAAATGCACTTAGAACGGAAGCAAGTTCCCATGGACGGAGGGCATATGTGTGTTATCGAGTGCCGCTAATGTAAGGAGCAGTACCATCCGATTGACAAACCCCGTTGCGAAGCCACACGGAAGTTCGTGCACCGCGGGGGATTAGTATGTAAATTTATGCACTTCACACAATAGAAGGCCCCGATGCTTGGGTGCCTTCTGCGAGCGGAAGCAAGCGAGCTTGAGCGACAGCAAGGAAACCTGCTTAGATGGTTGGTTATTTATGGGTGGCACACGAGAAATAAACCAAACCTGTAGAAAATTTAACAGCGTTCCTTTTTTTCGTAGGAAACTTATGGCAGAGCTGATGATGATGATGAGCGAATAAAAATGAGTTCATAATAGAAAGTTTCATAACCATGATTGCGCGTGAAGGAAATTTGTTGGGCGCCGGTATCTCGTTCATCATCGTCACGTTTACGATCAGAGACATGAAATGGAAAGACAAGTATGATCTTATGATTACAAGAGTTTTTCGTAATCTGTAACTCAAACGCTGAACAAAATATTAAGGGTAATACTTCAATAGTTTTAATAACAGAAAGGATGTATCGGAGTTTAATAGGCATATTACTGTTGTTCAGGTTTGGTATTATTAAGATGCAACTTGAATGTTTCGATGACATTCATAATATTTTTTTTCTTCCAATGAGCTTTTGTAGTACAATAGCAGCAATTACGTAGTGGGAAAACGTCTACCCTGGATATGCATGTCAAAGTTTCATCACATGATTAATGAGATTAGCATGAGGATGACTGTAGGTTCGTAGCTCATACACGAATACGATATCATAACGAAATACGTGAGAATGAATAGCAAAGAATACGGAGAAATCCAGTGATCCGTAGACGGTAGATGGGGATGACCCCGATATTCGGTTCGATCGAAGCTGAAACGCGAGTGGTAATTATTAATGTGATCAATGAATGAAACTTTTGCATAGTAATAGTGTAACCAACCCGTTTGCCGCTCACATCAGTGTGACGTTATCGACCGGTAGCATCTTACGTAAACAAATGGAGCTAGTCGCTCCTCGCTGGTCCGATAGATACAAATATTCTGTCTGGGAGGTTGGAGCGGCTCAGTGGCCGAGTCGATAACGGCACCGGTATTCAAACGGCAGGACCGATGTTCAAATCCCACATAGACGAATCCTTCCTTCGTACGCAGGAAGTATTCAAGTATCTTGTTGCGAATACATTTAAGTCACGGGAGCCAAAAATGGCAGGCAAAGACCCTGTCGAGGATGTAGTGCCATTGAAGAAGAAGGAGACAATTGCTTAATTGTTTGATTATTTGTGGATTGATTTTTGAATTCAAGTGCATCGAACTCGTCCACATACAACTTGGTAATGCAATCTAAAAAGTATGACGTCCATCGGGAGTAAAATGATTTTTAGAAATAAATCTCAATTCCACTCCTCGTGTATAGGTGTGGGGGGAAGAGTATTGTTAGAAGAAAATAAATGGTTTGCAATAAATTTGATTTAGCAAGTGTACAAGCATTCCACAAATCAAGTTTGGATTTGGACGGTACTCGGTCGAAGGTAGTACAGATCGATGGTGTATCGAGTTTTATGTGCTGTTGGGTCTTGTTTGTTGTTAGTTTAGCGTAGTGCAGGACGGCTGGAGGCAATGCTAAACTTACGATGCAACGGTAGAGACAGATAAACTCTCCAATCGGAACAAATATCTTTAAGCGGGCATGTGAGTCGAGGCAAGTGTACATCGGCAAGTGAATCGATGTTACTTTAGCTTGATTTGTTGTTTTTCTGGTTTTTCCATTCGCTTGCCTTCCCTTTTTATGTACCATTTTCTGGGTCGTTAGTTGACTGCAAAATGGGAGCTGATAGCTTCCTTCCGGTGTTGTTCTTTTTTTTATGTGCGGCCATTCCAACAAGACAAAAGAGCCTCCAGCGTACGTTGTCCTACGCTTAAGAAAACCTTGAAAGTAAGGCGTTGACGGTCTCCAGACGCCAGCAACTAGGACAATCAATGGATGAAAGCAGCTTAGGAGGTTGGCTATTACCAGGATAGGTATCCATCTGGCAGAAATAGTTTGCCACTCTTTCGTCATTTCCCGTGCATCGTCTTTTCTAGTGCGCTCCGAAGTCGAAAGCGGAGCAGGCGAGGAGTTTTGTGAAGGGTTTAGATGAGATTTAAAAGTTAAGATGATGGGATGGAACGTTCTTCGTACGGCTCTCGGTCTGGACGAGCGAGCCTTTTACGAGCAGCGAATGAGTGTCCGGAAGCTGCGGACAGCTTCTTGAGTGTCGAAGTAAACACGGGGGACGCGGTGATATATAGCAAGATTTGTGGGGTTTACAAAAGGCAGGAAGAAAGTGTTTATATGCCGTGTACCGGTAGGGTCAATCGTGATCATGTTGATCCCCGGCAGGGGATGTGTTTCTCTTGTTATTCGTTGAAATATTACATGCGTAGTGGAGATGGAAATCGTATGCGAAAACAAGGTTCGGCAAACCGTAGACAGGCAATGGTCGGAAAATTGAATGAGGCGTAACGGTGGGTGACGATATTTTAGTCGGATAGGAAGGAACTTTTGCGGAACAGGGAATGGGGATTTTTCTAGGGAACATTTTACAAGAAGCAAAATAAAAGAATTACGTTGGCTTGATGAAATAATCTTCGTGATTACAAGGGCTTACATATTTCATAGCTAAGGATGAAGAAAGTAACATTGAGTTGAAAAGAAATTTTTGCGAGCATGTTGACCTATTTTCCCAGCACAGTTTTTTATGGCATTACAAACCGTATAACGAAGTATGTTTGTGTTCGCCAGGGGTAAAATTTTGAAGATTTTTCAGTTGGAAGTGACCGTATCAGAATTTGTTAACTTACCGCTTGTATGGCGTTTTATAGTGGGATAAGAAATGAATGACCTAACAAATTGAGGCGAATCGTCAGCTTTCTTTGTGATGGCGTGACCAATCCTCTGAAACATCACGTGTCCAATAAAAATACAATGCAATAAAAAAAACGTTGGATAGAAAAAATGTATAATACAGAAATCAAATTTTTTGAATTTTGGGTTAATGGTGTGCTCAGAAAATAAAATTGTGAAAATTACGCGAAGCAAACCTCAAAAACTAATCAAGAATTTATCGTCTCTTCTTGATCAATTGATCTAAGTAGATAAAAACATGATTTGATCATAAAACATTCAATGTTTGAATGCATTATCAACTGTTAGTAATTGTAACAAAGAAAATGCCAAACAAAAAAAAATGCGTGTTGATGGTTCCCGGTGAAATTTACAAAATTATCGTAGATTGGAAATAAGCCTCTGCAATAGGCAACCGAAACATCCTTCAGCAACCTCCAGTTGGGCTAGACGCTTGAACATGTTTTCTTACTCTAGAACGGTTTGAAAAACGATGGGCGGTCGTAAAAATTTGAGAGGGCCATAAAAATCGATTGCAACCATAAAAACATATTTTATGGCTTTTCCTATAGTAGGAATGCTGCTTTTTATCCTGTATTTTGTTAAAATTGATTTTATCAAGCGGGATGTAGTGAAACGAATAACAAATAAATAGATTGCGACAAATGATTTCTGTAACATGGTGGTAACTAAGCTCTCAGTTCAATTTCGGGAGAATGGTTCTAAGACACGTGATATTAACAACGTATTTAATTGATTGAAGTTTTGGTGCTATTTGTGAACTATGGAATTGTCATAACATAAGTTTCATTCAGGGTTTTCCTAAGGGTTATTATGTTTCTAATTGAAAAAGCGAAAATTTTTGCTATTTTACGAGAATTAACATTGATGTTGCAAATCTTGTGCATATAAGTACGACAAACCGAAGAAATTCTAGGTTCGGTGATGTTTTTTTAATGCGATTAAACTTCGGTAGATGCTAATGAACTTGAACAAGAACGCAACGTACTTTAAATTTATTACCAGTTTCAGAGACAGCTTAAAAGCTTTTCCAATCCGTTCATTCGTTTTACTTTCTTTAGAATGTAGCGAGAAAGCGGCAGTCGAAAAAGAGTAGGGAATATATGGAGAACACATTATGACAGCATCTGCTCGGGAAATGGAATAGTGAATTTTTGGCATAAATAAGTGCACCTCTGACCAAACGCTCGCTACCGTGTTCTGTTAAAAGTCCTTTTGCTAAGGCAATTCTACTAAGGCAAATTGCAGCAATCCCAACAACTGGCTTGCAGGAAATTATTATAATTTATATTTGGGCATGATCAGAAAGTTTTCCTATCCTTCGGACGAAGAAAAATGCTTCCAGTGTCGCTAAGGTATGGTTTGATACGGTTGAACAATTTGGCGTAATAGTTTTTTTCTGGTTTGCATATCATTTTTGCATTTTCCATATAGTTCCTAAAAAAGATAAACAAATCGTAATAGTGTGAGGAAAGTTATTCAAAGCACTTTGTGAAATAGAATGTCTTAAAAGTTTACACAGAGACAAAAAAGCAGCACCTGAATTGTAAGCGGAAGGAATGTGGTGCTTGTTAAGTTGTACAACCTGTTTCACACAAAAGAAAGCATGCTTGCGCGTTACTTCAAATTACGGTCTTATAACTTCGTTTCGAAGTGCGCATTGTCCGAATGGTGAACTGGCCCTTTTCGTATGGTGTGAGCCAAGGACAACCAAATTGGAGAACAGAATAGGCTATATTCCTGATACCGTTATCATTCTAGGTGTCACCATTCGTCACCTGGCCGAATATAAACGGAGAGAGGTCGTTTACCGACCCGTCGACTCAAACACTCGTTTTTCCTCGCTCGGACAGATGGAACGCAGTCGTAGTCAACCGCGGCATTTCGAAGTTATCTTAATTTGCCTCATTAAGGGCTGAAAACGAACCCGACCGGGTAATGGCCGTGAATCATTTCTGGGTGACAGTTTTGCAGGTCAAAGGAGTTTCACGCTTTGCTTTTTTCTCTTCGGAAGTTGTTGAACGTAAATCATCATCTTTGAATTGTCTTACGGGAAGCACGGCTCGTAGGGTTTTTGTTTGATAAGGGCGAGTGTGTACAAATCAGCGCTGTCACTGCGAAGCTCATTCCGGTGGCAGTGATTCCGAGAAATAGCTGGGTGATAACGTTTGCAAGTGACAACGGAACGCCCTCTATCTGAGCCAACGTTAGTATCCTCAGCGCTCAAGTCTTGAAAGCTTGTCTGTATTTCCATTTACCTGTTGTCGGGAAAGCAGAACCGGTTTGGCGGGCTGGTTCATCTTCGGCGACTGCTCATGCAGCATCAGAGGTGTGCCACGATTGTGGCTCTTGTGCGCTTCGTACGGTGAACTATAGCACCCCCGAAAGCTCTGCTACATGCGGTTCGAGAAGAAAGGGTTGTAAACCCCAATGAAAAGTGTTGGGTTGGGGCGGAAAATAGCATTTGTTGTGGATAGCGGACAGATAATGAAGACTGAAGTTTGTGGAATTAATTACTGGAGATTGGTGTAGAAGATAATTTTCAATTAAATTCCACAGAAGAAGATTTGAGTTCCTTTTTCCGGAAGTTAACATGTTTCGGGGCTGTAAATACTTTTGCATCTGTATCGCTAATGCAAGAAATAATATGTTTTTTTTAAATTTATTTTTTTAATAAAACCACTGTTGCTAACCACTGGGTGACATTACGGTAACACCATGAAAGTGCACTTCGATGAAATTGTATATTGGATGCAACAATCTGTTCATATGTTTAGCAACATTTTCAATTTTTCCATCAATGACAGATGTTTTTTGTGCGCTACAGTATAATGTGCAACTGAAGCTGGCACATGGTTGATGTGAAGTTGAGTAGAGCTAATGCTTTTTTGGTGTATCAAATTATCTGACAGCATGGCCATTTTGTTGTGTCGCAACCAAAGTTAACGTATCCTATTTCGTACTTAGACCGAGTCGGTTCAGCACCAGCTGAGATGTGGTTAGGATTTCGCTGTCCTTGCGAAGGTTGAGTGCGTCACAAATTGAATCGAACTATACGCCAGATTGCCTACGACTCAATTTTGTCAGAAGACACAAGCGAATAGTCGAAAAGATGTAATTGATATTACCGATATCCATTATTTTGTCCAAACTTTTAGCGATAGTATCACATTACAGCCGGAAGTGCGCTCGGATGTGTAAGTGTTAAATGTTTCGACTCACAGTGTTAGCAGCGTTACGATGATGTGGCACTAAGGTTTCAAACAAAGGAAAGCACTGCCAATGAGGATTAGTGGCTCAGTTGTACCATTTGCGGTAGACAAATAGGTTGAGTTTGTGTGTGTGTATAATCAGACAGGAGAAATTAAATTGAGACTAATTTTTTGGTTTGTTCCGAACAACGCGCACGTGTAGCGATAAATGTAGGACATCCTAGAATACATCAGTTGAGTTAACATAGTGAGTATGTCAAACCAACAAATAAGTACATCAAAGTCAACAATGAAAAGCAATTCCATCTCAGCAATCGATTATTGCTTTAGTTCGTACAGGTTTGATCAGTCTGCAGCAAGTATCCTTGTAATTAGTCGCAATCAATGGTCTTCAAAGAACAAATTTCTAGTACATCTGTGGCATATCAAAATGAAACGTACGTTTGAAACTACCTACACTCAGGATTACAGACATCAGTTGGAAAACCGACAACTAGCGCTGCAGCGCAAGATAGATGCAAATCTTCCGGGAAGCTGTTTTTCGGCACCTTTACAATGCACGGTTCCAGTTGTTGCGGACGACGAAAGCAGAAAAAATGTAAACTTTGAATCGGAAGTCAAAAGGAAAGAATTCACCCGGTGTGATGCGAATCGCTTCGTTAAAAATCTCGCCAAAACACATCCAGAACTGTACGCCGATATTGAAACCAACCGGCCATGGAAGGAGCGCACTGGCAATTCGTCGCCAAAATCAAGCTACCAACTAGATTATGACCGGTTAACAGAGAATGTACCATGTCCCATAAGCAGTTTGGAAGAATCCGACCGATGGCCAGATTGGAAGTATTTTCAACGCGATTGTAATGGGAACCTTTTGTGTAACAGTGTGTCTTGCCAACTTTGTTCTCCCGAACTCCAAGGAGAAGATTCCAAAATGACGCCAAAATACGGATGCGTGTACAGTATATCCAATATCCCAAAAAGTTACGTCGTATCTAGCCATTGGCCTGATCGTGATTGGCAGCGCTACGCTACTAATAGTACGGAGTATCGCGATAATGTCGGACGTATCGGTGGAGTACTACAGCGTGAAAACGTTCACGACCATAGCCGTTGCACACCTCAGCGAAACTGCCGGCATAGGTTTTTCTTATAATGGATGTTGAAGGTATTGATAAAATATAGCTTTTTGTTTGATTTACACATAAAATAATCTAACAAGCGTTTAAGCTAATAAACGATTCTTTCCATGTATTTTTTTTAAAGGCAATCCATGCATTGCATGCAACTTATATTCATGCATGATTCAAAAAGGAACTGAAAAAATGTTACATTAGATAAGACAGATATCAGAGGATCCAAAAATAGAAAATGACAAATTATGCGTTGTTCTTGTGTGTGTTGCGTTGTTCTTGTGTGAATTTTGAATCGGAGTGCCAAAGTTACCGGCAATTTTTTGACAGATACATTTCAAGGGCGAACTAAAAAACTGCGATCCAGTGAGTGTACACTGTATTAATAAATATAAACATTTCAACTTTAATGTTAAATGTCATTGAAGCTCTAAATCAATAACCTCTAAAATCATTCGCAACAATTGGGCGAATTTGGCAAGAAGGATTTTATTTATCATGAACGATTGATATCAACCAAGCAAAAAGCGGGCTGAAACAAATGGAAGACAGCTTGTGGTAGCACCTTCACTTTAGAAGTGTCTGGAAAACGCTTCAAAAGAAGATAGCGTCAGCCTTAGTGCTTGGTTACATTAGCCCTAATGTTTGATTTATAACACATTACCTGAAATGTATATTGCACGAATAAATAGAAATGCGGTTGTTGACAACCTCTGTGTACCTTGATAGCCTGTGCAATGCATAGGTGGCCTGAGTTAGTCTGGTTTTATTTTTGGCTCATGGGCTGACAGAAACATTGGTTGCGAGAGCTGTGTTCGGCGTGGGGGAAAGGTCAAACGCAAATCTACATTTCATAACCTGCCTCTTAATCTACCCTCTCAAGTGGGCTTCCAGGAACAGTGTTGCAAGGCAAAACGGCTGAACGGATTGTCATTGGTCTTATGACGGGAGTGAACTTTTGGAAATGTGTTAAAACGAAGTGGATCACTTATTGGATGAAAGTGTCGTACAGAAACATGGCGGCGAAAAGTGAAGCAAAATGGGGCGGAAAAGTGTGCTCCTTTTTAATGTAGCTGCCGAAACGAATGACGCTGTTCAAGAAACAATCCAGCAACAGTGAAAGCTTTGAAGCTGTGTGTAGTGCGGTAAGGGTTGAGAGAAAGTGCCAATGATCATAAAGTTTTCGGTAGCTTCAGATACCGACACGCTTCGGTGGTATTTATGGGGTGATTTCCTTTTCCCCTACACCACCTACATTGCATAGCACGAGATAAAGGTGCGAACGATTTCGATCACAGGGGGTTTGGATAGATTTAGTAAACTGAAATGTATATTGTGCGTTTGTTGGTTGTAAGTTACATTCGAATCATATTCGTAGCTATCAAAAAAGAAAAAACTAAAGCTCCAAATTATTATTGGCACTCTTGAAGCAATTGGGATGTCTGGCAAACGTTAGAAATCGTAGGAAACTAGGATTTAAATTACAAAATAATAACAATCAAGTTGGGGCCAATCAAATGATTGTTCAATAACACCAATAAATAATTTCATTTTACTAATAAGAGAAATTTTACTAAATATTTTTCACAATAAGGACTTAAATAAAAGAATAAGCTAATGAATGATGGTCTGTCAGTTGACTAATATGAGCCATAGTAATAGTAATTTGTGAGAACTTATTGTTTTTGTTTTAATTCAAACAACATGGCAACTAAACTTAATCAAACACCGATTAGTATGTACGAAGTTGCTCGTGGAAGTAATACAAATTATTGCGAAACTGCGCGAAGAAAGGATCGACACGAAGTGACTCTGCAACTTGAAAACACACTTTCTTTTGATGCCAAACTGGTGGAAAGCTATTTGGTAAATGAAACCTAAGATGGAGTATTCTACTTCGTTTGATTGCACATGGCACATCGTTGTATGGTTTGATTCCTGGATTGCTTCAAACGGAGAAATGATTTTTTTTACCTAGGAATTTGGTGTTTGGTAGCAAAGGTGTCTAAATGTAATAAATATTGCAGTGTAATTTTCTGTTTTCCTAGTAAAACATTCAAAAATGTGATGTTTCCTCAAAAAACGTGCTATGACTGAGTTGCTCACCTTATTCTTTTATGTAACTTTTTTATTGAGTTCAGTGTTGCTTAACATTTAACAAAAACGCTCCAAGTGGTAGCTTCATTAAACTATAACTTTAGTAATGCATTTTGCATTCGACTCTAGCGGTTCCAAACACAAATGATCATCACGATGAGCGGAAAGAGGAAGAAATGTGAAGCTGCTACGGCCAGCGATAACATCGTCTATCGAGCGCCATTTGGAAAGATCCATGCCAGACTCTTAAAAAATTCCCAGTCACTATGTGCCTCGCCAGCCATCTGACATTCACCGAATTGCTAATGGTTCAAGAGCCAAAGAGGAAATGAACAAAATCAGAGTGGAAGTAAAAAATACAGCGCCAAACAGCTTCTCATAATCGTCAAAATGGGCCATCCATTTGACTCGAATGGTCGAAGTAGTTGAGTGGTTGAGTGTGAGCTAGCTCGAAATCCAAGGCCACGAGAGGATTGCACAATCGTTGAATTATTTTCTGAGTACAAGGATGCAAGAAGGGATATTCTTTTTTCAACGTCCAACAGTGCACTGGACATCTTAAAGCTTTCCGCTAGGGCTTAGAGCATTATGATTGGACTGCAAATGTTACCTTGCAAAGTCGTAAAGTGACTGTTAGTGTACAAAAAGCTATTACTTATGTTTCACAACTTTTCAAGTACGACTAAGCTCTTGTACCGGCTTAGCTAGTGTCGGCGCAAGATAGTAAACCCCAGATTGGGACATCGTTGTGGACAGACGGTTTTGTGAATTAAAAAAAAGTAAATTCCACTGTTAAAACTGGCATGCTACACAAAGTATCGTAAACATTTTCTTACGGACTGTGTCATAATTGAAGCGTAAAAGAATAAATAAATGAAAAGGTTTGTGATATGTTTGTTTGTGGGTGTTGTTTGCACTATGTTGAGAGCGGATGCAACGCAATATTAGGATTGCATTTTGTTTAAAAGTTATTTTGGCAACGGTTCCGATTGTGCTTGCGACTATAAGCTCTGGTTCCCAGCCGATTGATTGTACGAAAAAGTGCACACATTTTGAATGAAAAACTGACTATTTTCACATTCCTGGAGCAACGCCCAACTCATTTGCTCTACATTTCAGGCATTTCCGTTCCATTTTTGGCATGGCTAATGTTCATACTTTATTGCAATGGACATTGACATACCATTGCTTACGGGTGAGTGTAGGATGTTGCAAAGGGAAACAATAAAAAAAACTAGAGATCCGTGAGGAAAATTACAATGTTTCACGCTGTTATAATGGTCGTATTTGTCAAACGATGTACACTAAAACGGAATGCACACTTTACTGTCATTGGCAGAAATGACTGAAATGTACGGATCTGAAGCAATCCAGAGGTACATCAATAAAAGAATATAAAACTATCAGCTTCACAAAGAAAGAATAAGCAAGATAGTTTATAACATGTATAAATTCCTTAAAATGTATGACATAAAAATGTTCTCTATTCTCGTGGGAAAATGACACAGGTAATTTGTAAAATTTAACTTTCGTTTTTTGATTTTGAATCATTGCGAGTTTACTAATTTTATATGTTGGAAAAGAATGAAACATTCACAATTGCCTTGCAAGCAATGCTATATCATAAACTAGGTTTAACAATAAGTTCAAACAGATTAGATTGCGATAAAACGAAAGTGGTACAACAATTATAAAAGAGTTTGTGAAAAATCTACGTGGTATGTAATAAGTGAGGTAGTATAATGAGAGACATTGTGAAAAATTGCATAAGCAAATAAAACTATAACACAATCTAATACCCTGGCCTGGCCGTCATACAAAAACAAAAAAAAAAAAAAAAAAAACTATAACACATCTTATGCGTTTGCAATATTCTGTCAATGGGAAGAGTGATCATTAATTTTTTGTTATAGATTCTGTATTGATTGGACCAATGCTTCAACATCAAAAATATGTTTTTTTAGTCTTGTGTTTCAACTATAGCTTCTTCTTCTATGGCGCTATTAGCTCGATGAATCCTGGCCTGCCAGTTTTGGTTTTTTCGACTTGTATTTATCCGTCAGAATTTTGTACCGGTCTTGTCGTATGAAATCCCAATATTTATACAACTAGGCCTGATCGAAAATCAAAAACTGATTAGGAAATATAAGCGATCACAATTCCACAATTCGATGAAAAATCACAATTTCTTCGACTTAGTTTTCTTATTTGTCTCCATGATCATTGGATCATGATCACGACTGCTTTTCTTTCGCATTGGATATTCGCGATTAGGTTTATACCCTGTAGTCGTGTGACCAATATTACCTAACCATGAAGCACTAAGAACTTGACAATTTTCACAATAAATGGCATGTTGTTAATTCGTGTATACATTTCTTTAAAATCAATTAAAAGTGTATCGAATAATAATAAAAAATTGCATTCAGATATACAGTTTAAGTACATATATCAAATCTTTATCTTTTTATAACCGACTGTCGTATTATGTATTCGGTAAGGCATGTCATTCAAACATGTTCAGTCTTGGTTACAAGCTTTACTGTGCTCTCCAAGCGTGGCAATGACTGGCTATAGTTTATAGGTAGGTCGTCATGCCATTAAATATTGTAGAGCATAACAACTGCTTCAAAATATACATACAACCATAAATCACACTGGGCCGGATAACATCATGAAAATGACACTGCGTCAACATTCTCTAGATAATTCAGAAGGCAAGATGAGTCACGTGAATGGGTTCACTACAAAGAATGGGAAAATGAATTGCTAATAACCGTACCAATGCAGCAAACTTGAAAATAAATTGTCGAAGCTTTAAAATTTAAAGGCTAAACTCGTTTAGAATTCCATCATTCATTCTAGAAATGTTGTAACCTAATACCTAATAAAAGGTAATACAAAAAATGCATTTTTGGTAGCATTCACTTAGTGACGATTGGGAGAGGTTCTGTAATGTAAACCATGCCTGTGTCTATTATTTTATGCGGTATATATGAAACACTCGGTTCGTAAAACCATTGAAGCAGACGGACATAAATAGGTACGAGAAACCAAGCGTAATACCCAAAAGAAGCTCGACAAAACTGTTTGGTACGGTTTGCGATGAAGCAATAGGCGAAGGTCTTATAATTTTGCATGAAGTCACAGCCGCGTAACACTACTGCTTGGCATCCGTGCACTGTGCTCGCCGACATTGTCGTCGACATCGTGGGCAATTGACTGTCTATCGCAGTTGTGCAGGGGCATACAGCCGGGGCAGAAAATTTATAATACGATCCCGATCGTAACAAATGAACGGCAGCGCACTGTCATATTTTATGCAAGTTTATGTTCCTTGACTAAAGGCGGTTGTTTCCGCTGGCATCGTACCGAGTACGAGAAAAATGTAAGCTGCTTGCATATATTGTCCATCTCAGTGTTTTTTTTTTAAATGTGAATAAAAGCAACGGTTTGTGGGTTTGTGGTGATTGAAGTCTTGTGGCGTTGACACATAGGTTGAAGTTCACTCGAAGTATGTGTGGTAAAAATTCATACAAAGAACAAATTGAGCAAGTTCTATAAGGTATGTTAGATGAGTTTGGCATAATGAGATATTTCGTACAATTTATAATTAATGCAAAACATTAGCATGAGAAAGATGATTTAAGTCTTAGTATATTTGTACTATGCCGTATTACTACACTTTATATAAAAAAAATGTTATAGCTTGAACCAGAGAATTGGTGTACCTAATACTATGTTTGTTGTAAAAGTGCTACATGTGGATGAAGTACCTGTTGTGAGTGATACATTTATTAACAACATTCAATGAATGCGATCCTAATGACACAATGGTGTCATATTTGGCGGAAGAGTTCGATCAAATCAGTAAAAAAAACGATACCAGCTACACTGTTGGGAAGTTTTTCGCTCAACAACAGCTGATTGCACATGCTGGCACGGAATGATAAAGCAGCTCCTGCGGCTACAGCGAAATAACCCTGAAGGAATTATTCGGTCTACGTGCGCAGCCATCATAAGAAAGCCAAAATAAGGACAACATAAATAATAGTACCTTCCAGGAATGCTTGATGGGATACGTAGCACTTGTTTATGGCGTAAAAGTGGTGCGAATATTTCGCGAACAAACAACCTTGGACGGATGGCAAATGGCTGCTTGGTTTGTTAGTGGTTTCGAGACATCGAGGCCAGCAACATACCGAGATAATATGAAGTGACCATGAATGAGATCAGAATTACTCTGCTTTTTACTCTTGCAATAACGAAACAGTTGTTAATACAATGTTTGAACCACTGTGTGGAAAGCACTCATTATTGCATCTATTCATAGATTACAATAAGTACGTACAAATAGAAGCTGTATTCACGACAAAAATCATTATTAGTTTCAAAGAACAACATCGTTTGCCTCATATCATTATATATAAAATTTCATTATATGTATTGAGTAATAAAAATGGTTTCAGAGCAATTCCGTTCTTCTTGAATAAAGAAAGCCATATACGAATGGCACAAGTATTTATTATTACAATTCTTTACATATTCCATTTGTAAGTAAAGTTGTCCACGCACCGTTTGGATATAAGCAGTATGATACTAACACATTCACTAAAACCGCGGTTTTGAAATTTTTCCATTAACAATTTTCATTCTTTTCACTTGAACTTCTACATACATTGTTGTACCTGTGACGGGTTGATACCAATGTTCGACAAGTAACTTGTAAGGAACCAGCATTGCTACTTACCGTTAACGTACAGGTAGTATATAATAACTTTAGGAGGATGTGTCGATATCTGGCACTCGTACACTCCTTCGTCATTCTTGTTCGCTCGCGAAATCTTCAGACGCCAGTTGTTGGGATATTGGAAC
Organism: Anopheles minimus; assembly: GCA_000349025.1. Taxonomy (NCBI): domain Eukaryota; kingdom Metazoa; phylum Arthropoda; class Insecta; order Diptera; family Culicidae; genus Anopheles; species Anopheles minimus. The sequence goes on from KB663755.1 coordinate 302,884, forward strand.
TCGATTTGATATCGGGAATCACCGGAGTAGGTTTGTTTTCCGACCGTTAACAGCTGTAAAGCGGTGTCGCCACTTTTTCGTCGAACCCAGGATACCTACACAATAGGGAAAAACACGAGTTACATCAGCAAAAGTTTAAGAACGACACGAGCAAAAGCGTGTACCGTGTACTCGTGTTCACAAATTGAATTTAACCTTTAGAGAGTATATTTCATGGGATGGTATAAATTTCTTTCCTGCTTTCTTTCAAAATTTTGCCATGTCGTTTTGAAACGATTCCTGCATCTAACATCCTTGACTTCATGGGCATCGGTTTGAACGAGGTATAAGTTATAGCAGAACTTGCAATTGGTAGACCGCTCGTTTTTGTGAAACTTTTCTCGATGGCGATATGGAGCTAGTTCGACTTGTTCGTAGCTGGGACAGACTGTTGTTTTTTTTTTTACTTCCAGCGTGTCGCAATCAAAAATGTGTTGGAGTTTTTGTAAGTAAATGTTACGATATCTAGATTGAATTGCACGTTTCGATTTTCCACTTTTAAAGACGAAATATTTCTACAACTTTGTTAAGGTATTTATACGCAGATAAGGCAAGAGGTTGAGATAAAGAGTGTGGTTTCCAATAATTACTTTGTATACTAAAGTGAAACAGCAAATGGGTTAGAAATAAGTGAACGAGGGAGATACACAATAATTATACTAGTACTCATATTTGTAGGAGTTACATAATATAATTGTAATAAAAAATAAACATAAAACAAAAACTATTTAAAACTAAACATTTTGACGTGCATTACGTTGAAACATCTGACTCACCGTTTTATCTTGCAGCAAACTTATCCTACAGCTTAAAAAAAGTGTATCACCATTCTGCACCGTAATATTGGTGACGTTGTCGGTTTCGAAGTGAGGTCCATACCTGTCGGTAGAAAGATAATGTGGAAAATGATTTAAATAACAGTTTTAGTAGCACGGAATTCATTCATATAATTCTATTAAAACAAATCTACCCAGCGGCGGATCTTCCTAGAAGTGAACTGAGAGACCTCTTAGAATGAAGGGATAATTTTGTTTGTCTTTTTATTTGAGATTATTAGCTCGCCATAACGTTTCTGAAATCATTATATTATGTATTGTTTTTTAAAGTAATGACATCTATATACATTAAAATTAATGTTAACTCTAGAACGGCTGGACCAGTCTTTAGGTTTCTTCGGTTGACTTCAGTTTTTCGATTCTTCTTGATTTGTTCCTTTTCGTCCAATGAATCGAAAGTTGTCACGATGACACGATGAGGTGGTGTTTCCTACGACACACGGAAGAGAAAAGTGCAACCATAGAGAAAACGAATAGGATTGCACATAACGAATCCAGAAAATTCCAGCAAAACCAAATTTCCCATAATAACTTTTTCTTTTCTTCACATCTTGTTTTGGAGTAACGTTCTAATCGGCTATGCCGGCCATTTCTGGCTTACTAGACTTATTGATACCTAGAGGGAACGGTCCGGATGGACCGATTCGAACCCCTTCATCACTTTGTACTTCCGAATTTTCTGTATATGATTATGATGGACAGTGGAATTAGTTGTGGATTAGTGTTGCCTTGTGCAGGCCCTTGACGAAATAAAGGATGGGGTCAACACCAGGACCCGCGTCTGACCTGCTAGAATCTGATTTGATTGAATCCTGGGGGGAGGGGTGTACAGCGACGATCTTCAACGTGATTTGGGGCCTCGATCTTCGAAGTGCAGAATAACTTTTATTTCGTCCACCGTCTGAAAGGGACCCCATGATATCCTGCTTAGCATGTTGATTTGATGAGCTTCAATGCTTTACGAAACTCTTCGGACAATCGACGGGTTCTTTGGCGGACGCATACTCCGCCAACCGTTAGATCCGTCAATGAGTGACCAAGCTCCTTGAAAACCCCAAGTGGAATGAAAGTCGGGGCCTCTAGCAGTATCCACAATTATTAATGAAAAATATCTAAAATTCTCTCACTTTTTGTTCATGACTTCCATAACGATAGCTTCAACGGGATCATTGGGACCAAACAAAATGACGTGAAGGTGGTATCACTAATATCAAGACTATTCCGGAACACTCAGCAGATGGAACTCTTGGAAATAGTCTGTTCCGGCTACCGTTAAATCCGCCACCAGTTGAAAGCATCACTACAAATCGAACCTCAGATCAACATATTTTATCCTTGGGAGTCTCAAAGATCGCCTAAACTCACTCGTTACGTAAAGATTCCAACCTCCAAAAGCGTGATGGAGAGCCTCAAACTTTAATTCCTTTTGGATTCTCCAAAAGGCTTGGTCCATCACGTTCAGTATCATAAATACGGCGAAAATATCAAAAACTGGTTTTAGTGTGAATCTATGCTTAATCAATTGCATGCAATAAATAAATATAGGGCGAAACGCAATTCGCTGGGAGAGCTAGTAGAGTATAATAAAGATGTGGTATGCATGTGGTGCCGCTGTATTCCGTCACTAGTCACTAGAGCCACAAACGGTAGGAGAAGATCAGAAAAGTGAGTAGAAGCAGCACACATTTTTCGGCTTTTATCCGCACATACATTGAGAAACATCACTATTTGCTAATTGATTCAGTTATTTGTTCTTAATTTTAACATCCCTCTTTAGGTCAAATGCTTATGATTTGACGCGTTATTTCGTTTATGAAGACCGTAAAGACCACCCGCTTCTGGCTTGTTTCCGGCACTTCAATGCTTTTTCCGACCATTTTGACTTTGTCATTTCAATCTATTGCTCCTTAACTGTCTTTTTCCTTTAACTATGTACTTTTTTGTCTCTTTCTCCTCTTTCTGTTTCTATCCTTGGGTCCTGGCTCTTTGTTTTGTACTGAAGTTCCTGCAGAGAATCATTGTTTTTATAGTTCTTTAGTTTTTTTTTTAGTTTTTTAGGTTTAAGGTTTAAACTAGAATCAGTATATGATTGTATATCCCTAGTGACAAACAACGTGCATAATAAATAATAATAATAATAATAATAATAATAATAATAATAATAATAATAATAATATATATTTAACTTATTGATACATTTTCGCTTAGAAAATACTCAAGAAATTCGAATTCGAAATTCGAGTATTTCGTTGGTCTAGACCTTCTACAAAACTTATCAGGATTGCCCCCCCCCCCCCCGTAGCAAAGACTGATTAATCAGCTACGTGGCAAAATAAGTCTACTAATCCATCAAAACGTCAGGCATGACCTACCGACCTCTTGGCCTTGGTATAAAACACGCAATAGACCATGGAACTTAAAATTTTGCTGTGTATGAGAATTAAGGTTTTGCTGTCAACGACCATTCCATGCGGAACACACCGGTTTACATCCATTGAAGGTTTTCTTTTTTGCACCACTATTAATTTTTTTTTGCTACTTATTCTATTGTGGCACTTCAACCTCCGCAGGTCTTGAGGTCAAAGGTATGCCATTTCTGGCTTCCTTGACTTGTTTTTTCACGTAACACGATGCTAACTGGATTTCGGTCTCGGAATGGATTTTGGTGCAGTTCCGATTGTATGGAAGATCGTTGCCGTTATCATTCACACCAATGCGGGTCCGCACAATTTCTGTGCTAATTTTGTGGTATGTCCGCATAACCTTTTTTTCGTTTTTGCAGAACTTTCACTGTTTTTATGCTCCTGATATAATGATAGAAATCACCGGATTGATCGACATTGATTTTTAGTTAGATGCGTTAGCGCACGTTGGTAACATTTTGATTGACGTAAATAGTAAAACCTCGTGTGTTACATAAACCGCAAGCAACGCACCGCAAATTGAATAGTTTGTGATGGAATAACTAGGAACTAGGAATAATAGGGTTAACATACAGTTTTTTTTTTCAATATTATATCAGAACCACTTTTTGTTGAGGCATTTTATACGCACTCAACCACCAACCAACATAATAGAGAAATCTTCGCTATAGCCAGTAGGCAGGTCGGGCCAAAAGCTATAGAGGGTGAAGTTTTTCCAGTAATATCCCACATTTAATTATTTAAAACCGTAAAGCACCATGTTCATGTTCACTTTCAAGCTTATGTAGTATGGCAAAACATGCATTTGGGTTGAATATACCCTCTTCACTTGATCCAAAAATCGAAAACTGTTGTTATCTGATTAAGATACTATCTTCAAGGATGCTCTGGATCTAGTGTAGTGAAGAACATGCCTCGATAAAATACCTAACCACTGTAGTGGATTGAGCTGAACAGTTGAGTATTGGAGCGAGTTGAAGCAATTTAAAGTTCCAAATTAAATTGTAATGCTATCTCAGGAAACATTGGAAGAAAACAAACGGTGGTTCAACAACTGTTAATTTAATAGTAATAAAAAAGTTTTAATAGTTCTACGGATGTTAGTTTATGTGCCACGTCGGGCTTTTGTTTTCGTTGCGGTGTGACAAGTTGCAACTTTATAATGCTCATACACCGCAACAAATATTTACTTGCGCTGTCGAAGTTACACACAACGCCAAAGCCTCGGTTGTTTAGGCCACTGAAAGTGGAATGAAGGAAATATTTGAACGAAAGTTAGAAAACACCCGTTGTTAGAACCATATGTAAGCTTTCGGCGCAAATGACAAAACTTTCGTGTCCAACCGTGCAGCAGTGTCCAATCGGTGTAAAAATTCTAGGCAGCATCCTTGCCTCAGCGCTGAGTAAATAATGTACACATAGTTTTCTTACCTACAGCGTTCTCTTGCCATAGTAGAAGTTGCCCTATGATTCACGATTAAAGTGCCTGCAGATGCGAAAGTGCTTAAAAGGTCATCCGGTTCATAGTTTGCGGTTGTCGGGCAACAGTGTGCACCTCCGTTCGCTCCAGAGGCAATGCTTTATCAAGAGTCATAAAATAAATGTAATGCCTATTTTTCGTGGCTTAATCGCACCGCACGGAGCAACCGACGCGCCGCTTGTTTAGTTCCTTGGGTTGTTTGGCTTTGTTGATTTTCCGCAAGAGGAAACATGCGCCTGCAGTTTGCCCGGGCTGTGTAAGGCAGACATGGTCAACAGGATCTTGCGGCATCTCACCGATGCAGACTTTGGACGCTTTGGCGAAAGAATGGAAAAGGTGTGCTTTGCGAAAGCGAGCGTATGCATGGGTTTGAAATGTAATTTTAATTCTACGCCAAAGCCATCGCGGTAACATATTACACTGGCAGCGTTCTCCCCAGCGAGCCAGTCAACTTGGGAAAAAGGGCAACTTAAATAGAAACTCTTTGGGTAGGTCCTAGCATTTTGTAGTTGTCCTCTAGACTCAATTGTGGTAAAATTAATACAGCAAAATGCTTCTGGCAATGAGGTATAGTTCACATGTTCGTGTAAACTATTTCTCCAACAACCTGTCCGTATCGTTTATGAACATTGTTCATAAAGCATCTGGGAGCAGTAACTAAACACCGTAGTAATTGTAGACTTCATTTTGTGCGAGCGGAATTACGTCTATTGAAAATTATAATTTCAAATGAAGTGTTGTCCATTCAGTGGGTTTGAAAAGATGCCGAATGAGAAACATTTGTACGAGTGGCATACGATTCTAGGCACAAACCGCTTGCCTCTGCTACTTGAGTCCTAGACGCTTTAAAGGAATGTGAAAACACAGTACTCGTAGCTAGGTAAGTACAGGTTACATGATCACTGAAGCGTACTTCAATAATATTCCGCGACAGTAGTTGTTGAAGTTAATTAAATGTTGATAAGAAAAAACTGATTATTGAACGGTTGATTAATTGCCTTTGGAAAGAAAGAAATGAACATATGATTCGTTTTTAAATACAATTTCTTAGACAAGCCACAGAACTCTGATAGTAGTTTATAGATTTCGTTCGCCGCGTTATTAGGCAGAATCGTACGTGAACGATGCGTTTCTATGCATGGGTGTCAATTGATGTGCGTTTGGTAGAAATCTGCAACAAAAATAATTAAATTACACTGCGGTCAAACGTGCAGTATCACTGCTGCATCCCTGCGTGAAATAATAATTATATCGTAGCTGGTTGAATATTTTACCGCAATTAACGCTATGCACTGCTGCTGACTAGCTCGTAAAACTAATACTTGCTGCCGGTCAGAACCAATTAAAATTGGTTTGCTCTGCAGAAATCGGAAGCTTTGTTTAATTTCATAAATAGTTTGTATTGTATTTATTGACTCGTTTATATTTGTTAACGACATCCTGACCAATTTTAAGTACCTATCTCCTCTAATACAGGAATGTTAACATTTCCAGCAATTATGTAATACATAATTCGTAAACCTAAATATGATTCCTTAGGCGCTTACTCTCCCCCAGCCCAAACAAATTTGTTTATTTCAAATTGATGCTATTTAACCGAGAATATGATGGGGAACCAAAGTAGTGAATTACAATGCTGTACCAAACGATGAAAATATCGTTTTGGGATGATGGTTTGGTGATGATAAGAGGTTTATTCGAGCATCCAGCAATGGGTTCGTACTGATAACACACAACCGAGCATAAATAATCATTAGAATTAAATACGGTTCGATGTGCGTAAAATCTAATGTGATTGTACAGAGCGTACGATGATCTATGTCAGTAAAGCATAACCTTCATTAAAGGGTATGAAAATGATAACCGTTCTGCTCGTCCGGCATAAAGGCACGTTTGGATAGTAACAGTACTATCATCAGTAATTATGAAAATGTCAATTCAGATGCGTTCGATGGCGGTACGACGACATGGTGCAAGGATGTAAGGAAGCAATTTATCTCGAAGTAAGATGTAAAATTTATATGTGGCCAAGAATTTCAAGATAAAGTCTTAAGAAATTATCTTAATACAAGTCGCTCACAACGAAGATACTACGGTTTGTTAGATGCTAAAAGTAATATGCTTCGTTTCGTCAGCGTTTCGAAAACTTTAATCAGTTACGTTATTCGAAGAAATATTGTAAAGCTTAACATATTTAAATTGAAATACACTTTGCGAATACAAAATTTGGGAGTACTCTGTACCAACGATCACACTCCGTTCACGTCAGTTGTCACAGAAAGGGATGATTCGGAAAACATCGAAAAGTTTTTCTCATCTTCGTACCGTATGAAAACAGCCACATGCGACAGGAGAATAAAGCGTGCGAAGCGAATGAATTGAATGAAACCAAGGGAGGATAGTAATTGGTGGTTGATCCGGCCGTCCTGATTAAATCCACTGCTTTGACGGTTGTTTTGATGTCTTTTGAAGCATGGACTCGCCTGAGTTTGGCGTGAATGCTAATGTTGTTGTTGTTGTTGTTGTTTTCGAACCGGAACATCGAAAGTAATTTCTGACATTGGATGGATTTTTGGAAACCCCTGCTTGCAAGATGAGTTGTTGCAGTTGTTGCTAGGATATGATAATCAGCTATCGTTGGATTGCAAACTTATTATCGGTTGTTAACCGAAATTGCTTAGTTTAAAAAAGCAAAAACGAAATATATTGTTTCTTCACAATATAGTTTTCAAATATAATAGAACGGAGACAACTTGATTTTTTTGTATTACCATACTAAGGACAACGTTCTCTTTGAGTTGTTTACTTCAGCTGAAAGCATAAGTTGAGTTTGTTAGTTCTGTACATAACAAAATATTTGTGTTTGGTTATCGTCAGACAAGAAAGAAGAGTGAAACGAGATGAGGAGAAGGAGGTTTGTTATCATCACCAAAACAGGTGCGCCATTCAGTGATTTAATATTCCGTGGATAGTCAGAAAGGAGCAGCAACCTGGCAACTTTTGTAACTGTTTGAGCAGTAATACCTTCTAGCTCATAGGCCAAAAAAAGCATGATATATTTCAGAATATTTTCAAATTTTCAATTTTTCCAAAAAAAAGTATATTTCTGCAAGCATGAGTTGAATGATTCGTAAATAATAATTCGAAATCTATGTTTATATGCTGTTGCCATTTTTCGCCTGCTTGAGTCATTCCATGCAAATGGAAAACTGTCCATTCAAAAATTTTGCGTTTTTGTTTGTTTATTGTTTATTCGAACAAATTCTCATAGCTGCATTAATTCGATTAATATGATGGAGATGATTCATTTTAGCCAGGGGTCGGCATAGTTTTCTCGAAAGCGGCCAGACGAGAAAGAAAATCCAGATATTGCGGGTCAGATATTCTTTTATTTTTATTCTAAATATGGATTTTTTTAAATTCATATTAAATCCATGCAAAAAAATTTTATAAGCTCGACAAGGATTCGATATCCAAGGTCCTGCCGTATAAGATCGGCGCTGCATGCGCTCTAAACCATGTTTTAGTGTTTTCTTTTTTTCATGCTTACACTAACTTAAATTGTACTTAACAAAGTGCAAGGACCTGATGAAATAGTGAAGCATGAAACTAAAATGCGTCTAATTGAATGTGAAAATTTGTCTTCAAATAATATTCAGATGGGAATTAGCTATTCATTAAATTATTAAATATACTTAACACTTTTATGATATTTTATGTTTCTTTTTACTTTTTTATTTTGGGACATTTATTTCAATCACATACTTCAAAATACAAGTAAACAATGTACTGCACATAGTTGATCGAATTGAGTTAATTCAAGAAAACGAGACCAGACAAAGATAAACTTATAAAAAAACATCTGTAACTTTACTGTCGATTTTCCAACATGAAAGGCATGAATTTTTAAAATATGAGTTCGTAAAACGATCGAAGTATTGTGTCAACACATAAGGGAAAATAAACATTCTGTTCTTCTCCTTCTTCTACTTTGGTGTAACGACGTAGTTGGATAGTCAGTCCTCCCTACTGGGGAACGGTACAGATGGGTTTTCAATCCCGGTCTTACCGTGTGAGACCAGACCGTTGTTGCCTCGGCCACCGGACCGCCCTGGTTAATGATAATAAACATTATCAATAACTAAAATTCCCCCGTACTTCGAAATTCGCAGATTATGTCATTTTGCTCCAGTCTTGATTTGCAAACACAAAGTTCTATAGTACTTGTCAAAATATGCACAATAATAACGGGGATGAACGATTCCAATGTTATATTAAATTAAGTTACTGTACAAACATTGGAAGCATGAACCGTTTTGTTATTGATTGGAAAAGTGGTTCAATTATATGCGCCTGTGCACGATATGAATTAATAGACCTTTTATGATTCCAATCACGTTTATGAGCTTTACGGTGATCTCATTTTTATGTCGATGACAAACCCAATTATGCTTAATTTTTTATACTAACCATGTTGCCACTCTTGATTTTTGCCTTATTTTGTGTACTCTCCAATGTTGCTTCGGTTGGTTGATGAGCAAGCTATACATTTTTTTGTTTGCTCAACTTAATTGTCTATTTCATCCCGTCTCTCTTCTACAGATGAAATTATGTTTTCTTATGTACATAAATGAAACTTAAAGCATGCACATGGTTGTTGAAAGATAAAATGATTTATTTAATAAACTTCCGTTACGAAAAGATTATTGGCTTATTTTTGGTTCAACAATCAGTTATTGTTTGCCATTTTCCAGCATGGAAAATGTGATTCGAAGTGGAAAATGAAAATTTAATCAAAAATAACCTCCAAGGAACGCACAATGCTATTAAAAAAGGCATGAACAGGTAGGTTGTTGTCAAACACAGAGGTTATAAGGTTCCGCGTACGTGAAGGAAATTTATTCATAAATACCATGTACTGCAAAAAAAAACACACACACACACTGTACATGAAATACAATTATTTTAGTGACACAAAAGTTGACGATCGAGTCGTGCAGCTTTTTATGTGAAAGGCAGTTCGGGTTTTGAGAAACATAAAAACGAAAATTGTTAATAGCCGCTGGTGTAAATGTTGCATTCTCTGTCAACCAATATTCCATTCGCAGTGTGGATAAGTAACATTAGGGGAATTGGTGTGGTGGTACATTTATGCACCCATTTTGAATACATTAATATTTTTTATTCGTTTTATGCAGTGTTTACACCTACAAACTTCTGCATATAACATTGGTGGTGCAACAAAAATTCTCATTCAACGTATTCCACATTTGAGCACCATAACCAACCAGTGTTGTTCCGTTTACACGGTAAGGAATCGTCCAGAGACGTGCAATGAAATTTACATAAAATTATTTGCGATCAATCAACTTTGTTGTCAGTAAATGCGAACCCTGCCACAAAGACGACGCACAAATTGATGGCATTCTAATCAAGGATGACAGAAATGGACCATGCGCTGACTAATGGGAGTACGGAATGATGCAAGATGACGGTGCATGATGACATGACGCATGGCTGGAGCAGTGTCTGCATCGTTTCAAAAAAAAAAAACGATAATATGCGTGCAAGTCCGTCGATTACGTCCGTGACAACGGATGCAGTTGATCAACGGAAGATGATACGGTGATACTGCCTTCCATGGGTAGGTCAAAGGCATGTTCCTGTATGTCAAAGGATTTCATAGCGGGATAGTGCTTGCACATAGTGTCCCTTAGGCCCAGATTACTACGCACCGTGCAAAATGGCGTGTGTACTGCCATGTGGTGAAACAGTGTGAAGGAAGGAACACAAAAACTACTCATTCAAATACGCGATGCTTGCACAACCGATTTATCAACGTCATCTGGCTGGCTTGGCTTTCCAGTCAGAACGGAAAACTATCACCGTCGAGGGTAGACACACCCGGGAACGCGTAGGAACAATCTATCGAGCGAGTGTACCTTAGAGCAAATGATTTTTTTTTGTATGACACATCCTATCGTACGCCACTGATTGAAATGCATCACGAAACGAGAAGAACGAAGAATAACTCTTTTATCTATTACCACTGCACGGCACTTCTTCTATCGCTTAGGTTGCTAGCATATGCAGCGACATGCATACTATGTGTCAATGGTTTATGGTACACTACGAGCGGCGGAAATGAAAAAATCGAAACTACAGCTTAAAATAATACTCAGTATTTCACGTTGATGAAGATCGTCACACGATGTGCTCATCAAGATCGGATAATCGCAGTGATATGAACAAGTTTCCATCAAGCTTCTGCAATTTGGAAGAAGTATATCGTTTGTCGGGGCGTTGCGATCGATGATTGACGGCAAAACAATGGGTTTACTGCTCAATCGTGATTATTCGAATGATACTTTATTTCCATTAACGTGACTCTGATCCGTTTAATGATAGTTTTTTTTTGAAGTTTCATAGATTCTGTAAGGTAAGCAAAGAAAGATAAACGGTGCCGCCAATGCAATGGATATGTATCGTAAAAATTACCCACAGGTTTGAGTGATATTTATTGACATTCGCAAGAATCATTTGGAACCCCTCCGAACGTCCGCCCTATTTCATGGGCAATGTGCACATGGCGCAAAGTTCAACCAAGCTGTACGTGAACCATTACTGCGTCAAAGTTGCGGAAATTATTAAGCTAGGGAATCATTACCGGAAACGGTCTGTAGCATAATGAAGTGTTGTATCGTACTAAATTGTTGCTAGAGCACTTTTCATGCACGATCATTCCTGTTGATTCTGCTTGAAATGCCCATGGGCGTCAGCGCTACACAGCGCAGAAAGAGTTCCAATATTCCTTGCTAGTAATGATGTCACGTAGAATCCATTTGCAGGCTGGTACGAAGTTGGTTTCTTGTTTTTTTCTCGGGCAGCACTACCGGGATCCGCTCGTGGAAGGGTTTCCACTGCAGAGCTGAGCCATGTTATGCACCAAATGTCAGGAAACAGATTTCCAACGCAATTCAGGTGTTTCATTTTTCACATAAAAGGCTGCCAAGTATTGTTCACAGAATGTTTTAGCAGCAGGAAAAGAATGTCGAAAGAAACTACTGTCGCTACGATACCTATTTCCTCTAAAACCATTCTCTCTGTAGCCGATCGGATTTTCAAATGGCGTTCTGGCTTCGTCTGATTTTGTGGCGTGCTGGCAGAGCAGAATGCTTGATGAAATTATTTTACGGTAGCAGTACGTGTTTGCTGTTTTAATTCCAACGTGGTATCTTGGGCCCCTAACGTGTCTCGATTATGTTAAATGGGGTATTGCTTTCTACAGCAGGTAGTTGAGAAAAGGAAACTTTATTAGGAAGCTACTGTTAAGTATTTCTCAATACCGCTCACCGCTTTCGAACGGGAACTGAAACGATACAGATCGATCCACTCACTGCACACCAGTTTTGAGGCGAACGATGTTGTTAAGCTGTTATGGTGGCTGCGAACTGATTTGCTATGTACGTGTGAAGTGTTGTGTATTTTTGCAATTCTTGTCTCCTGCCAATACTCACCTGGTGTTGTAATAGGTTGATTTGTAGTACGGAGGATGATGGTCGAACACATAGTTCAGAATGGGGCCGGTGCTTTTCAGTAACTTACGATGTTCGCCTACAGGCTTCACCACCATTGCCGGAGTAGTAGGATTAAGATTCATTGAATTAATTGTTCGATGGCGCTGTAGGCTCGATGCTGTAGCCGTAGTTAGCGTATCGTTCGATGCGATGGAGTGGAAATTTGAAATGCTGATGGGATTATTTCTTCTTGATGCATCTGATATCGATTGCAGTGCTGGGGAATGCTTCGGTATCGATTTGGGTGGGTCGTTATGTGAGTGGGTGGCCGTCTCCATCCTCATGGGCTTACTGCCATCTTCTGGAGTAGGTACCTTCACCGCCAATTGTACACTAGACGATGGCCTTCGTATTGTTCGTTGGGTTGATAAAGATAGATTAGTGATGGACTGCTTCTGTGACACGTCTTCCGCCGTCGCTGAAACGGTGAAACCAGCTAGGTCTGTTGTAGAAAAAGAGCTACTACTGTCGGTGTTAGTGGTCAGACCCAACAGTGACGAAGGTAGCTGAACAACTGTTCCTGTTAGGAGAGGAATAGAAGACAAAGATGTTATAGGGCGAAATGAACATAGTAATTGATGTTTGGCATAATAGCAGTTACAGTGAAATGATATCTAATGCTTTCTCTGATCGATAGTCGATGACTGAAGGCACTCTCCTTGACGACAATTGTATACGAGTTACGTGAAATTTGGGATTGCGAATGAGCCGTTGGTTTGATGGCATATGAGCAATTCTTGGTGGCATGAATAAAAACCTTTGAAGAGGTGTAAGTATACAGTAGATTTGTAATTGTAATTGATTCTTAAAAGCGTAACCTTTGGCCTAGCATAGCATTGGAGTAGTACCGTATCGGAAACATTGGACCTGATATTTTAACCCACAATATTTTCTCTCTAGAGATATTTGCTGGCAGGTCTGTAATCTTGTACATCGTTAGTCTCGTTTGGAGCAAGTACAATTGACATTTTTTGACACGCCCTCGAAAACGAACAGTTGTTACCAGAGGAATACAAATGCGTATTCTTCAGTGCGTTTGCGATGTATGTGCTTTAACGAGTTGAATATAACCCAATCAAAATCCTCCAACCGTTGTATGTTGTTCGCGTTGTCGATAAATTGGATGGAGAATATGGAACAGGAATTCAAAGTAAGTTTGCACGAAGGTGATAGGTAGCCGCTATTCTCTAAGGAAAAGTGGCGCGTTCAAAGAGACTTGGAATTTAGAATTGCTGAACGCTTCATTCGTGTAGTTTTCTACAGCAATGTTGTATGTGCAAGTGCTCAGCATAAGAAATTGAATTTAACTCGTAGGGTCGTTACTTCAAAATGATGAGCAGAAGTTGAATATTTATGTGGCTTTCGATAAGATGCTCTTTTCCCGAGTATGGTGTTGCGTAATTGAAATATGGAACAACATTTTGAATTCAAACATTAGATGTGTCTTTTAGTTTTTACAAAAAATTGTGAACATTTATGTGCTCTTGGTAACATTCATTTGTTACATAATGTACAAATTGAGCATTTCAGATCAATTCGCCCCTATTTACTACGATGAAGATTAAGTTTTATCTATTATTATTTACCCCACAAGCTGGTAAATCATTCGCTAGTCTTCATTTCGAAGCTCTTTTTGAAGCCATAAACGAATAATTCATCGCATTTATCTTAATGCTTTCACAATGGCTGCCAAACAATGACTCCATCTACTAAATCACAATTAACAATGCTTTTCTAGTTTGTTAGAACAAAAAATAATTGTTAGAACCGGCAACGAAATAGGCGATTCCTGAATAAGAAAAGGATATTGATGGCAGGGAATTGTAATGGAAGGAATCCCTTTTCTCTAGCTCAGCATTTAATAATAAATGGATGATTCCTAATAGAAATGTTTTCTGAGCATAAACTTAGATAAATTATATAATTGATTTAAATGTCAGTACAACACAATAATAAGAACTTTTAAAATTTTCACTGATTAGCCACCCGTCAAAGAAAACTACATGGATCACAACAAACACTTACTTATCCGGTATAATCATGTGTTTATCTTATCACTCGTTTAAAGCAGTATGTAATGTAATAGGTAGTACAAATTATTCGATCTTTGTGCTTTGGTTTATACATTCATACCAATTTACCAGTAGTGTAGTGTTCAGCATAATAATCAGACAAAAATCTAAGAATACAATTATTCGTTTATTTGCACGGAAAATCCCATCGAGAAATGTGAATTTGTGACGAAGAACAATGGCCATAGGTCATGTCGCGGTCTGAAAAGTACTTTAAAACTAATTTGCATATTTACACAATTTTACACCATGTTACGGATTGAACTATAATTAATAATTGAACTCCAAAGGGTAAACCGGGTTATCAACATGAAATTGTGGTTACAATACAGGTTAGTCGCGAACCAGAATCCAAATGAGATACATCGAGTTTCAGAATTACACACCGTAAATTTCTTAAAAATTAGAAACAGTCGTTTTGGAAGAGTTCCGCAAAAAAACCGTGGAATTATTTTGGTATATGAATTTATTAATTTATTTCAGTTTTCTTAGCGCGATCTGGGTGCAGAGGCTGGAGCGGCGCTCTGTAGGATTGGGAAACTGAGTACCATTGTATGGAGGGTATAGTAAGCCATTATATGAGCGGCATGACCGGCATGAGGCAAGAACAATATTTTTTTTATAAACAATTAGTAGAAATAAAGCAATACGGCCTGGCCATCGTTGATGAATAAAAAAAAATTGTAGAATTTTGACTTTACTAGCTAACAGGCTTTTGCGCAAAATATATGTATTATTCCTCATTTGAAATGTGTTATCTTTAACTAAGTAGAATAAACAATAGAATAAAAATAAAAACTGCTTCAATTCTGTACTTAAAAAACAGTACATTTATGTTGCTTATGTTATGTGAAAATTATGCCAAGAGAAAACACAAACAAATGCAAATAATTACAATGTCTTAAAGGATTATTGAACACGTCGCGGCCTAAAGAAAATCTAGTAAAAGTTGTAGCGCTCCCCGCGAGAGTGTTCATTTCCTTAGCGGTGCGAGTTGGTGTGGAAGAATCTAATTTAATAGTGTGATGATAAACATTACAGTGCAGTCTACTCAAGATAGGTACCACGATAATTTGGACGTTTGGACCTGCAGCAGTGCTCTAGCGTTTCAAACTTGTGATTGTACAGGCTGTCACGACAGTTAATAGACGCTCCAATTCGTTTTTTTTTTAATTTTGTATTCCGAGTTAATCTCGCGAATGCGTCTTGGAAGCATCTTAGTAACCGTGGCCACGAAAGCCGTTTCGAAAAGGAACGTGGACATTCCGACAACATGCAGAACCATCACATATAGCCCACGACAACCAAGCTTAGCTGAAAATCATTGTTTCGGGCTTTCATTTGGCTCACAGAATGGCCCACGCAAACGGTCCCAGGATTTGAATTCGCTTCGTTTTTCCACACGGACCATTTTGTAAGCGAAGGTCAACACTAAAACGTACAAAAGTGTAAATACGCTCTAGACGGCCCATCTACTTGATTGCCGCTGGATTGCGCAGATTCATATTCGTGCATCGTGCTCTCCATTTATCGGCCGTCTCTGCGCTATAATCCGACCTTAAGGCGACCTGATATTGTAAGGAACGGATAATAACATAAATTTCAATCCAATTCCAATATTTTTCTTTTTTGTTTCATTTAATTTGAAAAGGGAAAAAGAACAAAACCGAACTTGATTGAAACTTGCTGCTGTTTTTTCAACCAACCACAAATTGTTAAACAAGAATCTTTATTGAAAGACAATTGAATAACAAAGTGGCGCATTAGAGAGGATTCTTTCCATCATTATGAAATTACTTCAGGCACAATATATAGGATGGTGTGTTTTTTTCTAAAAAATTCCTCAAAGGCAAACACAGCGGTAGCAATTTTGCTGTACCGTGTTAATTGACCTAGTTCCTTCGATAACTGCTGAAACTCGTTTCAAAATAATAATTCAGCCCCTAAGTCGACCATTACCATCGATCTGAGAGCGACGAAGAAGTATATGGTAATAATTGTGGAAATTTAAAATGAACATTTCGTTACCTTCTGTGTGCTGCAGTTGCTTCCGGGGTTCCCTTGGGTTTTGATAATGGTGCTGCAGAAATCGTTTCGAACCGTCTGATTCTAATGTACCCTCGGCTGCTTCTAGGTCATTCAATTCCGTTTGAACACCAACCTGCACGGATGTGGATGCAAGCTGGCCACCATTCAACGAGGACATTATCCGTATGGGACTATCGTGAATAATGCCATCGCCGTTGTCATTCGCATCGTACCTGGTTTCTTCTACTGTCACCGGTCGATCGTTGTCAGTGTCGCTTTCATCATTTTCTGATGTATCATTTTCGTCGTAGACATCCTGTTCGTTCAACGGTTCAATTCCGGAGTCACCGACAGCAAAATTGCTCTCTATCCGCCCGGTACTGCTAGTGTGCGATTCAATCTGGCTGGCGTTGTGAATGTCATCGGTGTTGGCAGGATGAGTGAGTTGATATTCTTGCTTTGGTTGACCCGTTGCTGATACACAGTGTGCTATCATTAGAACAATTAAACAGCATTGATACATCATGACGGACGCCAGAAATGTGCCACATTCACGCCACAATCTCCGTTGACTGAGTCCGTACGAGTAGTTTAACTGAATTTTTCAAAATAAATACAGCATCTTTTTACGCTTTACTCGGTCAAGAAACGCAGCTGTACGCGGGGTCGTCGTTGAGACGGTGGGAAACATGTTCTGTGCTAAGCTTTAATTCTGATACTTTAAATTCCCAGAAGATATTTTTATGCTACGCATATCGTTATCGGAAAGGGACGTAATAACAACGATGTTATATCCTGGAAAGAAAACAAGGAATACTTGTTAATAATGGCAATGATTCTTGTAAAAATTCCAAGCCTAACGCATTATTTTAAATATTAGTTGATATTAGAAAAGTATTACGTATAAAATGCATACACAAAACGAAAGAAAAATTCAAACTTTTAGTATCTTTTAGTGCAGTAGATTTTTTTGCATAATCTTGATACGGTGTACCCGGATGCTATGTTGCTTTAACCTATGACAGTACATCGGAGCATAAACGGGAAACCGTATGAACCTAATACTGCTCTAGTTTTCGATTCATAGTATTCGTTTTTCTATTTACTTTCTAGAAAAGTGTAGTGAAATCCCTGCTTGGCACATAAGGTTTTCGATACGGTGTTTGCGGTAGAATGAATTTCTCCTTTTCGTCGTTCTTTTGTCCTGCATGATTCGTGTGAAAAACACAAACATCATGCTACAGCTTTTGTGATCTTCTGTGCTTGAATGCTGGTGGAACGGTTCGCAGTTAGTTTGAAAACAGGCACCACATACGCCACGGTGGTTTTTGGTGATGTGTGGCATAAAGTTGTGGCGCAAAATTTCCGCAAGTGACTGCTTTTTCACGATCGGTTGTTCACGACTTTTTTTTTTATTTTCTTCATCTAATCGATGAAACCTTCAAACTGATTGCTATTTTGTGTGTGTTTTTTTTATTTTGTGCGGTGTGAAGCACCACCGCCCAATC
The DNA here is from genome assembly GCA_000349025.1 of Anopheles minimus. Lineage (NCBI taxonomy): Eukaryota > Metazoa > Arthropoda > Insecta > Diptera > Culicidae > Anopheles > Anopheles minimus. Next base: position 320,847 of record KB663755.1, read on the forward strand.
AACACTTGAAGTCTTCCAACAAGCGTATCTCAATGTTGTCAAACGCCGGTCTTTGGTAGGCTCATCCTCTGTGCTGCGGGCAGTCAACAGGCGTTGGCAATTTTTCATCACTTGCGGGGAAACTAACCAATTAACCTGACCGTGTTTCAGTGCCGTATTTTCGGGGTTTTGTTTTTCTTTTGTTTAGCGAAGCTTTGTGATTTTTTTTTTCATCTTCTATCCGAGGGAAAGCTTTTATTCTGATTGAAAATTTGTTCCGCTGTTCTTTTTGTCTTGAAAGATTTTGATTTTTGCCAGTAGCGAGACTAACAGCAACAAGAGCGTGTTATGCAACAGTTACTCAGAGCTTACTTAATGGTGTGCCAAATCTGATTGGAAAGCTCAGTAGCAGTTTAAAAATTGGTTTAGAATTTACAGCTTGGAAATATTGAACCAATTGAACCAGCAAAATGTGCGCTTTTCGCAAACAAAGGGCCAATAACTTTAATTTTTGAACTGTTTGTTCTGTATGTTAAAAACAGATATTGACGTTCTTTACTGTGATTGTTTAGGTAACTGTTATATTGATGTTCCGTCACGTGACGATACATACACGGTTAAAATATTGCATACATAATTGCGTTATATAATTATATTTATTCTCATATACATAGTAGGAAATCTCATGTACATTGTGTAAAATGTAGAGGGACAAACAAATACAACAACAAAATATATGGTAGAAGCGTTCACGACTGCGTTTTGTTGAACCAAACGATTGTATCAAAGTAGTCAAACGTACAGTGTGACTCTTTCCTTGACTGTGAAGCAGTACAGAGGCGTAAGAATGATTTCGCAAGCAATGAAGTGAAAGCACATTGCATAACGACTTGTTCATTCATGCGGAGAAAAAAAATCCTTTCCGGAAAACATTTGCCTTGTTTTATTACAAACTTCGCATCTGATGCATAATGAGAAATGTTTACCGAACCTAGTTGACAATATCAATTTATTTGTTTTGTTTTCAACTCTGTTTCGTTCTGTATATAGGAGTTTTTCCCTTGGTTTCCTTATCCTTAACCGCGTAACAGGCAAATCTGTCTCGTTAGGAATAATGTGTTGGAGAGGAAAAGTTTCAACAGTAGCAAGATGAGGAAACAAAGTTGACTCTCGAAGTAGTCTCTATAATCTGTGTGTTCTGTGTCTTCGCTAACGAAGGATGGGTTTTGAGTTGTAGTGCGATAAGATTAATATAATATCATAATCATGACAGTAAGAAATGGAACAAAATGTTTTTCTACTATGCAGATAAACAACTGTGAGATAAAAATTATTGATATGGGTGGATTGTTAGTTTATCGAAACTTTGAGTCATTTGACTTCATATCTCTCTTCGTAGCAGAATTAAGTAGTAAAAGGTAAATGATTTTCAATTTTTTTAAATTTTTTTTAATGTTGTTGCAGTGGGAATAATAAGAACTACGAGAGGACATTTCAGCTTTGTGTTATTTGTGTTATGGTCATAAAAACTGTGTTTCCGCTATGCACGGCCATTCGCGTGTTATACAATAACTATGGTGATGTACAATGTAACTATGATGCTTAAAATTATAATCTTCATCGGAGAATTTTGAACTTGCAGTGGTGGATCCACTGGCGGATCTAACGGTAGGCGAAATGAGCCACCATTACAGTCCTCATCAGCTGAGGGATGTCTCGGAAAGATGCGTGAGTCAACCTCCTACCGTCAGTGATCCGGTCTCTAGTTAAGGCAACATTTTTAAAATCGTATCTATTCACAATTGGCAATACGGCCTGGCCGTCACTGATGAATAAAAAAGAATCTATCCACAATTGTCCATTACGATTGTACACCTCCTCATTTGGGGGTCCCAAAGATCGTTAAGAAAACACCCGCAGTTTTTGAACCAACTACTAAAAAATATCACCATATCCATGAACCGTAATATAATTACTTATTAGCGGGAAGGTACCTTGTAAAGAGGTACCTTACTTAATAAACGGAAATATATTTAAAACATTATCAAACGAAGAGTCCGTATCGATAATTGCAAACAATTTAACATATGAATAGGACGATAATTCATAACTCAAACATTCACTGGTTTCAGTATGCAGGATAAGCTGAATTGATCAGTAATGACAAACGTACATGTGGTCATTCAATTATGCATCGATAATTGCTGATTGACGTTTGTAATCAAACTAAAATAAACGATTAATCCTACTTTACAACTTCACCTACATTTACTTTAGGTTTTGTTTTTTTGGTTCAATAGCTGTTAGTTTTGGCAGCAACATTTCTAACGCTCACTGTAATTTTCACTACTATCGATGGTAGAAATAAAACATTCTTTTAAAGAAGCATAACATGTGTTCATATCTGCTTGAACGGTAGATTCTCACGAAGGGTTGTATTAAATTCTTTGGAAAACCTTACGAACAAATATCATTTGAGCCACACATTCGGTGAAATTGTCAGATAAATATATAGTTATACAAGGATGATAACATGAACTTGCACCAGCTCTTTATTAAATTTACTATTACGTGACATGCTTACCCTACAGGTAGGAGGTCTTAGTTACCGATTTCCAGTGTATGGAAAATAGGAATCCATTAAATTTGTAGCTACGAATGATTTATGCTGCAACAACCCCTAAAAACTACGACAATGTATCAAGATGTACAGCTTTTGCCCGTGATATGGGAGGTTGTAATTACGTGCGTTACGGCTAATGGGACGTAATGAAGGGAACAATAATTAATCACTATCAAGCAGATTGTCCTTGAAAAAGCGATGGTGAGAAGAAAATGCTCCAACAGACGCTACAACTTGCGATATATCCATTAATGATACTCTTGTTACGAAGCACGTCGGTTTCAGGAAAATGTTGTTGTTTGTGTTTAGGAAATCACAAACAAAACTAATTACATGGGAAATATTAGTCGGACTACCCAGCTTCGAAGGCGGGCAACAACATCAAAACAAAAATGTACTATTTTTAATGTTGCGTGGAAATCTACCAATAACATTGTTCTTTTAGCTCAACATATAAGATTGGCTATGGCGTACTTGTCGCTTTGATCTCATCGTTGATTGTTGATTGATATTAACATCATTGTTGTGACTTCCACGTAGAGTTCCGAGTATGTAAAAGCAGAAAGATATAATTTCGAAAAAGTGAAAATATGTAATACAAACCCTTATACTGCTATTCTCCGAAACCTCCATGAGCATCGCCCACACAATGGGTAGCTCCGGGCTTATGCATTAAATGGTTCCCAAATCGCCCACTAAAGAGTAAGGTAGAATACAGCGGCATTACTACGAACATAGTGCAAAGGTTTGAATAGGTAGTTGCCAACGTGCTACGTCGGGGAGTTGTGATTTCCAATAGCGTTATGCAAATGGGCACTGGAACGTTTTATGTAAATTTTAACGAAGGTCCTGTACAACTCCACGCTGTCCATCTTCTACAGCCGGCAAAACTCGAGGTGTATCACTGAAAATAACAACATCTCTGACTTCAATCTGTATAATTTACGGGCCATGAAATCGGAGCAAGAAGCCATCATTACGAAGGTCAGATAAAAACGTTACCAAAGATCTCTTTATTTAAGACGGTTTTGCCATTCCGTGTTCGGTGATGCTGGCTTTCATTTAGAGCACACGGCTGGCTTAAAGTTATGAATGAGCTTACTGAGAAAAATTTAGCACTCATGAAATTGTGAGCGATTAATATTAACAATAATAAAATAAAGTCTTTAAATCTGACTGAAGTAATGCTTTTTTACAACGTATTTTGTTGCCATACTATCAAGTGAACTGAAATATTTTACAAAATTTGTGAAAAACCTTTAGTACAGCTGCTATTAAATTATGTAAAATATTCATGACCGGAGTGGAAAGAAAACACGTCTCGGATCATTAAATCACGATAATTTCATTGACCCTTAAAATGTTCCACTCGAATGGAAATACCGTTATCAAAACATAAATAAAATTAAATACACGAAACAATAAAACCAATACGGATTTTTCTTACAAGTATGAATCATTTATTGGATCGATTTCATGTTGCCACGTTAGTAGAAATTATATCGAACTGGAAATACGGAACGCGTTGAACCGGTGGAAACACTTATAAGTAACAACTTTTCCTTTTTTTTTTTGTTTTCGTTAGATGAAATCCTTCACCAACCTAATATCCAAGAAGCGGCCAGCAGCGAAATATACAATTGCGTTTTCTTCAGCTAAACAAACTTTCCGCAAAGAATAACAATGTCTAGTATGAGGCATGCGGTTCGCTCAACATTGACCGGACACCAAAGTGCACAAGCGTGCAAACTTGAACGATTTGCCATTTGGGGTCGTTTTAGGGCAAAGCTGTTGCTTCCGAAAACCAATGCTTTCCGCAAAGCTAGCACGCCCATGCTGCCCTGTAATTAACATAAAGTATGAGAGTTTTTTGCTTGATGTGCTGTTAAAATAGCAATGGTAAAAAGGATCGGGTTAGGTAAGCAGCTAAACCCTGCTTTAATAACAGGAAAACTTGAAAGAAATTGTATTCTATTCACCTTGCGAAAAATTTCAACAAAAGCTTCAACATCTCGGTAGAAAATGGGGATGGGTTATGACCAATCTGTAAGTCTGAAGAAGGGTAAAAGCCAATCGAAATCGATACAAACCTGTGGATGCAGCGGAATCTTCTAGGTGTAACAATTTCAGTAGGTACCAAGGAACATAAACAATTCCTATATGGTAGTACCTGCCGTTTCTAGATTTGTTAATGCACATTGTTGGATAGTCCTTGTAGAGGGAGAATGGCCCTGACGAGATTTTGGAACTGGTCCTGTCGAGTGAGAGCACCGTTACGAGTACCCTCTGGGTCGCCCACAACCCGATATTTGAATTTATAGATGATTTCATTAACAATATTCTTTTTATCTTTTTTAATATCTTTTTGTTTTGTTTTTCTTTTTTTAATATCTTTTTGTAGTGTTGTTTTAAATTTTCTATTCAATTGTTTTGTTCGCTAGTAGGAACAGTGATTAAAATTGTGTCTACCGTTACCGTCCGAATAGACATGCAGCAACATTTCTCTTTGAGAATGTCCTGAAAATTTGGAAATTAATAATTAGTGCCTAATTTCTTCACTCGATATTAGAATTGTTAAGAGTTATGAAAACTTTAGGTTCTGTGAACCTGGTTTAATGATGCTTTAATAGTAGCAGCGCGTGTCGTCACAAAAAGAGATTCATGACAACTCATTCCGAGGATTCGGAATCATTCCTCATTATGACTGTACTTGTCTTTTCAGCTATGTGTTGTATGCATTGTATTTCTAAATAGAACATCTTATTTATTATCTTGAGTTTTTTATGCAGAAAATTAGCAAAAGCTAAGAAAAAGATGCCATGCATTACAATCAATTAAAAAATGCACAAAAACCAAAAAAAAAACGCTCAAGTAATAAACCTTGTAAATCGTCGAAATCGTTGACCCACCAGACAAGAATCGGTCTTTCTAACCAATACCCTTAAAGGGGCGTAAATCGAATGTCAGTTCCATTATAAGATTGAATGATTACAAAAATGTATACAGTGCAAAACAAAGAAAACCAAGCATAATGGATGTCGACAACATCTTCAGCCTTCATTCATCTTATTTGTTTGGTCAACTTCACTCCATACGTGATTAATGTTGATTTGGAGAATAAGAGAAAACTGAATGGCATGGTAACCACGTGCTTATGGTAAAACACGTAACAATACTGGTAGCTTTTTTAAAAATAGATCTGTGCTAGTATTGACGATAACAATCGCACGTAATTATTTCTGCTTCTGTCAATTCTCACATGCGTTATAAATCTTAACAAACAAGAGGCGATGCACGTTTTTCTTATAGTTTATGTACGTAAGCTTGATAAGTAAATAAATGGTGTGACGTTTAAGAAAGCATTAGATATAAGCAAGCGATAGAAATAGTTCAATACTGCAATTCCCTGCATTGATAAATGTTTGGTCGTGCAAATGCTCTGTTTTCCTTCATTCTTCGTTCATCGTCCTAAACTAATAATCACCCGCGTGTTGAAAAATGTAGAATTTCTGGGATTAAAAATTCCTTCGTAAGACTTTTACTGAAACGTTCAGTCTCCGATATGCTTTAGCTTCGTTCTCAGAAGAATATAATCAATATCATTCCGCAGCATTGTGCTGCGCTACGAGCGAAGATTATTGATTAGATTATGAGTGAGTCGTGAAGAAATGTAGAATTTTTCTCATGCAGCAACGTTTATTTTATTATCTTGTGTTTTAAGGAGCACAACAGCTTTTTTGGTAAAACTGTGAAGGAGTTAAGCTTTTCATTTGAAATGTATTTTTACAACCGTATAGCTATAGACTGATGTTTTATCAAGTTTTTTCAACGTAAACGAATTTAAAAATGTTTATATTTTCTGACAAAGATTACCACAAAATGAAAAAAATAACCGTGGTGCTAAGCGTGTGAATGTGAATTTTCAACAGCGATTGTTTTGTTCTATGGCATCCCATTCAATAATTGTTTGTGATGATGATATACACATAGTTCTTTATTTTCCAGCAGTAAAACAATCGTAAAGTAACCACATACTTCTCACTCGTTCTCTCGCCATTCATCTCTGATTTCATAACTCTTGTACGATGCTGTTCACTACTTCACTGTGAATATGATCACGAGTTTCCGTAGGAATAGCGCTTTCCTTTGCAGGCGAATTATGGACGACCACCCGGAGCTTATGGCTATAATATTCATGGAACGCTACATTTTCACACTTTTGCAGTCGTCATCTGTGTCGTCTGACGGCACCCTATGCTTGCTGCACTGAAGCCAAGCAACTATAAAATTGGAGTGGCAAAAAGAGAAGACTACAATAAAGTGAAGCTGGAAGCATCGCCTTAAAGTGTTGAGTTAAAATATGCCGGAAAGCGAAAAGTACACGCACACACACACACACATACACTTTGTCGGGAAGCTTTTCATAAGGCATGAGTTCTTTTGCGTACTAAAGGTTGGTAAAAGAATACAACGGCAACAAAAAGCTGTAAATTTCATTGCAAATGCTGCGCTCGTCTCAGGCGCATGTATTGCTTAAATAACCTACATCAACAAGTGCGAACGCTATTCGAAATTATTGGACCAAAAAAAAAAAACGAGGTTTGACCCACAGAAGGCTGTGGTCATATGAGGATGAAAAATGGACTTCTTGCGTATGGTGGGCATTCTTTGCAACTCATTTTTTTTTCGAACACTTGAGCGCGTTCGAACGATAAAGTTATGTTAGATCATATTTTGTCGCTCGACGGTAATCTTTGGGAAGGAACGGCACGAGAAATTTATTAACATAATTTATGGAATGTTTGACAGTTCTGGTACACATCATCCAGACCACTTGATGGTCCTTTTTGGATGCTTTTGATATTATGTCGGGGTTTCAGTGAGTTGTTTGCTTGAAAGGAACATGTGCGGTGGCAATACACGCTACTTTAAATCATTGTTTAAATTGATGCGTTGAGACAAGTTAGGATTTGCCTCTTCGTTGACTTCGTATGAAAGTTACAAGAGAATTTAAGATTTCGGCAATTTTTGACTAACTTCAATTATACGTAAATTCCCATTAACTAAAAAATCATTATTATTTCGCCAAAGCACATCCTTTTATTTTACACCGCAACCCTTCCATGCAAAAGTTACGGATATTTTCGGAAATGCCACCAATTAACATTAAAGTTGTTCAGTTGAGATGTTCGGCTACTTAAACATTCATGTGTCGTAAAGTGGCAGTGCAGAGCGGTGCATGAAATTCTTGAACATGTCCAGCATATAAACCGGAAATGCATGTTTTGATGGGTTTAAAACTTTTTCACAGCCAATCACGGTACCGCCATAGCACTAGCATTTAAAGTTGCTTTGCTTGAAGAGGACAATTACCGCCAGTCCCCGGCCTGGAGGTGATTCTGTGACTTCTTCTGAAAAGTAGAAAGGACTAAAATGGCTGCAATAGCACCGCTTCTACTCAGCATCGTATCTGTTTGTTGTTTTCTTTTCCTTTTTTTTTTGCTTGTGGCGAGCAAAATGGTGTTGGGAATAAAATTTTATGGACGTTTTGCGCCACACAAGCAAAACTTTTATTCGCACACGTTCTCTGCTCTGTCTAGCGGCGCACCGATTCTTACGTGCTGTCGGAAACTGGTGCAAATGAATAGGAAAAAGGGAACCTCATTGCATTATGCGATAGAAATATTTACCGTAAGGAACGTTCGTTTCGAAGCGCACTTATTCAAAACAAATTTCTAAGAAGTCTATAGAACTCTTGCGCTTTTGGTTGATGTTCTTCAACGCATTCATTGAAGTAATGTTACACCTATGGTTCATGGCTTCAGCAAAAGCGATGTTTACTCTTGCACGATACAAAGCATAATGGTTAGTTTCAGAAGGAAAGAATATGAAAGCTTGTGCACAATATAATTTAATCGCTTAAAAGAGGACATTAAAACGCTTACCCTGCATGGCACAGGTTCATGTATTTTATCGCGCTCCAGAATTATGTACGAGCTGAGCTTTTATGCAGTGGCAGGTCATGTTTAACCTACGTTGACCATACCGGTGAAGAGTGTTGTCCCCGAACCAGGGGAAATTGAAAGGGAACGGAACAACTTTACTAATTAATTTACCAAACCATTCAACCTAGAGGCCAGATCGAATGAACTGTTTTTGCAACGAACCTTAAGAGTAACGAGAAACCCAGCAGCGCTGTGGCAAAGAATCATGTTCGGACTTTTGCCCTAGAGCTTGTAAATCCAGAACCTCTTCTTGATTGCTCTACTTCGTATTTTGCAGTAACAGAATCATGATGAGGGGAGGGGGTAGGGGGAGTGTGAATTGATTTAATTAGATTTTTCGTTTGTTTGGGCCGCGCCATTCTTTTCGGGAGGTTAGGTCCGCGCACGATTTCGGGTGGCTGGTGCGAAAGGCAGCAATCAAAGGTAAACCTGAACAGCAGGCAAGTTCTAGCCACTTAATCTTACACCTTTCTTGCTGGTCGATATTTTTCATTTATATTCATTATGCGTACCCGTAAGGTTGAGCTGACGGTACACATAACGTAATTGACTGCCGGCGGCCAACCCACATATTGACCGACCTTTATAGGCATGTAACCGAAGCGGTCGATCAGGAGGAAGGCAACCGTTTACTCACATGCGTCATCTATCATGCGAGATTAACTCACCACCGGCTGAAGATCGCAGTTAGGTAACGACATTGAGACACATTGGAAGCTTTTTGTGTGTGGAAAATTACGCTTCAAGATGATTGATGATACGTGGGTGGAGAAGTTTAATTTTTCTTTTATCTTGTTCCATTTTTTAACGACACTTACCGAATGCGTAACCAGTTGTTGTGCATTGTGTGCATTCGATTGTAATTAGTTTTCAATGCGTTTTATAGAGAGAATTCAAACATATTTATATTTTGATTGTACGACGGCCAAGGCAGTATTGAACTTATTTTACCACGTGGCAGAATAGTCAGTCCTTGCTACCGGGGGAACGGTTCGGGTGGGATTTTGGTCCCGGACCGCCCTGTGAAAGGTCAGCGCCACCACAAGAAATATATGGAACCCATGGAAAATAATACATACAGTTCATGCGTGGGCTAAACAAAATCGAGTTTTCCAAGCTACCTTTTGTGATAATGCAAACCTGACGTATATCTGTCAATCTTGGGAACACGATACAAATCTGTTGCCTTTGAAAAGCAGCTACATCATCTGTAACATGTGACAGAAGTAATCACGGTAACATTCATGTTGTATGAGATGAATGCGTTCTGCATAAAAAACCTCCCATCGCAACATAAGCATTTGGCTTTGCAAGTCTTGTATTCTCTCTGCAACATTCTTATCATAGCGTACTTTAGTGACAGTTGTAAGATCATCACTCGTTACGTTTGGCATATGGTAGCGATAAGCAGGCAAAGTGTCTGTAGATAAGAGAGACGTAGCGAATTTTACTTCGTCGAAAATAAGAGTAAACATGTGTGATTGCTTTAATAAAAAAATGTTAGTTCACGAAAAAAATCCTTTGTGTTAGACATGCTAGACATAATTCAGAATAATTTATCCAATCTGAAAAATGCAATAGGAAAAACAGGTATTTTGTGGGACGTAACACTCTTTGTTCCTCTATTTAAAATTTTTCAGTTTAATGTATCATTATGTATTATTCTGATTTTTTACCGCTCCACTCTGCATGGTATAATACAGTATCGGACAAAACAAGTGCAACTAAATTCGATAAATCATTTGACATATCAGTAAGCTGTAGTGTAGCTGTAGTTTTGTTATATTAGGCGAATAATTGTAATTTATAGATCAGCAGTGCTGATTCTTGCCACTTGATTAAATTAGTAGAAGGTTGACCACTGGCAGTTCGCTGGTAGAATTTCGTTGGCAGGAGCTGATCAAATCAACTGCAACTTTTTCAATTTCTTGGTTTGATCTCGCTGGAAGAGTTGCTGATCGTGATATTTTACTATCACAAGGATATTAAAACATTTCAACATTGTTTACAATGCAACTCCTGACATTGTTTACAATGCAGACTCCTTGTTGACTCCTGACAGCCTTCTATTGGTATTACGAAAGAAAATTCTCGATGACTAGAAGAGCGGAACGTCATAAAAAATTTTTAGCTACAAATACCAAATCATCCGGAAAGATTTTTGTAGACAAAAGAGGAGTAAGTCCGCGGTCCACCACGGACGCTATGATCGTAAGATGCATTGAACATAATCCTTTTAAATCATCTTTTTATGAGTTAAACTACTTACATTTATTTATATCTTACCGAACGATTAGACGAAGTACCGTTGAAGCCCGTCGTGCTGTGAAAAATCCTTTAATTTACCTTATGAAGCAAGGTCAAATACCCTAGGTTGAACAATCTTAAGCTGACTGAAGATTGAGGAATTGACGGACGGCTCTATTTAGTAGTGAACCGAAGTTCAACATATTCGGGAGCTAAGGAATTTGCCTGTGCGTCGACCGATCGAAAACATTTAGATTTACGGTGCTTCCACAAGACTGTAAGGTCTGTAAGGCTAGTCTGGGGATGTTTTTCTGCCATCGGTCTTGATCTAATTTATCGAATCGATGGAATCATGCACAGTTTAATGTAAGAGAATTGATGGCGAAGGTCTTTGGAAAAAGGATCAGTTATTTTTAGAGATTCAGAAGGCTTGGGCAGCAATTGCGCCAAGCGTCGTTGGCCACCTGATAGAGTTTATGCTCTGAAGATGCAAGGCTGTGAATGAAAATAAGGAATTCGCTAAAAAATATTAAATGCTTAATAGTATTTCGTAGTCATTGCACAGAGTAGCAATTTTTTTTGTCCTGGAGGCAAACAATAATCTAGATTTTTTGTAATTTTCCATGATGATTTTAGTTTACAATAATTTTAAAGAAGACTGTTTCTACAAACTCGCAGAAGTGTCATGGCAGTAAATGACTGGTTGCGAATGTTTTGTTCAATACTGCAGATATTTTTTTTTCTCGAATATCTTTATTATTGATTTTTTCTTATATATTTTTCCTTACCTTGAATGTATTACCGAACAACGTTCCTGTAGTGCCTGTATAAGCCCGCTTGCAACAAAATTATGAAAGCATAGGATCAGCAAATATTGGCGAACGAGACCAGTATCAAAAGAAAGCCACCTTTTTCAGACCCCGGAAGCACATTCAAAAGTATTGCCCTGATTGGCGTTATCAGTGACTGTAGCTATGACTGATGATAATACACATTAACACGGTGTAGTCTGGAACGTCTGGCAAACGGATGTTGAAAGTTGATAAAAACCGGAAACAGGAAATTAATGGAAGTTTTATGATTGTTCCCGAAATGAAAATTGCCGCGGCTATTTTCGATGCCTTGAACACTGCAACGTTGATCACGATGTTGATGTTGATGGTCAATAAAATTTAACAACTTTCCATACCAATCTCTATGGTTTCCAACCTAATAGTGAGGAAACGGGGCAATGCGTTTGAATCATTATAGCTATAAAGTGTGCGTGCCGTTTTAATGGAGCCTGAATTGGCCAGCCTATCTAAAAGCCACAAAAAAGCATGTTGCAGAAATTTGGACGCACAGACAGTGTCTTGTTGCTTTATTAAGCAGATGGAAAATATCATACTGTACCACGAGGAACAAATTTACTGTAGCGATTATGTATTCTATCACGGGTGGTGATTGTAATGTTAGATCACCATTAAGATACCAAATTTAATGTCTTTCTTCCACTAAAATAAGATGTGCAAGTCTTGGTTTGCGCGGTTGAATCAAAAACTGTAGGACACATACTTGATGAACGAATTTATCAAACAGAAGTCAGTCTTAGATTCTGAGCTGGTGTAAACATGTCAATAGTAACCTTTATTAAACTGTACTTTAAAACGTTAATATCAATGATCAAGTGATTAGTTTAAAGGTCACATTGAAATAAAAAGCAAACAAAAGGATAACCAGCATATTGATACAGAAAGTTTCAAAATAGGTTAATGTTCATTATGCTCTTTATAGCAAGGATTCCTCAATTGAAGCGGCGAACTTCAAGTTGTCGCATCGTTTAAATAGAATAGAACTGGGTAATTTAATCTTTAAAACACATTTGAAATCAACCACAAAGGAGTCGCGGTAGACCCAAAACTTCGAATAAAGTGGCAGCGAAGATTTTTTTAATTTGCGGTTAAATAGCCGGGTCATATGATAGCGTTCCATATTTTTTTCCATATGAAAAAAAAAAAACAGAATAACCCCGTTTAGCCGTAAGCGGATGAGAGATCGCAATGAACTTGCAATTGAATAAATTGGCTAAATTGCAAGGAAATAAGATCGCTCATCACTTCAACTTCAGGAACGTTATTGAAAAAGGACTAATGTCGAACAAATCATAAATTAAAAATTGATATCAATAAAAATTATTGTTTCATTATATCTCAACCAAGCATTGTTGATAAAATGTTTTGTTAATGATTTTTTTTTCTTCTTTGTTTGATTATCATCCAGCTCATGTGTGCTGGACGTATAGCCTGTAAGATTCGTTTTATCACGTTCCCGGATAGTTAGTCCTTTCTATTTTACTTTTATATTACGCCTAGATACGAACCTTATATTTCGTTTAATGTTTTATTCATATGTTCTGGCTTTATATATAATTGATTATGTTCAAAAATTTTAATGTAATATCCGATCTTACGTCTTACGTGTATTTCAAAATTATTCAAAATCTTTGAAAGTATTTTTCGTCTATCTAGTCATCTAAGAACTACAATAATGATTAGCATGGTATTTTGAACGTTGTTTTCATTTTAACGATGCAATTTAAGCTAATCTTTTAATAAACGGATAAACCATAAACGAACATCATTGTACGAATAATTTAAAATATATTTTTAAAATTTATTTGAATTAACATGATGATGGTAAAATGCATGATAATTTTTGAGGTCGAGCCTATGCAATGTATGGGATATATCGTTAAAATTATGCGTCTGAAAGAGTTGGATTTTGCTTAATGTTGCAGTTTATAAAGTGGGCATTCATTTTTTATGTGAAAGGAAGATAAGCGGAAACCAGGTGAACAGACTGTCCTCACCCTTTCAAATGCTTCTATCGAACGCCACTTAGGATGCCGGCGTAAACTTGATACTGATTAGGTCACCGTTTCTAAATCGCTTTTGAATATTGAATTCCAATTTAAACAATCTTCGCTATCTTCCAACGATGAAGATGAGCTTGTTTTTGAAATTTCCACAATTGATGTCACATTCTGCAAAGCTAGCACACCCCTAAATGCCAACGCTGAAAGGTTTTGATGACGTTGAAGTTGCCACCCTAAACTGATATGCTCATAGACACCACCTTGCAAAAACGGATTTGACTTGGCCTGAATTTAGACATACTAAAAGGATCAACCGATATCGAGGAACGGTATACAAATGGCCGACCTGGCAGGGTGGTTCTCATTTCCTTCCGACAACGAACATTTCCTTTCGCCAAAAACAACATAATAGGGGAAAAGATCCGCTGCCTCTGAATAGAACAGCTTTTCCTTTGACTTCTCAGTATTTCTGACAAAGTAGAGCTTTTCAGAAAATATTTTACGTATCTTCAGAAAATCAAGAGTTAAGAAGGTGCTTATTATCTTAATGAGTTCTAGTGCTTAGGGCAGCAACGCGACTCGTAACGAACAGTGGGATGTTAGATGACAAGTACCCGATAAACCTAAATGCTCATTGACTGGGGTGGATGGTGTGTACCTGGACTTTGTGATGGTAGGAAATCCTGATCATAATAAAAATGTGACAAACTCCCTCCAACAGGTATTATATAACGAAGGGTGTACAGTACGTAAACAGCAACAGCAGGAGTAACTCGAGAATGAAAGAAATAGTGTTCGTTTTGTTGCCGATCTGCGATAGCAGGGCTTTATGTTATAAAGAGTTTTACTGATAATTTAACATTTTTAGTTGGATAAGTGTGGAACATATGTTTTTTTATTCATGAATGACGGCGTATTGCTTACAACTATTGTCTTAAATCTAAACTTAGTTAAATATGCAATTTACATTGGTTGGGAGACATTTCATTCTCCGAGTCGTGAAAGGGCATCTTAGGGGTTTATTCGGTTGTTGGAACATATTATATCAAAATTAAAAAAAAAAACATTCCTAAAATTATCTTTTGTAATAGTTACAATTACAATTTGAGCATATTAAAATGGGAAATTCACTCGTTTCCTCGACAGTCTACATTAATGAATACTATAATATACTTGGCTTGAGATCTTGGACAAGTATTTTATACAATACGTAACTATAATAATTGTTGGCTGTTTTTGAAATTTAGTATTTTTCATAGTTCTGTGTCATTTTTCACAACTCTTGAAGTTTTTTTAGAATTTTTTTTCACCCGGAACATTTTTTTGCAACCGACAACATACAGACAAATTAAACAAGACATAATGCTATATAATTGATAATGGCTATAGGGCCACAATAAATTATATTACAATGTTTGAGTCAATCGAATTCCCAAACACCGCAACGCACCGTTAGGAGAATCATCGAAATTTCGTGGATCGTAGCAAAGTGTTTATTGATGTAATGCTTGTTCAACCTTCATTACTTTCTTTTACTTCGCTTTTTGCGGACTCGGTTGACAACCACCAATAGTTTTTGTTCGCTAATAATCGTTACCACCGTTTAAGTTTGCGCACCATCTGTCTGAAACAACCGTTCTAGAGAGTCAGTTTCTCGTCGTTACGCATTAAGCTACACATCAACAACACAAGAGCGGTGTTTAGCGGACGGAATGAAAGACAAAAAAGTGACATTTTAACCTCATAGTTTCTTCTTGCCGTTAGTGTGTTGGAAATCCTCATTTAACGTCAGAAGCAGTTGTGGCTAATGTAGAAGTGTCCTTCATTCGTTGTATTTTATACTTATCGTCCGGAAACGTAGCAACACACACGAATGGTGCTCAATGTAAACTGAGACAACAGGTTAAATTTTCAATGAATAGCGAGCAAATTGTAATGTTCCAACATTGCGAGTGGAAAAAACATCTTACTAGAGAATGATGAATCGAAATCTAATTCACACCAGCTTTTCATGATTCGAGACAAGCTATTTTGATTTTCATTGGTCTATTTTTTCGTTGTTCCCTTAACTTGTGTGGAATGTTGCTACGGCATAATGGTATGAATACGATTGATGATATTAGCAACACACAGATGAAACAGATTCCCATACGCACTTGAACATTATACTCGGTTTTCAGGAGCAACTATTATTCGAAAGTGCTCTTAGTTGAGAGACGAGAAACAATATTGAACATAATTGACGTGAACCAAAGTGGTGATAGCAAAAGAGATACACAGATTAATCACGATTGGTTTTTTATGGAAATGTTGTGTTTTCAACAAAAACATCACACAAAATTCATAAAATTTAAAAGCTATCGTTTGGAAGGTGTCTCCAAAGTAACTTCGCTTGTCTCAAATCAAGCACGCAAAATTGATTGTAAAGCGAACGCAAACTCATGGAAGACTTATCGGTGAATGTAAAAAAAATGATTGATGACACCTAAACTTGGTGCTACGTTTCGGAAATTTTCTATCGCCCGTTGGTGCTAAAGACGCTGATGATTGAAACGGTATAAAAGGGAGAAATTTTCGCTCCGGTTCTAGGTTCCGGTGCAATAACGGTCTATAGAATGTGCGTTGGGTGAAAGTATGCCTCTTAAGCTCGTCAAAAGAAAATCCTTTCAGACCTTTTTCCTCGGTAAACGGACAATGCCTTAATTGAATGGTATGCGCATTGCATGAGCAGCTTGATGTTATGGAAAAATATTAAATTACTGCTAAGCCATTTCACACAGTGTAAAAATTCAATGAGCTGATACGTAAGAAGCTGATTTGCATTTATTGGTTTATTTATAGGCTTTAAAATAACTTCCCATTCGGGATGAAACTTATTTCCGATGACCCTGTACTTTAAATTTTTAAATTTTATAGTATTTGATGAGAATTTTAAATTATCATTCAAAAACTCATTCAGTCCTCACTCAAGGGGAACGGTCCTGATAGAATTCGATTCGCAGCCCTGCCGCTTTCTCTTTGGCAACTGAAAAATATAAACATGATGATACTCATGATGTGAAGAAATAACGGCAATAGTAAAACTTATTTCCCCAAGCAATCTGCCAATGAAAAATATAGGTTTGACTCAAAGTATCTGAAATGCGATAAGCAACCGAAACATTTGATAACGACTTAAATCTTTTAACCATCGTGGCTTGGAGCAAAAACAACACAATCGTTCAAAATACAAGCCATTGGCAGTGTTTATAGAATTTGTTCTCCCCTAATACACATTTTCTTTTACACCGCGGAAACATCACCATAGGAAGGTAACATAACTTTTTCACGAAAAATTAAGTGATCCAGGAACACCTTTACAAGGAGCGGAAATATTATCATGTTGTGAATGAATCGAATTATGGAATCAAATTTATTATTCACCACTGATTCGGAAGATTGATGAAGTACCTTTTTCTAGGCTCACTCAAGCCTAATTCTATGAGTGGAGTAGTGTGTATAAGCGCTGTTCGATGTACATGATGTTCCTTATATCCTCGCCCACGGTTAGCAAAGAAAAACCATTTTCGAATATTAATGGCTGTGTGATTGAATAAAATCGATTTAAAAAAAGGTGCTACTAATGGTTTTTGCTCACACTCGTAACAACAATGTACCATGATTGCTGCAAACGCTCTGCAAAGGTTAGAGGTTACCGTACATACGTTTCGATACGTTAAAATGTGTAGCGGAAGGGTTTTGTGTAGTAAATAAATTGTTATGCAAAAGAGCTCATATTTCTTTTATCGAAAAACCATCATATTCCTAAAGTTTGTCGTTCAGGAGGTTGCTGGCTTTATGCGTGTTATTGCCCAACTAAATTGCTCGTGCTGAAAGAAAACAATTATGTTCTCCTTTGCATATGAACATCAAAAACATAAAGCAAAAAACTGGAATGGAAATATTGTTGAGTCTCCGTCCCTCTTTTGGTTGGAGATGTTATTGTTTGTGAAATTAATTTTACAGCCCAGGTGTGAAAGCCACTTAAACATGACTTTGTATCCGCCAAATCTGTCGCTGCCCTGTCGTCTTCTTTCTGGCTGCTGTTTGCGAATATATCCGGCACTTTTTGTTGTGTTCTAAGTCCCCGTAGCGATAAACACTCACTCGGCTCCACTTGTTATTTATATCATTAACTTCGTTTCATGGGGATCCTGCTCATTAACATCGTAGAATACGGTCAGCGCAGCTGTTGTTATGTTGGCGTGTTGTTATCGCAGCGGTACATTCCCGGCAGCGGCAAATAATGTCCTGGGCAGCATTCCACGTAGTGATGAACGTGTTAGATGTGTCACAAACATTCCACAACGACATGGATCATTCCGTACGACCAAATTGCTTACAGCGTTTAAGGGTCGGACAGTTACTTTCTTTGATCTATGTCCTTTGACATTGTAACACGAACGCTAGTGTATTGCGTAAACAAATAATAGAGTATATACCTCAACTGATTGATGCGATAATTGACGCATGAATAGTTTATGCCTAACGCAAACAGGAAAAGAAACATTATTTTATACCGCTTGAATGCCACAATCATTAACCACAACAGTAAGAAAGACAAGCACATTCATCCCATAACTGTACAACACAAAGTTTCGTTTATGCAATGATAGTTGACTTATGTAAGCCAAAACATTGTAGAAAAATACTGTATATACACGTTATGCTCATAGTGAATAAACAAGAGAGATATATTCAAGACATTTTGTGACAATTTTTTTTTACTATGATAACTAATACTACAAATAAGTTACACGACCTCACCGTCATTACGATGTAAAGGAACAGAATAACAAAAACATCAAAACAATAAAAAAAACAATAATATTGTTACTTAGTAACAGATGATAGATACTACTACAATAATGGTTTAATAAATTTGTGATAGACTCTTGAATTATTATCACTGAAACATTATTGCCCCCAGTGTTGATCCTTATTAAAAAAAAACGCCCAGTTTATGTTAAATTTACTACCGCCACATTTACTGGACAGATAACATAAATAAATCTGGTTACGTCTGATGGCGATTTTAATCGTCTTCAAATTTTACGCACAAGTTTTATGTCTCGAGGTTATTCTCGAGACCCATTTGGATCAGTTTTTATACAAAGATAAAGCTTATCTTTACCTATCGTTCGTAGACCGTTAACAGACTACAGATTGGTTGTGTGCGACTAACGATGGCTTCCGGCAAATATATAAAGGGTCGTTCTGGGTAATGGATGCAATACTTCCACTGTGGAATTATCAACAACACACCAGAATGGGGTTAAATTGCTATTTTTTCTTAGTTTGATAAACCGGCACAGAAAATGGCTTCCTATTATGAAGACGGCTACTCATCTACAAATCCGCGCTTTTTGTCAATAATATCCTTAGGATAAACGGCAGATAATGATACAAACTTTGTGAGTAAATTGCAGCGAACCCCTGAATAATTTTGAAAGATTACTCCTAGCTTTATAGATTTCATAGCGGCGCTTTTGGACCATCAGAAGGTAATAGCCTGAAGAGCGGTTTAGTCTTAGTTTTATATTCCTGGTAACCATTACAACACTCGGGCAGTTTATTTTCCCACGTCTTATGACTAGCCTTTATCGGATCATAACTCTTAACGATGAGCATAGTTGTAATAAAAAGCATTTTAAGGTTGTTATGCAACAAAAGGAATCTTACTGCTCGGATGAACGGAAATGTGTGTAAAAGGAATAAAAATGCATTAAAATTTGAACATCGCAGCGTGTTGATAATCAAACAGAGTTATTAGTTTTATTCCCACTACTGTAATTAATTTAACTTCACCAACTGTACACAGTGGTCAACCATGGATACGGGTTTTTTTCTGCACTTTTTGTTTCATTTCTGTTTGCAACTACGGTGAACGCTTGCATCAAAGCTAAAGCAAAAGATCGAAACGTTTAAAAGAAAACAAAAACTACTTGTTTTTCAATTTGGGAAAATTGGATCGAATTTTAAGGATGAAGTGCTATCACATGTCCATGTCTGCCTAGGGGAAACACTACACCATGTTTAATCACAAATAACAGAGCGACTAACGCACAGTAGCAGTAGTTATATATGACTCAGCTAGCCCACGCAGTTATAGTAGAGTGGTCAAAGTGAGTGGATTTTTGCTCGAATTTCAAGAGCTTCCGTAAATCGATACTGGTATGATTGAAAACCTGGTGTGGTTGTAGAGCTGAAATAACATGCTTCTGGTTGTACTGCAAGTTTCCCAAGTGCTTTCCAACGAGTAGCTGTGTGTTGTGCGAAACATTTGAGGCATTCTGCATTTTTCATCGTAATCACTCAAATGAAAGTGCATTTTATATACAGTTTAACATACAGTATTTCATTGAGCAATACGGCCTGGCCGTAATTGATGATTAAAAAAAAAAACAATATTTCATTGCTCATTAGTATTTCATGATATAAAAAAAATATATTGCTCAATTGCACAATGAAATCTAAATTTCATTCCATTTGCTACTTATATAATTTCCATAAATAATTAAATTTGCTCGATGTTAGAAGGATAAATAATTGTCCAACATATTTAAAAAAAAACAATGAAAAATGTATACCTCCCAGAAGCAAGTGCTTACACGACCTCTAGAAGCTAACAACATATCGGGCTATGGCCAAATAGGTCATTACATCACATGGAAAGGAAGAAAAAAGATTGATTGTGAAAATACGTTTATGACAAAATTAAACATGAGATGTTACTGCTTCAAGCAAAATCTTATAATACTCCTCGTTTCCCTTTTAACAGATTATTCGTTCTATTTTCAGCATTTGTGTGCTGTGCGAAGTTCTACTACGTGTACTGACACTCGCATAACGCCATGATATGCATTTGGTGTGTTTAAGACAGTATGGCTTTTGCTGCTGAGTAGCCAACCAACAGCGACACAAACATGAAACAAAATTAACGAAAGGGTCCTATACGAAGCAGGCGTCAGCATAACATGATTCGAAACGCACGAGGCGCACAAAATTACAGATCCGGAAATTTCTTTACCGCAAAACCACGTTCCGTCTATTACAAGGCAGGAAACGGCAAAAGCCGTAGGCTTTCTCAGCATATAAATCGTGACGTTGAACATGAAAATAATTTCGTGTTTTGACAGGTCTCAAATCGTGCGAAGTGTTCCGTTTCAAAGGTCTTCGCCCAAAACCTTAACGGACTCTGTCGGTTCGGTAAAATCGTCTTTAATATACTTTAAGCACATACATGTTGGATTTAGGAATGTCGAAACCTAGTAGAAAAATGTCTTAAAATATCCTCCTTTTTTGTTTTTTTTTGCAGTTTATAACAGTGTAAAACAACGAAATATGATTGGATTTGGATAAGTACATTGAAGCGACTCAGCAGGAACTCTCACGTACAGCAAAAGCATGATTAATGTTTCGTATCATTCAAAGCCAATCTTCAACCAAATAGGATATGGCTAAGAAAAATGGTAATTTAGAACGAAATGAACTGCACGAAAATGAAAAACTTCTGTGCCGAACGTAATGTGATTTTAATGGCATGTACAGTAACAGAAGTGTTGATTTTCGTTTCGACCCAAATCGATTAGGGCACTCGTTTCGGGGTAGGCATTTTCGGTATTTTTTAAATATTAGTTTTCGTAAGCCTTTGTTTATCGTCAAAATATATTATAATTATAATCAATATTCTTGGATTGACGCCACGATTTTTATTTGCCTTGGATCGAATCTCATATGCACCAAAATACCCATAGTAATAATAATGACTTCATTTTTCAAATGTGTCTGAATGACCAATTCGAAAAACGACGAAACCCTCTTAGCCGCGTTCGAGAGGAAGATGCTCAGAAGGTTTTTTGGCCCCGTATGTGTGGAAGGACAATGGACTCTATGAGTAGTACAAAGACCTCACCGTTGTACAACGAATTAGACTCGCCAGACTCCGGTGGGCTGGTCACGTTATGAGAATGGCACCTGACGACCCGGTCCGTAGAATCCTTTTAGGCCGTCCACATGAACAGAGGAAGAAGTGTGGTAGGCCCAAACTGAGGTGGAGCGATAGCGTTGATGCGTCCTCCGCGAAGGCCGCGATAATGGCTTGGCAGACGAAGGCGCTAGTGGTTCAGAGGACTTCTGCAGCAGACCAAGACAACGAAGCGGTTGTAGCGCCGGATAAGCAAGCAAGCAATCAAACAAGTAATGAATTCTGAAAGATCCTGACAATTCTAACAAATACTGACCTATGCAGAGATAACGTACAACTATGTGGTCGAAGCTTGGAAGTCGTCTAACATTTCACCTACCCTAGGTCAAAGGCTGATGCGTGCTAGGATACTGGCTGCTTATCGGTCATTGTACAGTCTGAGTAAACTTTTCCACCAAGTTATTGTACTTCCAAGTTTAGTTACTGTACTAATATAAGGCTCTGAAACATGTTAAAAACCTACTGAAACCGTCTGCAAACCTCATTCTGACGAGAAAGCTGGCCAGAGGAAACTAGTGGAGCCTGATGAAGAGTTCTACAAGTAATATGATTAATCTATTCTTGTACAACGAGTTAGACTCGCTGGCACTTATGTACTGGCCATGTCAAACGAATGGCACCGGACGACCAAACCCATAAAATCTTCTTAGGCGACCCTTGAAGGGAGCAATCATGGTAACAGACCCTTACCGCGAAGCCGTAGTAGCACAGAATAGTGATTAAGTTTAATTACCCTGATCCCGTAGCAAATTTGTGGGGAAAAATAGTAATGGAAAATAATTCTCAAAAATTAATATAATTCGTTAAATAATAATAAACTATAGTTATAAGCTGTATAGCTATATATAGTTATATAGTGCATGTCTATATGTGACAGCATAAAATGAAAAGATCGCTTTCTTCTAAATCGATTGTCTGCGGAGAAAGAAGTTTCGCGAAATAAAAACACAATTATATCAAATGATTCTAAAATATTGTGAAGCAATAATTTTTTTTTTTCGCGGAAAACAGCCGGATATCAGTGTAAAGCAAATTGTAACACTCAAGAATTTTAAAAATTTGGTAAAAAGTTTAACAATGCTGGTTTGTATATCTACAAATTTATAATCATAGCAGACTGTATTTATTGCCGTGGAAATTACAACTTGAAAACCCCTTAGAAATAACAGACAGTAGCGAAAATGGAACAGTTTCGTTCGGTGGCTCATAATTGAAAGCGCTCCGGGCCCATTCGCAGGGCTACTTGAAAATATACAACCCTTTTATTTCTGGAAAAGCACAATCCTAGTAGCTTGTCACACAATGATAATTAAAATAATGCTAATAAAAAGGTCTGCTCAACGAGTCAACCGCTCCATTCTATGCCGGTAGGTCGCCATGCTTAAAACCGCGCGTTGAATGTAGACAAAACAAACTCTGTTGATGTTACGGTGACAAAGCGTTGAGCCAACATCTAGAAGTTTTCATGCTAAGCGCTAAAGTGCCGACATTCGCTTTATCTGTTTACCCGCCAGGAAAGGACTTTTAGAACAGCTTCACATTCCGGTGCGCATCACGGATAACCAAACATCATTAGGACATGACTATGGGTAAGAATTTGTCGTGTTTTTTCTGCATACTTTTGTTTTGTACAAATTTGGCATAATGTGTCGGTGCTCGGTGGTTGAGGTATGTATTGTATGAGGTTTGGTAAATAATTCACAATCATCATGTACGCAAACCTTTACAGTAGATAATGGATAATGTTCTGTTAAGTTTGTCGGTAGTAGATGATTATCAGTTACTGATGATTATGGTGATTATCAAATCGTAGAAATTGATGCAACCACGTTCATAGGCTAAATGATATGATCCCCACCAAGAAAGGATATTGATCCATAATGTTGGAAAAATAGCTTAAATTATTTCTCCAACGATGACGCAGTTCGTATCGTTACACCATTTTTCAAAGAAGCGGAGTTTCACGGGTCGATTCGAATGCCAACTGAAGAAGAAAGAGTTGCTAAGAATTAAGTCATTTGTTTCGTACGGATGGATGTGACTGTGTTGCATTTTATATCCTGGCATTTTC
Source organism: Anopheles minimus (assembly GCA_000349025.1). Taxonomy (NCBI): domain Eukaryota; kingdom Metazoa; phylum Arthropoda; class Insecta; order Diptera; family Culicidae; genus Anopheles; species Anopheles minimus. The sequence continues at coordinate 344,652 of KB663755.1, forward strand.
TGGAATAGGAGATCGTTTCCGGTTGGTTTTTCTTCTCGTTTTGCTTCCTCAAGTGATAACCTCGGTGACGACGGCAAAGTGAATTGTAAAATGCTGGAAACCCAAAAATTGGTGATGCCATCAGGATTCGCCCGTTGAACCATTCCTTAACATATTGAGCAATCATCGTTTGCTTCCAAACAATTCGACTATTCGAGGGTTCAAGCGAAGGCGACACGTTTTTACCCGTAACCAGACAGTGTAGTGACACAGAGCAAATACCACATATTTCCGCCTCGACTGGTAACTATTCGGTCGACAACTAAAAAAAACAAAAACAAAAAAGAACGAAATGGTCTGAAACCAAATCATGCGTGACAGACGTAGGCTAGTTATCGAGCAAATATTTCAACGATCTGCGTCCCAAAAACAGTGAGGAAAAGTGCCTTTTTTCACAAAGGACGCGTCAGCGGTGTAGAAAGCTGTAGAAAATCCAACTGGTTCGGCTGAGTTTTTTTTCCGCTCTTCTACATGTATGTCCCTAGAAGCACGCATCATGTTGTGATTTACGAACCCATGATGGGATTCGTTTACTCCGAGCTTTGTTGTACAATCCCGGGAAGTGTAGCTATCGAACTGAAAAAAGGGAAAATGGTAAATCATTCGAGTGAAAGGGTTTTGTCAACGGTCACCCCCTGTTCAGGAATAGGAGGAAACATCATAGGTAAGGCCCGCATTGACAAACAGGACGATTGGGTTGTAATCTCCAACCCCCTAGGAGCGACCCTAACTCGATTGTTAAAAAAACAAAATCCAAAGGTAATTTTACATTCCGAAACAGTTACATTTGTTGTAAGCTTGTGAAGAAAGAAGCTCAAACAATTGTGTTGTTAAAATATGCGAATCGAAATGTAATACAAGATACAGGTTACTAAGAATAAAAAAGATTAGTATATTATGTTCCCTGGTATTTTTATTTTCTAAAACCCAGTAAATTTTCGTTTGTCAGAACGACTACTACATTGTGAGCTTTCTCGTGTCAGTCATTTGATACTTAGCTTCGAATTTATCTCGTTGAGACAAAATTTAGGAAAGGCATTATCCGGTGCATTGTGATGGTGGGAGAAGTGAATGACTCATATCCACATAGTTATAAGCAAGCTTTGTGCAAACTTGATATGTTTAACTAGACTATTTAAGATATACGACCCTGCGGTGCTTTGATTAAGAGAAAAGTAATTGATATTTGTTTTTGAAGATACCACGCATACATCCCAACCAATCAATGTCATGTTATTTGTTTTATTTCGCGTTTCCCGGAATGCAATATTAATTTTACTCCAAATATGAAATGCTTTGATGGCCTCCCGACTACCGAGGCGTATCAAAATGTTAGATCTCATGTATCCTTATTTAACATTCAACTCCAAAGTGGGGCGGGGTGCAAGACAAATCGCAAGACACGTTCTCGATTCTACCTACCAACATTCATCATTAAAAGCAAACGGTTGTATCGGTTGGAACCAGACATAAAAAGCTGAGTATCACCGTGTACGCAAGAAAATAGTCTACGGATTACACATGTGGGAGTGTACGCACAGTTATCTGTACATCTTCGTTGGGTTTTTGTAAGCCGCAAGCTCCATCAGTGCACGCACGAACAAGGATTCGAGGGGTTTGTGGCTTAGCAATATAACCTCAAAGTTAACAACAGGTATAAGCTCGCCATTTCTATTCGTATTTTTTTCTATGTATTCTCGCTACATCAATGATACAGAGGACAAAGATACGCGGCTGCTGTGATATTCAAACATTTTGTAACAAGCTCTGCATGTCTCTTTGATAGCAGGACTCCAGGTTATACCGATTAAAATAGAAATAATGTGCCCGGAGCGCACAAGACACGCGCAAGACACGGCGTGGAGGCACGCTCAGCGAAACACATTTGCTGTGAATACAAAAGCTCTTTTCGATTACCTCTTTTCACGACAGCCAATACGCCGCTCCTTGGTATACGACCTTACGGGTATGGTTCAAAAAACACACCTAGGCGTCCCCCGTCCGTTGCACGCTCAACACGTTTCCAACACCTTATGGATCTGTCACCTTGCTTGGCTCTGGGACACGAATAAAACTTTCTCACATGCGTCGACAAACAAACCGAACGGTTCTCACACACGTAGGCATACGGCCCACCAAACCACACCACACGTACGCATTTGCGCTGAAATAGGTTTGCACCACCGTAGATGTAGAGCCGTAATTTCGAATTAGATAACACAATTTATCGCTTTCCACGATCTGCAGCATCCCTCGTCCCGGTGCTAGGAACAAATCTTTCCCTCGCCAGTACGCTTAGAAGGGAGGCTTAGCGTCGCTCGCTGCTTCCAGTCATATGCTGCTTGCTGGTCGAACTTGGCGCGAGTGAATGCGTATCGGTTCGGAATTGGTATGAACTTGCGTGAAACATCGAGATTTTGAACGGAGCCATCATGGGGTCCTGCCGTATACTTCGGATGAGTTTTCCCCCCTATGAAAGTAGTGTAAGGGTTTCGACGGAGTGGTGAACGAATGGGTGGTAAGCAAAATAGCTACTGATAAGCGTTGTTATCCTTCCTTGAACCAGTGCGAGATAGTCTTCATGCTTACTCGTGCTTATTCTCTCGGCTTAGGGCAAAACCGGGGACCGGCACCCATGGCTGCAACAAGGCCCAAACCTTCTTGGAAACTTTTTTATTTATAGCCTACTCGTCTGCCATTATCTACAGGTCGAAAGTATGCAAAAATAAAGCAATGTATTCAAATGAATTTTAATTCATTTGCATTAATGAACTTCCCTGTTGAAGCTGTAGCTGTTTCTCGCGCCTTGAGCATGATGGAAAAGCATAAACATTTAGCAACTGATGCACAGAACGCAACACTAATATTTAGTTTCCAGTCGTACAACTGCCTTGATATTTAGGCGTGCCTCATTCACCAATACACGTTGCGTAGATAATTAAAAAGTGGTTTTATATTATAAAAATAAAATTGTGATAAATGTTATGAATTTCATGAACAAAAAAAATTGATGGAGCATTTGAACCAGGTTGATCCATGTTTAATTTTCCGTAACATTTTCCCGCTAACACTGAACCCAGATTAATACCGTTCACCGACGTACAAGAAGGGAAGTCATATTGATAATCCACAGATTTCCGCGAATTCCTATCCTTGCTGGAAAGGCACGCATTATGCGTAGCAAATGTTAAAAAATGGCTACAAAATGGTTCAGCGGATGTTGCAGGCTGGAATACTCGTGGGTTTTAGAAAATATCTCTACATAATTAGACTGAGCAATCTGCAGGCTTTCTTCACTTGCATTCGCTGCTAGTATTTTGCTACAGCTCTGTGACCTTATTTTTAGAATCCGTATTCGAGCACAAGTGGTTAGGATGTTGAGCATGATTTGTTTTTCCGCTTTCGATTGGTAGATTCAAAGCTATATTCCACGTGAAGTACATGTTGTTAGCATTTTTTTCTTTCGTTTCTGTGAGTTTTGATTCGCTATATTTTTATCGGCAGGAAGCACATGAAGGTTTTCCGTCCAACGAAAGCCTTTTGAAAATAATTGAGTTGGGAATACACAAGATCCATAATCAATTATGCAGCCACTCAGGGAAGTTGGATGATGATGCTTCAGGACTTCGGGACGCTAAAGTTGGTTTTATTTTTTACTCTCTATTTTTCCTACCCCACGAATGTATTTCTTTGGGATATTATGGGTTTCGTTGTTTTAAGCAAAAGATGTGCCCAATTACTTTAATTTAAAAAATCCAATTTATGCTAGGCTAGATTTTAATAAAAAAATCTGGAGTGTGGTATATATATTTGGCATCCAGTATTATTTGCAGTTTGGACATTAAGGTATGGCTCCACCACTACTTGAATGATCAAAGCAATGAATTACTCCGTACAATTCGTAAGAAATTTCGGTTAGCTAGCATGGGAAACACGGATCCCAAACATGAATCATGAATGTAAATTAATCAATACACTTTTTTATTTCATGAAGAACGGCGAGACTAAACAATCGACTTAGACCAAACCAGAACTAAGAAGTATGGTTCGAATATTAATAATTTCCAGTTTTCGGGAACAGCAAAATCTTCTTACTCCAGTAATCGCTATCAGGAAATGACTATTGTGCATAAAACTGGTTTCCGTCCGACTTATATTATTGCGACATAGTACTTGAATGAAACCATTTTGATATAAAGTCTTTTCGATATCCATTCGTTTTCCTAATAATAAGGCATTATCTATAGCAATACGGCCTGGCCGTCACTGATGAATTAAAAAAGGCATTATCTACGAATGATTTCTATTTGTTTCATGGAAGATTTTAGTTCTGTTCAATGGTCCGAATCCCGGTATCTTTTTTCGCACCTAGTCTTCGCATCGCATCTAGTCTTAAATATTGGTTTTCTTCATGTGTTATTTTTTATTCAAAGTTGAATAAGTCACACCATATAATCAAATTACTGATCATATAAAAATATATACAGCTAGACTACGGAGTAGAAAATATAAGGTGCTTGTTCCTTTCAAACTATGACAAAACTTAAAATTTATAGTGAAAAAATATAATTGACAACAAAATACATTGCGAGAGATCAGTGCCATACAATGAGTACCTACCTTATGTTTCGCATAGTTATACACTGAATCTAAACATTTCGTTAATTCCACACAAGCACTTTGTTTAGTGATGGCGTGATGTTGATATATTCCAGAGCGCCTAGAACTTGTATACCTTCTATTGGAAGTCGCGAAGAACGTAATCACGCGATTTTTAATGGACCTACACGTCCTAGAACAAGTTATTCAAATCGATCACTTCATCACAAAAAACACTGTTGATCAGAGCCGATCAGTTTCCTCAAATTGGCATGTTTCACTACATATATTTATACTGGAATAAAGGAGATAAACTTCACATCAGTTTGCCTCAGGTATAACATAATGCACCCGACACAAACATTTAACCTTGACATTTCTGCAGCAAAATGTAAAATGGGCTCCCATCATTCATCTTTCTTTCGACACCTTATCATATCACCGCATTTATATAACGTTCAGCAATGGCTCTGTAACTGTTCATTCGCCAGTAAAATAAATTCGCTACATTCTTGAAACACCACACAGCACAGCACACAGAGTGTAAAATATAAAATATTCAAAAGTAAAGCAATTCCAACAACTCGGTCAATTGCCAAGTCATCCGGAATTTGATAAACACAGGACACCACCACCAAAATTAAACCGTGTTACAGCAACCCTTTTTGTTTCTGCAAGCATGTGTAGTGTGGGCTTTCATCTGAGTGCGATGAAATGATCGTATTTTATTAAAACATCTTTCACATACACGTACATGTAATATTCACGAATTTGTCAAGTATAACTCGATTTCCACAACCATTGCACTTATTAATACAAATCAAAACTCCACGTAAAATGCAAAAAATAACACTATTTGCTGGATACATATAGTACAAACATATCATAACCGATGGGTTTATCTACATATTTCACGCAATAGCAATATTTTATATGTTTTGGAAAACGATCCGATTTTCACAGAACACTTTGCAGTATCGAAACATTTTTGTTTACTCTTTAAACATTCACGAGATAATTATTGAACACAAACAAACTTTTTCTCCGTGTACAAAATTACACCGCCGAAATTTCGTCGATATTGAAGTTGAAGCACTGTCACATTAAATACACAATTTGTTGATGAACTGAATTAGTATACGTTTGTTGTTGGTTGCAGGAACAATTTGAATAATGCATGAGATTGAATTTACTGCCTCGGTATAGCAATGAGCTCTCGTTTTGCTGGCTCTTGCTGTGTTATCGACGAAACTCTTTTCTATGTATTACTAAAGTACGAACACATTTAGAACCACCGTTAAGATACGGAACCGCATGCAACACATTCACAGGTTTATTTTGAATTTATTCGTACAATTAATACACATTTCGTGTTGTATTATTTGTCGCAGTTTCCCAAACAATATATGTACCGTATTACACCGTAAAGTGACTTAACCGAATACCGCACCAAATGAACTCTTCTTATCCCATTACACAACGTACGCAGGGACCTTACGTGCAACTCAATCAGCTGCTTGTACGGAAGGAACTGACATGTATTGTCGAAGGACCAAACAAACGAACAACTTGCCAAAAGCCGGCATTGACATTGGTGAAGTGCTGTCGATTTTCGGATAAAATGAACTAATGTACGAAGCTGCCTGTTTGGCAACAGTTCGGAGACCGTCTGAACATCCAACGGTTTATAATATGGCTATAGCTTCCAAACATGTACTATCCCGTCGTGTCGTTTATTGTTCATTTGGATAACGCAACTGACAGCGCATGCTCGTGTACACTCGGGGTGAATATTCGAAATGCACGTTTTCATCACTGATTCATTCACCAAAAGGAAGCCGCCCTATTTCGAAAGATTAGCAGCATTGGTTCGGATGCTTCTTTTTTTTTGCTATAGGCAGCTTGTTTTCATTTCGCAACATCATTCATTGAGCTTTGCAACACCATTCGTGAAACATAATTACAAAAATCTTGCAACAGTTATCGAGAAGAAGATGTAAACAAACAACAACCATACCACAAAAAATGGGTCGTTGTAGCGTTGGTTCGAAATTTTTGTTGATAGTAATAGTAAATAGAGTGTACGATGTCGCTTAAGTGAAATGTTGAATTTTAATTGTTAAATACGTTTTATTTCTTATATTTCGTGTTATGAAACCATTAAATACAAATAATAACAAAACACCGTATTTCTCTAACAACGCATCTTGTTGGCTTAAGGACCATGTTTGACATACGGCCCGGACATATAATGGTTTACTAGAATTTGTCAGTACCACGTAGTTGAATGGTCAGCCCGGATGGGATTCGATGCTTGGTTCTGATTTGTGAAGACCAGAGTCGTTATCAGCTTGACCACAGCCCTCACAATTTCACATCGTCCATGCTAAAAAGGATGTACAATTTACATAAAGGGCAGTTTGTAAATAGCTGTTTTTTGTTTCGCTTATAAGTTTGTTGGGTTTAAGCATGACGGAAAAGTTTGGTGCGTCAAAAGAAAAAATAACGAATTTTACGGAAATTTTATTTCCCGAAATAAAAGAGATCTAGGCAGTAAGTACCCGTTGTATTCTGAGAATAATTAGTATAAGGCACATTCGCAACATTTTGTCGTCTTGCAGGGAAACAGCGTAAATATGACGAACGAGACAGCAATGTCACGCGAAAAGACTATCACGGACAGCATATCTCCCACGACCGTACCAAGTCAAGAAGCTGAAATGCGAATGAAATAGTCCGTGGAAATTTGGAAAGGGATTCTTAGCCAACCGTACCGTCGTTCAACAATACGCAAGACTCTTTCCGGATGCGTGGGTTCACCTGAACAACAACCTAGGAGTCATTTCGCGAGTTTTAATTAGTGCGAAGTAATATTAATTATGAATAAGTCTTGCTAAGACGGCTGCCTTCTTTGCGTCCAATTGGAACTACCAGCATGTGCGTGGAAACAACCCGTTACGCTAGCTTAAAGCCCGGTGTGTCTATCACCCAGCGGGCAGGCATTGTTGAGCAGTACGCCTAAGATTGCACTACGATTTAAGAGGCTGGCAAAATGAGGATACCGAACTTTTTGTTGGTGGTGGGTGGCATAATTTGTATTATTGCAGCAACGGTGTGTAGCTGTAGGAATTGTATAACTTTTTCCTACATTTTGCAGAAAATCGCAATAAGCAATGGTTTTGTATCAATCGTGGAGGAGGTCGCTAATGGTAAGCTCCATTCGTATGTATTTTGTTGTAAATGGAGAAGATTCGAGAAGTCAGACGTAAAGCACAAACGGAAACAAATCAGACACTACCTTTTGTTCAGCATGAAACCTACCCAATTTGACCGATAAGACCGGTGGCTACATAACAAATTGCTTAATGTTCAGCTAATGGAGCGGTCTCATAAAGCGGTCTGAATGAATGGGCTGAATGCGCAATATCATACATACATCGTGGATCAAATCTTTACTGATCTTCACGTTCATGGAGAAAACGAATGTCCGGTCACTGATAATAAATAAGACAAAATATAGAAACAAGCAGCCCTAAGGCAAAATAGGTCATTGAGAGGTTATGCTAGGAACAAGAAGAAATTTACGATCATATACTGGTCCATTCAGTTAGTGATAAAATATTGAGAAGATGTTTTGCGAAAAAAAACATTTAAAGGATACGGATGTACGGTGATGTACGGATGTGCTATTTGTATTACTCTAGAAGATCCAATAGAACGATAAATTGTATATTCTCATGTAAAATTCGTATAATTCGATCATTGTTACTTTGCACTAAGAAAGGCACAAAATTAAAAGGAACAATTTTTTACTTTTATGCTTTACCTAATCGAAAATCCTTTTTATTTTGCTTTTCAAATCACCAATGAAGGGTGAAATAATATTTATTTGTTTATTCCATTATTACGGTCACGTAGCCGTATTGTTAAAGGCTGAAATAGTTAGCGGATTTATTGTTATAAAGATAGAAATTGATTTGATAAGGGAATTTGAATTCAGTTGAACGGCGTCTTCGACCAGAAGATACTAATGTTTGTTTTTTTTTTGTTTTCTTCATCACAGGAAACTTTGGTTAGTAGATTTATTACAACAGCACTCGGATTCCTAATCGCCCTTCTTGGATAAACAGCCTATTCTGTCATACCGGTTACAGATGGCTTACTGGACTTATTACACCGTAGTTGTAAATTAAATCCTCACTAAGGGGGAACGGCCCGGATGGGATTTGATGCCGGGTCTTCAGACACCACTATTAAATCGGTCATGGGTCCCAACTATTCATGTATCTAAATTTTTCTGCTTCAGGTCCTGGACCTCATATGCCCATACAATCACTAGTGTGAAAACAATGTGACGATCCCTGGAGCAGTACCGCGTGTTTACGCTCAAGGGTTCTTTGTTTTCAGGCTCAGCAAAGTGTAAAAGTGGCAATGAATTGGAAAGTAAATACGCGAAGTAATTTGTTATAATTTTGCCGACCTACCATCCGAAATATCAGACAAGTAGTATTATCTAAGTATGTAGTTATTATAATTACTATGTATTGCTGGCATTCATTACAGAAAAAAATTTGCTTTGACTTAAAAATCAAATGTTTGATCTTGCTCAAATATTTCAAATAACTGTGTCATAAGTACTGTTTAACACTATTAAGCCTTGCAGCAAAACGAGACAAAAAAGGTTCCGGTCATAAGGCGTACAACAACTTTCGCTTGTGTGATTGAACTTCACTGTGTAAGTAAAGACTACGCAGTGCATTAACCTTGAGGTATTGTTGAAGATGATGGTAGCAACAACCACTACAATCGCCAAATGTTATTACCTTTAAATATTATTCAAACAGAATGTAATTACATTGTTCGTAACAGACAAATTCAATGCTGGTTAATAAATGCTAAGCAGGAAAATCTTCTTGGCAAACAACTTCAGCAAAGATTGAAGTTAATTAAAACTTTTATGTCTATATCATAGCTAAGCATTTCAATTATAGCGTCAGTAAAACCAATTGACATTGCTGGAATTTTCCATGTATCTGGAATGTCTTTCAAATTTGGAATATGCTTCATGTTTACTTCTCTTCGTTGAATCTTGCTCTAAGTATGATTTCACAGGAAAATGGTATAATTCATGACAAATTCTTTACAATACTTGGGTAAAACATAGCGAGTAAAGCGCAGTGGACTAATTAGCGGCATGGATGGAACAACTGATTATGTTAACTTTTTGTGCGCTATCAATGCTTTCATCATAGCAAAGTTAGCGTCATTATCCGAAGAATGTGGTAAATTATTCTACGATTTGTCTAGCGAATGCTCCTTTCCCAGTGCGACTGCGAATAAGTACGCTCTACATTGACGACTTCGCTCATAAATATTCATGTTCTTTCAGCTGGATCGGGTGCCATATTCCAATGATTGATTAATTAAATGTAGAATAAGTAAATCTGCATCATAATATAGAGCACCAAGGCAGACACGGAGCGTATAAAGTCACTAAGACAATGGTCCCTTTGTTATGCAGAACCCATGAAGCATAAATTAGCAGCTGCATCGACAGCAAATATAAAGCTTCTAGCGTAGAAAACAACACACACGAAAAAGCATTGCTATTTCATTGATACCAGTTTATTTACCTTTACTTCAACATGTATGATAGGTATACAAAACAGTTTTTCGAATAGATAGGTGGTAAATTATCTCCACAAGTGTCTCTACATCGTATTCTTTTCCCTAGTGCCAATCGTTCCAAGTTTCAGACACGGAACAATTAAATGTAACTCAGCTTTACTTTAAACGCCAGAACATTTATCATGGTGGTTGTGGCGCAGTACTGTTGGTTTCAGGCACTCGCTTTCACCAATCCCATAAGATTTGTTTACCGGTGCACGAGGCAGACTCCCTCCGATATGCAGGGATAAAACAAAAATCAACGAATACTAGAAAAGGTAGTCCGTGACTTGCGAGGAGGTACCACAAGGAGGAAGACATTCAGTATTTAAAGGGCGACCCTGTGGTCAGGATCGGTGTTAAATACTGTCCGAATAGTGTTAATAAATTTGATCATCCCAGTCTCGTAGTAAGATCAGTAAGACGGGCATAAAAAATGTTCGAAATATCCGCTTATCAGCTTCTTCTTCTTCTTGGCTGGCCTGCCCTATCGGGCACGTCTAGTAGACATAGCCTGGTCTCCAATCCGTTTCCAGGAAACTCGATCCAGGG
>KB663755.1:358433-418480 GCA_000349025.1 Anopheles minimus
AGAGTGTGAAGAGCCTTTGTTATCCTTCTAGAGGCTTCGGATCCATACCCCACCAGTGCGGTATTTCTACCACACCAGCTAACAGAGCTAGCTTATCAGCTGATTTCCGTATTACAAGACTGAGTATGCAACTGCAGAAAATATAAGGTATTTAAGTTTAAGTAGTAAAGCTGGAGACTTTATTGGATTTTTTCAAGTGAAGTTAAAATTTGTTGAATTAGACGTCAAATCAGCCCCACATTCTGGATGATGTTCAAAAATAAGATGGGCTTTGTAGTAATTTCTTATGTCATGTATCCAGTATGCTGAAAAGTGTTAGTTAAGAACATTTTGCACAGAAGGGATTGCACTTAGTACGAGCTCGAGAAACGTGGAAAGATTCAATCTCTTAATATATCACTTCAATATGAGAAGCACCCAAAAATTACACTAATGTGCGCATTCACACTAGTAAATTCTTTGGCACTAATGTACGCACTAAAACTTCTATGGCACTAATAAAGCAAAAATGGCACTAATGTTCGCATTCATACTAGAAAATAATTAAGAAAGGCCAGAAATATCAGACAAATACCGCGGGTTGTAGGAAAACAGAAAAAATGATAAGTAGATAAAATGATATGTATTTATAAAGGAAAAAGAAGATTAAAAATTAAAGACGCATTAAACAAGCTAAATGTTTTCAGAAGCCCTTAGCTAAATGTAAGGTGTCTGCAAAATGTCTCCAACATCTCCAATACAAGAGAAAACACCGAAGATCAAACTCTAAGCTACTTACCCGTTGATTTATCCGTTGTGACTTTGTTAATGGCTGCAGTGGATGGATCGTGCGTTCGCGACCTGCTCAGTATGCTGTCATGTTGATATCCTGGAGCACAAATTTGCTACATGCTGTAGGGTTTCTTATACTAGGAGCATTTTTTTCTATGACACTTTAACCTCGCGAGGTCTTGGCTTGCCATTTCTGGTTTCCGTAAATTGAATTTATCCGCAACAGGATGTTCAGTAATGCGTACGACGGAACGCCTCGTATGGGATTCGATCCCCGGTCCTGCCGTATGAGACTGGTGCTGCTATCTCCTCGGCCCACGAACCGCTCCATACTTGGAACATACTAATGCAGAATATTGGATTCTTCATTCCTGACCACACCCTTAACTTTCAATCCCTCCTCTTACCTGTTTTTTGTAACATTCACTCAAGCAAGAGTGTGAGTGGACTCTTATCCTAGGTTTGTTTGCAAACTCCATCATCCATATTGTTGTGATTTATACAATATGTGATTTATATAACAATCCTTGACTGTTCATTGTAAACTTTGTACGTCATCCCTTCATGTATCCCCACACACGGTTCTGTTTACTAGTATTGAAGTTTATTCTTAAAAAAATATAAATTGTTAGTTTCTCAAGACAGTTTTTAAGCTATATTTCAATCAAGTTTGCATATTATCTTTTTTCATTTTTTCACTGCTTTGTTGTGTCAGACTAAGTATTGTGAAGACCTCTTCGAATCTTACTAGCTTTGCATAAACTAATCTTCCTCGCTCCTGTTTAATCAATTTTCAATCGTGTAATTTTGAGCACCGTCTTGCCAATATGCTCCGTTTCGGAAGCTGAATTTTCAATATACTTGTCTGAAGGTTCGCAATCAAATGCCATGCACTTGCTTCATTATATTTTTATATTCTGCACTAAGAAAGGACAACGAAATTGGAAGATGAAGGGTCATTGTGGAGCCTGGTAGATGATAAAATATTCGTTTACTTATGAAGTTGTTGTGGCTTTGGAAAGTATACTATAGCGATAGCGATAGTTGGTCTGAATCAGTAGCCATTTTAGGTTCTAGTGAGGATTTTTATCCGATTCCTTTTTTTCGTACGAGTATAGATATTTATGATTGAGAGATAAGACGATACAGGCACAGGAAATTAACTTATATATTCAATTTTCCGCTGTATTTACACATACTTTTCTTTTTTTACTAAACCGTAATCTGATATCTGGTAGTGTTTTTATCTCCAGGATAGAATGTAAGGAAGGTTTAAAGAATAAGTTGTTTAAGTAAATATGTATATTCAAAGGACTCAATTGAACTACATGTATTGTAAGGATTGAAAGTTACAACTAATTTTTGCAACTAAATTCTTGTGCAGTGAATTGAAGATACACTTTGAAGCCAGGATAGCTATTTTAGGGGGCCTAGGTCTGCCAGAAATGGCTAACAGCATCATTAGTTACTGGATGAAAATTGAGTTGAGCCTATTATTCAGACGATCAGGAAACTTTCTGTAGAATAGTCTATCAGAAGAGTATCATAAGTTTACCGGAACTGACAAAATGTTCTCATGATATTTCCGCAGTAATTTCCGTTATATTATATTAATGTAATTTCCGACATTGCAAGATCTAAGTTATTACATTGAATATAATTATGTACAAAACCATTGCTTGACTGAACTAATTGATGTTGATTGATGAGCTAATTCCTACTTTCAAACCTTAAATTTGCAAAACTTTTGTTGGACGTAAGAGGAGACTTTGGCCAGTAATTTCGTAATATGATAAGACAGAATAATTTAACTAAATTTTACATGATTTTTGATAGTGATGCTTTGTTGCACCGATTTCAAAATTTTTACACAAAGAAGATGTTTGAAAAGTAAGAAGGCACCACACCAGTACGCATATTTACGCCGATATGAATAATTTTCATACTTTTTTGTCGTGTGGCATAGTCATCATTATTCAAATCAATTATAACTGTTTGAAAGTGAGAGAAAACTAAAAGTAAAAATAATAATTTGCACACACCCACATATTATGATCCACGGTACTTTAGCAAAATGCTGACCGAAATGATTAACAGCAAAACTTCTCCCTGTGACCTGTCCAAACTGAAATCTACCCTTTCGTGGCACCACGCAAGGTGTTCTTCCGTTATTTCTCCTCCAGTGCTCGAATAAATTACCATTCCTAGCGAGCAGGTCATCAAAATCGCAACCAAAGCAATAACACCGTTTGTTTTTAGCATGGGAAAATGTTTGATTCAAAGGCATGTTGCCTATTTTTCACGGGAGGATTTGGCCATACGACCAGCACGGGATCGCTACCGTAAGCTTGGCCATTGGCCAAAGCCGGAGAAAGTGACACTTTTTTCGCTCACTACCAACCCGGTAGAACATGGGCTGCTATTAATTATGTTTTCTTAATGCGGATGAAAATACACCGGGCCGGAGCGTTTGCGAATACAGTACGGTCAAGCCGAGAGCTTCCCATTCTCCAGCCCATAAATCATTGCTGTCCTGTACATTGTGGTCTTTGCCAAGCAAACGAAGCGAAATGCAAGGGGAAAGGATACGTCAAACTTCAAAAGGCTGGTGCGAAAATGAGCCTCAATCGCAATCGTTGCTAGGAAGGTGCAAGCGTTGTTAAATGTTTTGGCAGTCCTTTCCGGACGATGTGCTTTATGTTGATGCGGGAAACGTTTTACTGTCGTAAACAAAATACAAATATTTATTTATAGTATTCAAGATGGATTTTATTCATAATTAACGGACAATTGAATTGCAGTTTTAAAGGAATAAGATTATTTGCATGGATTTTTATTCTTCATCAAATAGTTTATCAAATTATCTGCGTCTAACCTGATGGTTCCTTTCTATGTATCTTGTTTTACCCTCTTTTGATTGTAGTGTTGCATTCGATCCATACAACATGAAAAACATTTTGCCCTTCACATGACCTCTTCGAATTTCTCTTTTCTTGAACTATTTATTTCGGTTGATAATAAAGGAATCTAATAGATCACGGATTGATTAGAATAACAAACATAGAAGCTTGATTTATTTACCTTACCGAAAGGACAAAGCAATGATGGACAAAACACTTTAAAACTTATGGACATGCATATGTAGGTATAATCCATTCCATAACCTTCCATACCACTTTAGACCAGAGCAGAGTGTGTTATCCATCGAGTATGTGCTCGCAAAACGCAAGATCCGTTGTATTTTCGAAAAAAAACGAAGCCCATAATAGCTTACCGTGTTTGACAGTCAACTTGCAAAAAGTTGGAAGAATGCCATGGAACTTTTATATACAGTTTGAATATAAGGTAGATAACGACACAATCCGCAGCTCAAGTGAATGTAAGAAATGCCTTGTAGACATGCTTGGCTACGTTTCCATCAACATGTTTTAGCTGAGTAGGAATTGGCGGTTCGCCACTTAATGTTATTTGGAATGACAGAAGAAGATAGCAACTATCAGTAAACTGTACGCGTCATCTTGCACTTGGTAGACCACTAATAATGTTTTTCAAACGATTCAACAACAAACATCGCGAATAGATTAGTCGATACGCCATAAAACTTACAACTGTATAGCTTGGTAAAATTTGTATTTAAAACAGTGAATTATCATTTTGTAAGCTCGAATTTTCACACGACAAAACCAATACCAAATCCGATTTGAAGAATAACTGCGAATCCGGCTCCGACTTTTTTACAAAATAAATTATGCTAGTAAGTCAGTAATGACAGGCTAAAAGCAATAAACAAATCTAGATTTTCAAAACTTTCATTATATAGCTTATATATAAAATGCTGTACAATCTATTTCGCAAATGATTGGCTTTTCAAAATACATAAACTTGCATTGTAAGAAAATACAAAATGGGCCGTCGTACCAAAGTCAAACAATAATCGCATATGTACAAAGTGGCAACCCAATAAGTCATTGGTGGCGACGGTCTTTCATATCACAAGACGGGTATCCGAATCTCTTGCGAACCGTTCCCGCAGTAAGCACTGACTATCTGACCATGTGGTCAAAGAAAGTCTAGTAAGCGAAAAATGGCAGGCATGACCAAATAGATCATTACACCAAAGAGAGGGAGAGATAGAGAGAGTTACACTGAAATGCACGTTTATGCACAATTAATTACAGCTTTACATGTTTAACTCAGTATTCTTATTTTGTATGTATTGAATTATTCCATTTTTTTTTTGTTATTGTATGACGGCCGGTATGACGCCGTATTAGACTTAGTTTACCACGTAGTAGGATAGTCAATCACTGCTATGAGGGAACAGTCCGGATGGGATTTTGGTCCCGGTCTGTCGTGTGAGAGAGCAGCGCAGATACCACTAAACCACCAACCACTAAACCACCTCAAATTATCCCATTATTATGACCAATTAATTATATTGTCGGCACCACGTTAGCCGATGTTTTTAGTTCAATATTTACAATATTTACAATGCATTTCCTTTCCGAATTTTGCCGTCATATGCAGAGCTCTGTATTTGAATTAATATTTTGAACAAGTTTTGTACAAACGCAGCTAAATGTTGTTAGAAATTAATAGCTCACAACAATAGATAACTGTTTGAGAGCGCAAACAAAGGCATCTTGAATTGCAAATGTTCTTTTTTATATTACGCTTTTATTGCATGATGCTGTAAACGAAACTTTGGGTCATGAATTCAAAAACGTAGCAATGGCGTACGCTGGGTTGTTATAAAATTAATTCAGTTTTTTTAAACTCCCAGTTATTTGCAGTACTACAACATCTCACTCATCCGAGCTTATTATTCACGCCTCAGGAGGGAAATTTGGCTTATTAGTGACTGTAACATGTTCATTTATTCCGCACGCCATAACTCCTGCACCATGGCGGCTCGCACCATAAAAAAGAAATCTTGAAGGCGACCGGAAATGTGGGGAAAACATAAATTATGTACCAACTGTAAAACCTTCAAGGGTGAGGGCAACGATCGACCTGGGAAGAAAAATACATTCGTTCGTTTTAAGGGGATCTTCGCCACAAACCACACTTGGAACCACTGCTGGAGTGACTTAGGAATGCTCCCTTAAACCACCTCTACAAGGACTTCATCCATTTTCGAGAGCCCTGCCAAAGAGCACACTGACAAACTTTCCCAAAAGAACCTCGTAGCAAGTGCGTAAAACCGTCAAGCCCTCTCAAAGCAAGAACCTCGAATGGCAGAATGGTCGCTTGGTGGCGAGGAGAATACAGAATGCAAGCGAGGTGGCACAGTCTGAGAGGTACTTGAGAAAATGACGACAACTCGTAAAATTTCGGATGGTTTTCGTAGGTTTCAAAATTGAAAAGAATCGCATCAACCGTTGCAACTCCTTACTCTGAGCTTCGCGCTGCTGCTGCTGCTGCTCAAGGGTAGTCTATTAGGAAAACAGTTCCAACACGGCGATGCTTGCAGCACATTTTGGGCGGAAAACTTTTATTAGCAAATATTTTGCAAAAGTTGTAGAAAAACCAATACAAGGCATGGTGTGGAATTTACATCTCCCGTTGCAGTATGTTTCAATCATCCATCGGAGCTTTCGCCTTGTACGTGCCCCTGGTGAAGCGTAACAGATAAGGTCTTGTTTTGTTTATGCATTTTGGGGCACTTTTACGATGATGACATTCGTAAACGGAGATTGAGAAATAAGAACATCATCAGACGCTAGCGATAAGGGTTCGCTTTAATCTCGTCCCCGAGATACAAAATGCAACAGATTTCATCAGCTACTTCGATCAATACTGGATCCTTTTCAAGCCCCTTCATCCGCATACGCAGACTGCGAAGGCACCCTGCTCTAAAGCTCCCGTCTTTACGGCTCACCCGGGGTGAGTACGCTTTTTTACGATATGTTGAAAATTGTCGATGACAAAATCCAATGATTACATTTTTGTGTGTTTTTCTGGGTTTCGCACAACAAAACGAGTGAAAGTTGTCTGTGGAGCATTTGCGTTTTCTTTACGATTCTTATCACACATCATGCTTAAAGAACATGGGCAATTTATTACACGCTTGTATGTGGTGTGAACAAAACACATTATAGAATATACTGGTTGATAAGGTCAGTGCAGTTTGCTCCTTTTAAGCTTTCACTGTTTTCCAGTCCCCAATACACATCCATTTTACTCCACTTCGGTAAACCAGCTATCGATGTTACGCGATTACAGGTGAAAAACTTTGGGATGTTACTGGTCTGTACTAACCATCCCTAGCAAACAAGCTATTTATTAGCGGATTTATTTTTATAACAGAAATTTCTGGATATAAAAGGCAGTGGCCATTAACTGTGTTCAAGCCTTATTCCACATCCTTAATTTATCGAAATCATCATCGATAGGTTGAAGTTTTCATTTTAGATCAGTTTAATTTGTATCAGAACTAACAAACATGCTTCATTTCATGCATTTCACGGACACATTTTATGGGCCAGACAGAAATCTTTGTAAATTTTTTAATAGAAACTGTTGAACAGTTTTTGCATGAAGTTTTTTGCTCGAAGGAACATTTAGCGAATTTAGCAAATTTAATTGATTTGTGTAACTCCTGTTTATAAGTTGTTGGTTAAGTGCCCCTCGCACTTATTCTTTTGAGGACCAAAACCTATCCTTAAATTAACGAAACTGAAAGAAGCCTATCGCTTTGATCAGTACCCAATCGCTGTACGAACTGTTGTTCATTTGAAAAAAAATGATTTAATCACTAAAATTAAGCAGAAAAAATATAGTCGTGCAGTCAGTCCTTGCTATGAGGGGACGGCATGAATAGGATTTTGGTACCAATCCTGTCGTGTGAAACGCCTGGGCCATTCCATTAGAGCACCGAGTCGTCCCGTATTGTTGACATCTTTTAATAAAAAATAACACCTGAATAACATAAGATAAGATAAGCTAATTGAATCAAACACTTGTGTCCGTCTTTTCCACTTTGTCGTCTGTTGTTTAAACCACCAGATTCTCGCTAACGGAGGAGACGTATTACTTATTTTCGGCAGCTGAAACTTTGCATAATTTGTAAGCTCATCACGAAAACTTTTTTTCTGTTTACAAATGTATTACATATTTTGTGTATGGCATGTTCACACTAATAATCAAATGATATTTAGCACAATCAGTTTTGGTATTGCACTGTTAAAATATTCAAAAAAAAGTTTCATTCATTAATTAAAAGATTTATTTTTTAGAAATTACAATTCCCGGAGTGTTCCTCTTTCCTTACTTTCCCCGAATCATTTCGCATGTTCCGTTACACGTTTTCCAATGCATATTACAAGGAAAGTTCGGAAAATATCCTCATGCAGCAGAATTAATGTAACGCTTATATTAAATTAATGCAGGAACGTGGGAAAGGCCAACAACATCATCTGAAAGCTATCACTATTCATCTACGTTAAAAAGAAGCAAGCTAAAAACAGTTAGTTTATAGGAAAAAATGGTCTTCCGTGCACACGTCTCACGATAGAACACTTCCAATAAGTTTATCTTTTAAATTTTTGCGATCCAATAGCGGTTGCAATGTATGAAGATGCTTACTGCATACTTGATGCCAATAAACAAAACAGCACAAACAGTGTGAACGGTTTGTCTATGCACATTCCTTCTGCAACCCGTTAGTCCACAAGCCACAGGAAAATGTTCATATCCGTCCAACAAGATTGCGGCGATGTTCTTTGCAGCTTTTCCAGCACAAACTCCATGCTATGTTGTTCAGCAATGATAGCTAAAGGTTTATTTGCTTAGTTCTAGATTTGACTGAATAGAGTGTTTATTTCTCTCAACAGAATTCATCTTGTTTTGCACAGCAGCACATAACATTCGGAATGTTCGTTTTACTGACACAATATGTAAATGATGATAATCTTAGCAAATATTTCATCTTCAAAAGAAATCCCGTAAAACAGATATTATGCATGTGTGTGTATGTGTGTGATAACGATGTTAAATGTCCCGAAATCTAATAGCTGTTTCCAACGTCATTGCAATGAAGCAATAGCGTTTTACCCGAAGTGGAAAATCCTTACCAGTTAAAGTGAAATGTTATTCGTAGGAATAACATCAATTTAATGTACAAATTGATACCATTGACTTTTGGCGTAATTGCCTTCTCGCGTGCATAATACGCATTGAATCTGATCGTTTTATTAATTTCCGATATCAAAAAAAGAAAATCACAGAAACAACCTTTATCAAACTTGCTTACCGGGAAACTAGGGTTCTCTTTAAATTGGCATAAAATTTGAACTTCTTGCTAACACCTGGTTCTCACAAAACCTCAATAAAAACTTCACACATGATCCGAAGACATATTTCTGCGGCAAGTTGGTAAACGAATCGATAACACAGCCGCTTAACTTTTCAATGCTCTTGTTGTATTGCTAAAAGCCTTGAAAGCTGCTCGGCGAAGACATTTCGGAAGGAGTTTCCGCGAAAGTCAAATAGACCAAGAGACCCTCTTCACTTGGGCACTTCCCAATACGGAGGACCTCTTTACCACGGTTGAAATGACGGGTGAAAGTTTTGCCATTAATCTGAAAAGTTTTACCTCCGCTTCGATCTCATGTGCTGACGGAGGTAGTACGGGTAGGCGCTCGATAAAAAATGAAAAAAAAATTTAAGGCATATGCTTAAATTGCCTCTGCTATGCCCTGTTGTCGTTTAGCAATTTCTAGCGACGATTAAGTGTTTTCGTTTCGGAGAAGAATTGTTTTTCGTTCAATCTACACCATTCAGTACAGCACATACGTTATTTGACAATTGAACATATGGAGCATAATCAGTTCTGAACGATATGATCGTTATCATATGTTAGGGCAATGAATAACAATGTGCCACTTAAATAGATGCATCATCGTTAATTTGATGATAGCATTTGTTAACATTAGTTAAAAATACAACCACATTATACTTTGGTAATGGTTCGTGACAACATGTGCTGTACTCATTTCCAATTTGTAACTCATTAATTTCATTAATGTGGAGAACGTAAGCATAGATTACTAATCCAGAAATATCTATTGAACACAATCGTTTAGTCTAACGACTTAAGTAAGTAAATGAACTGTATTGTAGAATCGTAGAAAGGCTCTAGTGTTGCTCAAACTTGGGCAGAGGCCTACATTGTTCCCTTATTTATTGAATTTAACGACTTTCGTCAACATATTGTACTGAATAAAGTTGCAATAAATAATAAATAAAAGTGAAATCAATTTTACCGAACCTACACATAAATTGGTTCATGGGTAAAGAGTATTCAATTGAACTATTAACATCTCTGTACGAGCAGTTGATCGTGTTAGATTCTTACTTTATGCCTTTTCTCCCTGGGGACTTCTATGATGTGAGGATACTAACTGGTTTGGATGTAGGATTCAGATATGTACTGGCTGATATATTTATTTTCGAATTAAAATGTTTTGTTATTCGAAAACAAGATACTCTTCAAAACATCACAACTTGGTTTAGCTGTGGCTCAGTCGGTTGTCACAGGATAAGAAAGCCATCAATTGTTAATTGTAGTTTATTCGACCCCCTTTCTTTCTTTTTATTTATCGGAGGGAAGAATCTTCATAGAGAACTAACGTCTTCGCCAGAGACGCCTGTTAAGACAGGAAGCACCACGCTCATGGAACTGCCCGATTCGTTCAAGCACGCCTACGGACTAACAACCCCTCAAGCCTCAGAACCTATGCCGGATGCCCGTTAGAGCATTTACGTCAGCAATAGGCCTTCTGGGTACGACCAACCTTCATAAAAGACCAAAGATCCGTGGATCAAGGTCTTAGATGCGTACGGCCCCCCCACGGCACCACGCAATGTAATTGGTTAGATTACAGGCGTCGCAGGCTTACGACACAACCAACAGTTGAGAACCAACTGAAGGTACCTGTCCTCGTGTAAAGGTGAACAACAGGTCCGGACTATAAGACTAGAGATGACAAGGTGGCAAGTCTTATCGTTCTCAAAGTCGCCCTTCACTGGACCACCTCACGAGTCTATTACCGCAGTGACCGTTTTGCCCACATGGCGTTCCGCTACAGTACTCGCGTACTACGAAAGCCTACGTACCTTACTCACTCCTTCGGAGTTTGTACGGTGTACGCTGTCCCTCTCCTGGAAGTGAGAGTTCCACCGATCGCGTTCAAAGGGGGTGTAGGTTTCGATCCGTACACTTGCCACACAGTACACCAGTCATCGACCACCCGATGACTGTAAGCGTTCAACTACTGGTTGGTGTACTGTGCAGCCTCTGTTACTTCCAAGACGTGAGAGTAAACCTTTATGAGTCAGGAGTTGATCCCAAAGGGTAGGGTTTATTCGACCCCCTTGAAGCCCTAGGTTTTTATTTACAATTTTGAACGATACAATATTTATACGATGGGCAATTAACAAGTAGTAGTAGTGACATATCAGTTTGGTGGAGGTCATACACAGCGTTATATTCTCGGCACATTAGAAGAAACGGATCAGAGGAACCATAACAAGAACGACGTTCCTGTACGTCAAATAACGATTTAGTACTAAGCATTCTCGCCAGGACGTATATTTAGCGTATTCTTTCTAGTTGGGTCAAAGAGATAACAAGCGTTCGCGTACAGTTATAAAATGAGACTAACATCGTACTTTACTTTACAAGATAAATTGCAATATTTTAGAGTTAGTTTCAGTTGTAGTATGCATAAGCGGAGAGCTTAGTTTAATTCGTGTAGTGTAACATAAGTGTAGTGTAAGGGTAAGCTGCCTGAGTTGCGTGAGATCCGGTACTGAGAGGATAACGTACGGACGAATACAGTATCGGACAAAACGGACGCCACACATAAATTAAGTCCAGAGAGCAGTGCTGACTAGTCGATTCGATAGTCAAGTAATTCAGTCACAAATAATCTTTAAGCATTACATCTACGATGCTTTAGCATTTCTATTTCAAGTAACGTGTAGCCTCCGTCATATTCCAGCTTGACACTCCAGGAACGCAGAGAGAATCGTGTAAACTTGCTTTGGATTGACTTCAGACAAGCTTGGGGCCGTGTAGCCGAGGGCCATCACACCATCGAAGTATTCTCTATCACAGACCATACTTCAAGGGACCACCTATGGTCCGTTGAATTTAATAAATACAAATAGTTAAAAGTAGTAAATCATCTAAGCTGAGATAGGATCGCTTATATCACATGTCAGTTTTTTGAGAATGCCAATCAACGTGCATCTTTTGCGTTTCAGATCCGTCTAGGCTGTACTCGTAGAACGACAGGGTAAAATTTCTCGCGAACGTGACGACAGCGCACGTAGTTGGTCAGCGTGAACCCGGATGGTAAGGAACAGTTTCGCATCATCAGCATACAATAGGTGACTACCCGGAGAAAGCACCCACGAAACGTCGTTAATATAAACCACGATGAAAAGTGGACCGAGTTTGTACGTTTGATGTACTCCTGAAGAAGCGTTGCTGCGCTGTGGTCCCCTATCTTCACACGATACGAACGGTCACTGAGGTAGGACCACAGCAAGTTCAACATTTGGTCAGGAAAACCAAGAACCTGGAACATGGTGAGTATTCGTTTCAAACTCGACGAGATTGCTGGTAGTTGAGTGAGTTACCGGCACAACAAAGATCTTAGGTAAAATACAGTTATCAAGACCGATAACTGTTAACAATCCTAGACCAACATCGTTATCCGGTTGAACGATCGTCCATACCTGACCCTTTTATCCTAAGTCAACATAGAATCGTCATCCGGCCGATCGAACGTCCGTACCTGTTCTACATCTCATCAACGTTGACAGCCCAAAAACAACACAGCATCATCAACCTGTCGATCACCGTTATCTACAACATTCCTCTATGTCCTTTCTTTTATCCTTCGATCCTTTTTAACACAACATACAAATACACCCTCAGCCTAGCTGTCTTAGAAGAAGGAAGCTTTCTTCTCTCTTAAGTTTCAAAATTCGGAGTAATAGTTTTGCTAACTAGCGCCTGGGAATAAACCCGTGCTGAGCGGCGCTAAGATAGTACGAGGCAACAACAAGATGTGGCTCAAACATGAGCATGCCGAAGACTTTTGCGTTGGCGTATAACGATGTGATGACTCGATAGTTGGAAGCACTTGATTTGTCGCTCTTTTTGTGCATCGGAATTAAGGATTTCTAACAGTCTGGATAAACGTCCAATATCGGAGATTCCCAAAAATTGCGACTAAATTGGAGGTCAAATGAAGTCTAAACTATTAGGAAGACAATGAATATAATGACTAGCAAGCCAGTATGAGACAGAAATAACTGTGAAGATAGTTAAACCAAGATAGGTTTAATTTTTAATTTATATTTTGAAAAAGCTTGTGATTAAGTTTCTTCGGTCATACAATTTCTTGCACTTTAAGGTAAAATGTTTTTCCAAAATAGAACACGGTTTCCTTTTTACTTGATGTGCATTTAAATTCCACATAATTCTACTTTAAGGCGAACGTGCTTTTCTTCCATTGTTAGTGCTTTGCACAATATTCAGTCTATTTTCGGTTTACATCGGTCTACCTTTATCTTGCAGAGGGATTTGAATACTTTACGAAATTGTAGCAATAAATTCGTGAAGATTTCCTTTTCTCAGTGGTAGCTTTTTTCAATTGACAATGAAGCATGTTCTTCAATGTAAAGCGGAATATATTTTATAATTATTTCAGCGGCGACATAAACTACAAGAAAGATATTTTCACACCAGGCGTAAATCTTGCAATGAACTTGCATCCAAGAATCGGCTAGATGTACAACAAACTCAATCACAAATACACAGTACAGATCGTACAATGCTATGATCACAACCAAAAGAGAATATTGCAATGGGAGCCAATCGATTAAACGGAGTGTTCATTCGGACGTTTGTTAGGTATTTATTTTAGAAAACACCACATTATATTAAGAAATGTCTCAACATTGTTCATAAAATAACACAACTATCGTTCAACTTGTATCTAAACATGCGCGTGAGTGAAAACTACACTTCAGCTGAGCAGTATAATCATGCTCGAAGATCTGCTCTTGCTCTAGACACCCCGTCGATTTAGAGAATTCATTCAAAGTAAAGAGAAAACTGATATGGTGTAAACATTTACCAGGAATTTCGTGAGAGAAAAAGAGCGTATTCCCAACCGCGCTTTACACTTTTCTCTCCGATCGTGAGGATGAAGTTGTAAACTTCGAGGCAGACGCAGTCGACGCGTTTTGAAGGCGTTTTCGAGTGAGTTTCCGATGTGATCGCATCTTCCAGAGCACGTATGGTGTTTTCGTGTATGATTTCAGTCGTAATTTCTGTATGATTTACTGCAACAGAAGTTTACAGAAAATAAACCATAGTAAAAACAGCATTGAAAAGTACGTAGCCAACCAAAATCGTTTCGGATCGTGTGTTTTCGACGCCAATGCATTATCGCTAAGATCGGCGAAGGTGCCGCGGCGCGTGTGCGTGTAGTTGTTTCGGGAACATCGATTTACACTTGTTCGAACGTATGCGTCTAAAGTGACCGTTTGCAATCGTACCGGTAAGGTGAAGCAGTGACGTCAGCATCGAAGAATCTTTGTTCGTTCAACAATTCATACTGCGATTTGCTTTTCGCGGCAGAAGATCGCGTTCAACTGTTCCATGGTTTTGACGGTTGTGGGGAGGTGAACCCTTTGCTGTTTGGTATGTGTTTTCGGTTGAGCAAAGCTAATCATTAATAAACGCACGATGATTGGTTTGTGGTGCATTCTGTATACGAACTCGTTTGTCCAGTAGCTGTGTAGTTTTAGTTACGGATGATCGAGAAAAACCAACCTCGATTGGAATGCGGGCAATCTGTTGCTTTCTCGCATGTGTGTGTGTGTGTATGTTTGTGCCCCATTGTTGTGCTTTCACTAACGGCCTATCAATGATTCTTAAGCTTACGCGAAGCAATAATTACTGTCAGGGATGTAAATGTATTCATGTATTAAACATGTATGTAAACATTACCAAATAGTAAACACAATACGACGAGAGAAATAAAAATCTATACGAATGGTCATTTTGGTTAAATGTTTTGGCACAAAAAGCGCCTGTGTTGTATACGATGGGATGCTGCGCCTTTTCCATCGATCATCGATACTACTCCACGCAGCGGATTCGGCATGTGTGCGATGAGGGGCAATATCGAAAATTGGTTACATGTTCGTATTCTAGTGAGAATCAAATTTCGTGTTTGAAAATAGCATATTTGCGCAAAGAATTTGTGAAGTGATTTATGTATGCGTACATTTGTGGCCAATTAAGTAAACAATGTAAGCAGTAGCGTGTGGATATGTGATTTAAACATAACCTAAAGTATAAATCATGTGCCCCGAACAACGATGATTTGTGGAAAAAAAAACCGAAACATGTTTCAGTTAGCAGTGTAAATTTCAACCGAATGTAACACATAAAAGCGCACGAAACTGGGGGAAATTAAATAAGATGAGAAACAATTAATTGTAATTAAACTTTGATTTCATAAATGCGCCAACCGTTAACGAGCTTAATCAACCGATATTGATTACCTCATGGCATCGTGGGGTAAGTGTGAGGTTTACACACAAATGCGCCATATACACGTCCAACAATCGTTACAATCAATATCGCAATACGTAGAAAAATATCAAAATTGACTCGAAATCTGTGTTCCACGTGACGCGAATTTTAAAACCGAATCGCTGGTCGATAATATGTTGTAAAAATGGTTCCAAAGTGAAGTGCTTACACCGTGACACCAATGCCGTTAACACGAAGATAAATCATAACCTGTATCATGGCGGTTGCTATTCTTGTGTGTGGGTTTCGACATGCTTTCAATTCTTTCTTTCTTTTTCGGTTGATCGATTTTTCAAAGTTATCGGAGCATTATTTTGCAATGAACGTCTCTTTGTGAAATGTGTTGATTCCACGTGCGTTTACTTTAATATCACACCGCACATTTTAAGGGATGTACACGGGTGTGTTAAATAGTCTTGTTTGTCGGTGAAATTCAGTAGGATTATATTTTTTTTAAATGTTTTATTGTTTATCCTTCCTGAAAAAGAAAAAAAAAACACTTAGAGAAAATTCTGGTCCGAATACTTTCTAAAATATTTGACCTGAACATGCATGCTTGCATAAATATTACATCAATACAACCATCTAATTTTAATGCAGTTGTTTTCCATTCTGTTAATCTCTTTTGCGTTCATGCCAACTCGGTAATACAATGTTTCCGCGTATGTTCCATTATTTACCGCCACTATTAAATCCATCCGATTCATTTTTATTCGAACTTTAACTGTTTCCCGAAACTGTTTACCTTTGCCGGTCACCTGTCCCCTCCTTTTCTCTTCCGTTCTATGATTTAGGAGCGCTCTGAACCATCTTAGGCTGTATGTTAACCGAGCACGAATCGAAATAACAAACACGTGGTATCCCTTTTACCATAATTTATGGAGGCTCAGGTCTGAAAACGTTTATTATGGACGATCACCTTTTTCCCTGCGAACTCATCATTATAATATACAAGTCCACAGCCAAAATGGAAGAGTATGTAAAGCTGGGGACACAAAAAAAAACAGACACAATCACACATAAGCAATCAGGGTCATGACAATCTGGGCAACTGAGTGTAACAGTCATCACGTCCTGCTGAGGTCAGGCAGGTTAGGATGTGGATCGATTTTTTGGTAACATTCGCCAAAATTCGTTCTGTACCCGTAAATTGGGCTACCTGCAAGTTTTCATAGGTTCACTGTCACGTTTCGTAAATTGAAAGCGATTTAAAAGTGTGTACCAAGCAAACCATTTCCAAGAGCTAAACTCATTACGCTTTTACGCTCAACAGGAACATTTGTTTTAGGAAGTAAACATTCATCATTTCATCTTGTTTTTAAATTATACATCTTGTTTTGAAGGACTAAGAAGTTCATAAATTAACTGAAATTATTGTCCATCATTTGTTTTGAAATTTGCCATTTGTATTCGTTCTTTTGCATGAATTCACTATTGCGGAGATTACAATTTTAATAATAAAGAACATAGAAAAGGTTGTAAGATTACTTTTACTCTTCAAACCAGACTTTTTAAAATATGTGAAATGCAAAATTTTAACAAAAACTTCTTCTGTTGCATGAATGAACTAGAAACCAAATCATATGACCAAAATAGAATAACGACGCTCTCCATCACTGTTCGTCTCCTTTGCCGGGTGAATATAGCAACCCCATAATCTATTTTTAACGATTTTTAAGAAAACAATCAATCTGACTACTTTTAACGACAATTTACGGTATAGTAACTTTTTCCTCTTTTTTTATTATAAACCACTGTTAGACTCGAGTTTTATAAATGAGTAGCAATAACATAATACGACACGACCCTGGGATAACTGCTACTGTGGCGATTAAATAATGCAGTTCCACCATGCCCGAAAATTTACTGCAAACTGGTAAATCATCGAGCGGGAAAGAGAGCATATGAGAAAATCAATCCATTCGGAAATTCGCTATCGCTCGCAGCTCGAATTCGGAACTGTCATAATTCACGCTGAAGTTGATATTGACATAGTGCAAACTATAAATTTCACTCCCGCCTATGGTCCAAACATCGTCAGAACGCATTTTAGGCAGTTCTGTATCAATTTCGCGAACAGAGAAGGTCTGATTCTGGCTGAATCATCGTTTCATCATCGTGTTTAATGGAAACCGCTTCTGCTTGACTTAATATTTATTTTTGAATTATTCATGAAAAATAGCTATCCAAAATTAAAACAATGTTAATTATGCTTCGCTTTAAATCACACCATTCGCTCTGACTAAGCTATTAGCTTTCATGTAGGTAGGTACTTTGATATGACTTAAAACTCTCCTTTTTTTTGTACTCATAACATTGCAAACGCATTTTCATTCATGTTGAACATCAATCGACGCGCGTGTCAATACTTTTGGGATTTTGGGATTTTTATTGCACTGCAGTATAGAGAATATTAAATTATTTTTATATTTAGTCTAGTGTTAAAAAATAGATAAAATATAGATAGGTCGTTAGAATAGATAATACATTATAAATAAATTGTCGCCACAAATCAATATGAAAATTTTAAAACTATTATAATAAATAAAAAATAGTTTACTACCTATGTGTACAGATATGTGTCCAATTCTACCCTATATTTATGTACACTGTAAACATTGAAACTCATTTCCAATCCGTTCTCGCGCCGTCTAACTTTTTGCAAGTAAAGTCACGTTCAGGTATTGCATGTTTCATAGCATTGTAGGCATTTATGTTTACATTTCGCTTACATTGCCGCATATATTCAACTTGTTCCTTTTTCACTAAGATTTCGCCCGACTTCAAAAATGCACCACAGACATTTCGAAAACAGAAACCATGTAGCCTTCCGATTACCATTTGCTTCTGCTGCTTGCATTAGTTTTACCAAACAAGAAGTCTTATAGGAAGTGTGTGTGTGTGTGTTGAGAACTCTGGCTGTTCCTAATAGTTGTGCTCACTTATTGGCATTTCCTGTAGTGATGAACATCAATTTAGCAATTTGCTCTAAACTGGAGCCATAGACCATTCGTATGAATACATATCTACATTTTCCAGAATACCATGAACATTTAACAGTTTTATTTTTATGTATAAGACAGTTTGTTTAAAGATACATGAAGGTTTTCATTTGCCCTAACTACTTCCAGTTTTGCATAAAAATGCAAAAGATGATGGCATGCTCTAAAAGTATGCACCATGGTATCGACTTCGATGGAAGAGTTAAACGGAAGTAGTTATTTGAATTTCAAATTATTCCCCGTTTCACAACAATCCGGTTGTAAAACAAAATGTTAGTAATGTTTGTTTGCACTCTGGGTATGAACATTAAATTTATGGATACATTTTAACCCGAATAGATAATAGTATTCAAACTAGAACAACAGTAGACAAAGAATTGCTGCTAAAATGAGGTTTTTTCTGTGTTGATGCTCGCAGTAGCACAATTGGCCAGATTTCGTAACATGTGTATAGAACGATGTGGCAGGGTTTTTTCAAAAGTCAGTAATCCTTTGTTTATTTTCTTAAATGCGAAAATACTATAATTGCAACGTACTATTTCATCGATAACTTTTCACTTCTACAGTCGATGGATGGAAGTGTAAACAACGTAAAGAATAACAAATCATATTAATACATATTATTTACTTAGGGTTTTTGCTTTAAAATCCAAATTCCCAAATCATCAATAAGATATGAGTCATTTCAGGTCAATTCATTTGCTACTAGTGTTCCATTGATTAATAAGAACTGAGAATTGATGCAGTATGTTTTGTGGATACACGCATCATTGATTTGCTAACATCGACAATGCTATCATGAGTTTCGTATTTTAATCCCTATGGGTAATAAAAACAATCGCATTTTTGAACTTTTAGTAAATGACTTGTATTACAGTTTCAGGTTTAATTATGTAATGAAGTTGCTTTCCAGATAAACGTGCCTGACGGAGGCGAAGAACGCAATTTTCTTTAGCAATATTATTTTAGCAAGAAATCTTTTTCGCTTTTGCTATGCAGAAGCTAAAAAGCTAATAACAAAGCATCCTAAAATAATATATTTTCCTTCCGTAAGATACATACGATTAGGAGCAAAGACAGCAAGGTGAATGTTTTTTTTCTAGCAATATTTACGCACTTGCTGGCGCTATTCCAATTTGCCTGAAAAAATCAGAACGAGCATTTTTATGTACTCATACATACTTGGAAGGACTGCTTATCCGTCCTGGGACCATAATCCATTAGCCATATCATTCACAGTTATTTAGCCATCATTCGAGTCATGTTGGTGACCTGCGACATGTTGGATGGTCTGCTGAAAGCTGCATGCTGGAATTCTTGCTTCCGAATTGATGCTATTTTTAGTATGGGTGAACACAATCCCAAGTACCCAGCACCCAGAGCTAGCCTGACGTACTTGATGCCATGCTGTAGCATTACACAATCTGTGTGAATAGCTTATTCTTTTTTGCTTTGCAAAAAAAGTTCACAGCCATAGGCAACATGTTTGTTTTCTGTTTCGTAGCTATACGCCACTAGGATGTAATCAAAACAGAATATACCTTCTAACCAACATGTTGCTCCATTACATTTGTTGTGACTTGCCTGTTGAATCTTTCGGTGTTTTCTTTTTATGACCTCTTACATGCTACAAACGCTTGAAACCGAGAGTTATCCATGCCTAACTATTAATTCTTTCTCCTTCTAAAGGCTGAATGTCTTCCAGGATGTGTTGTACTTAATTAGAAAGATTTAATTCTATTACAGCTACTGTTTAAAATGAACCATTCGATAATAACTAATTATTTGGAAATGAAGTAACATTGGATCGGCAATATTTTAGTAAGACAGATTGATCGTAGTAAATTACTTGGCGATATAATTTATTCGAAATATTAAAGTTATCGAATTTAACCCATAAGCCATCCATTATTGAAAAATAAATCGTTTTATTTAATTTGCAAAACTTAAATAAACTACCATAAATTGTCAGAATTTTTCCAAAAAAGTTTACAAGTTGAACAGTACGTTGAAAAAATATGAGTGGAAAAATACACAACAATTATTAAGCGTGCATCCATATTGGCCTTTGTAGGGAACGCTGATAAAAGATCGTATATGCGGCACCCACTGGCCTTTCATCAAATGTTGCCAAAAAGTCATTTAATCCATAGCACTTAAAGAAATCCGTTTAAAAGTATTCTGGGCTAGTTTCAGTAAATAAAAATGTAGGTACCGATTCGCAAACGAGTTTTTGAGAAAATAATGTATTAAAATATTGAAATTTTTGAAATATTGAAATTGTTTTCGCAAGGCAATGAGTTTAATTTAAGGAGAGTACGATTGTAGAGTAAATTAATAAAATGATTAAATATTTTAATCGATGTTTAATCCTAATCGAACCGCTCATCATCCAGAAGACAGATAAACTAGTCATGCCTCAAAGAGAAAGATTATTTCAACAGCTAAGAACATGCAAGTGATTAATGAAACAACAAAGGTTGGCTCACCTTTTTTTCACACGTTCACGACTGATATCTGCATAAAAATACATTTATCTAGGAGATTGAGAACAAACAATAGTATTATTAGCATACAATACTTTAATTTTTGTCTTGAAGTGCATCCATTATACTATATTTAAGTAACAAATGCTCCCCTTCATTAACAAGAAAATCACGACGTTTACGTGTAATTCTACATGAATATCAAATTATACAGGGTGTGAATTCGTTAATACGTTAAACCGTAGTCAAGAAGTTAAACTTAGATACAGAAAATTTTCTACAATGAATAGCAACACAACAGCAACAACA
The DNA here is from genome assembly GCA_000349025.1 of Anopheles minimus. Classification (NCBI taxonomy): domain Eukaryota; kingdom Metazoa; phylum Arthropoda; class Insecta; order Diptera; family Culicidae; genus Anopheles; species Anopheles minimus. The sequence goes on from KB663755.1 coordinate 379,628, forward strand.
AAAGTAAAATCGCTCACTATCTTGGTAATGGAAAAAGTTTTTTTCGTGCCTCGTCTCTAGCCATTTGGACGGTTTTTGTTTGTAGTGGTATTCGTCTGAAAACTTTGTTTCTCTCGTTCATGGTATCCCGAAATAAGGCATATTACTCTTGGCTATGTGCTGCCACAAGGCGTGAAATCGTTATTTGCCTAAGAATTTTTGAAGCGACTTTTTTCCTCGTTTCATATCAGCGCTATCGGCGACGGTTTCCTGGATGATTTCTTGGAGAATTGTTGAGCGAAAGTTTTCAGATTTATCTGTGATAAACGTTAATTTATACAAAGTTTCATCTCAGACACTTGCTGATGGACATCAGTATGCTCACTTTTGCATTTCTAGTTTTTTTTGCATACCGTGCTACGAGCGTTCGGAACATTTGGTCTGCATTTGACTGACAGAGACTGACCTTCGTGCATGCATGGATTCACGGAAGTGTTGCTATATATTTACACACGTTTGTTCGTACGGGTTGATCTGTTACGCATTGAACGACTTTTGCTTATTACTACCAGGAATTGTTGAAGAAGAATGCGCTGCTAAAATTGTGCACTAGTGTTGTAATAAAAAACATATATATAAAAAAGTTTCCCAACCAGTTATTTGCAGTCAAAATATAATGTCGATTTCTATACGCCCTGAAAATTCGTACAAAAGAGTCTAAAAGATTGCATGCGTTTATAGCTCTTATGACAATAATATTTCTTTTTTCTTTTCAGGTGCAAAATTGAGATGAGACGAAAACGATGGATTATCGCCGCTTGAGATAAAATAACGCTTACAAATACATTCAAACGTATTTAAACCCTTCTCACCTGTTATTGAAACAACGGCTAAACCCACATCAATATCTACTGTGTTCAACAAAGGATATCTTAGGTACAGGACGCTCAATCAACTGTCAATACCATCGATCTGTTATCAGATAAATTCGTAACACTTTGAATAATCCATTTGAATGTACCTGTTTGTACAATACAAGATACATCAAACACGTGTTGTGACCGGCTGAGAGGGGAATTGCATCAAACTGCTCGAGTTGACAGGAATATTGAAATCGAAGAGCGCATTCGTTACGGAGTAACAAACCCGCTGGTTAAATGATACCACTTGATGGTACAAACAAAGAGTAGCATACATCCAACAGTCCGCAGAAGCAACGAGAACCAAAATATCAACCCGAACCTGAGCGATCATTGCGGATGAACGGTTTTAACTGACCACCTTTCTCGGTTGCGATTGCTCAAATCTTGAGTCCAGTCCGATCCTGACTTCCAGTACAAGAAACAGCATTGCCTTGATGCCCGTTAGGCAGAATCGAACTGCAGGAAGAGCAGTTCCAAAAGTGCGTGGTACTAGTTTAAAGGCAGACATATAAAACATCCGTAGACCACCGCAGTTTATCGGTGGCATAACTAACATGCGCTACGTTTTCGCCTTTGTAATAGCCACGAGGTCCAGGTTCACACACGATAGAATATTTATGATACCATCACGACAGACTCGTTAGAATTTGGCTGGTTGGGAGCTGAGCCGAAATCGATTATACTTCGGTTGTGTTATTCACCGTGCCATAAATAACCGATAACTAACTGCCCGTACGAACCCTCGGCGCAAGTGCTACCATTACACCAACTGTATAATGTTGGCCGAGTAACTTTTTGTGGAAAATCGTTTACATTGCTTTGTCCGGCACTTCGCAACTTTGAGCAAATCTTTGCCGATGGGGCATTTTCTTAAACCGGACGATACATGCGAAATCGAGGCGTTCGAACCCGAGAGCATCATCTACACCGGGTCTACAGCGACCGGCACGACATCCATGATGGGCAGACGGGCGAAACAAAATCCAACCATCGTTAGCAGCGCTGAGGAGGCTGGTAACAACAATGGCCAAAGTACTTCCCGCACTAGCCCAAATAAGAAGCTGACCAAACCAAAGCAGAAAACGCGGGACTCTGATTGTTGCAGCATTAACTTTATCAAGTATTCGTTGCACATATTCAACACCATATTTCTGGTAAGTACGCGATCGATTAGATATTCTTTTGTTTTGCTGGTGATATGTAGGAACTCGGTAGAAATCACTAAAAGCAGTTGCACCAGCTGCAATCAATTATTACACTGTTTCTCTTTAACTTATATGCAACGTCGCATCGAATTATATACAACGGAATACTTTAACCTTTAACCTACTGCTTTGTACATAACCTGCTCTCAAAAATAGGGTAACACAACATTCTTATGGATGGTTATGTTTTTATTTCGAAAGATTATTTTTCAATCTACAATACAAGTCAGCTGTTGAAGAATTGATTTGAAAAAAGAACTGTTTTTCAACAGAATCCTGTATAACAGATTGCTAAAAGCACAGCCACCATTGTAATGTATGCTTGACAGCAATCACTGTCCACTGTTGGACAGTAAATAAAAAATGTCAATTATTTGGGATGCACCCCGAGAGAAACATAACTCACCGTTTGTGGGTCGATGGCAGCATCTACATTTCGGTATAATTTGCAAGTGATATTTGATGGAACGCTACGGAGGGAACCAGTAGACATTTACTTAGACATTCCAACAAAGTTTTGTCGCAAAATGTCTGCCCAAAATTGAAATTGAGCCAGGGTTTGTGAGTAGTACATTCGTATCTCATGTGTGTTATAGAAACTTTTGCTTGTTTAGCATGCATTATATGATGTCCGATGGAAAGAGAATCAGTGAAGTTGTTTGGCAATGAAATAACTTGGAAGCAGATGTTTTACCGTAATATTGAGGAATCGTTGTAGTATCTTTAAGTGTAACCGAAATTTTGTTCCAGTAAGTTGTGAGTATTTATCATTTTGAACAGAACATCATTGGTTCGAAAATTTGTCGGTGAAATTTCCGCATAGGCTTACTACTGTACCAGGTGAAAGTCCGTAAGGTTAACATTTCAAGCATGGACGGGTCGCCAAATCCACGGCAAATGAGCTTATGTAAACATAAGCACTGTGCCGTCATTATCCTGTTTTGCAGAGGCTTCAGTCCAAATTGAAGCTGTCAATGATATAGTGCTGCAATGGAGAACAAAAGCACAATACAGAGCTTTTTTTTACAATATGGATCTCTGGGGTTCTTTGCAATATGCTTCAACATAAAACTTAGCATACGAAACGCTTCGGAATGCAAAAATTTAATGTCAAGTGGTGTTGACAAGTTAGCCTGCGATCTAAACCAACACGTATTCGAAGTATTCGACAGTTGTAAGGACCAGGGAAAATCAAGCTTGAGCCCGTTTGAAGTAGAATATATTTTTCAGTATGTATAACACACTTTCAACAACAGTTAGAAGAATTCGTTTGAAACGTACATTCAATATAAATTTTCTGGTTCGACTTATGTATCGGTTTTTTTAGGGAAAAGTACGAATGAATTGAACATGAATTTCCACTGCTTCATACAAGACAAAAAAATCCTTGTTGACTGACCGTTATTGATGGACACTCGAATGCATTCTGACCGGGCTAAAGTATGTGAGTAGCATTGTCAATTTCTCTAAAATAAATACTATCCCAAATGCTTTTCGCACGTGTTTTACGCTTAAACGCTTTAAAACCATTGTCAGAAAAATAAATGAGTTTTGTAAATTTCGTTGAAGAAATTGGAGCAAATCGGCTACTAAATAAATCATTTCTACCATCCAAAAATCTTCAGTTCACTCAGAATAAAATGACTACGATCCATCGATCCATCTAATAATTGTTAAAATTGTACCCTGTTTTGATGCTGACCCGTCAACGTCATTAAACATGAGTGTTGATGTTTGTCACCGTTTCGAACAAAGTTATCGTGTTTCGTTTTGTAAATCCTACCTTATCCATGTACCTCGTAAAACAACTACAAAGCGACAAAATTTTCGTTCCTCTATGAAACAACAGTACCATCGGGAAGAGGGACAAATCTACGAATGACGATAGGATCAAATGCGCTCTGCAAAGGCAGATGAAGATACCAATTATGGCTTTTGTTCATTCGATCAATTTTCTTATCCTGACGTGGCACATACGGGCACCTGTGAATGATGTGCCTGTCAAATCTATCATTTAATCCACCCGCAACAGTGGGTGCAAAATTGGTTTGCAAATAAAAGGCACAGTTTGAAACAGAATAGAGTTTCACTGTGAAAATCGTTTCCACGATAGCTGTTAAAGATATTCGGTTTTGTTTTTTTTTTTTAATCCAGCGCATCTGTTCCTAGCTTGCGAACATTTCTCTTGTGAGTTTTAGCTTGGTACTGGTATCAAGTGTCTGAATTCGGTTCGGGTTCATTCATACAGTTGACATCACACACACACCAAACCATTGTATTATCAGTGTGCTACTATTTTTGGTATTTTTTGTGTTTTTTTGTATCATGCATCTTCTGCCAAAGCTCAGAATGTTGGTGATGCTTGAAGAAAACTGGTTAAGTTCTGCCACCGTAACGCGGAAGCTATGTTTGACTTGTACTTGAAAACTAGTTTGTCTACCAATCACTCCATCGATTGAAATCATTGCTGGCAGCAGCAATTCTAACATACTTTTTGAAGATTTCAAGTAGTGTGAAGCTTGTCGAACGCATCTTTAAAGTGTGAATTTCCAAAGAATAGTGTTCCAGATGAAATGGGCAACAGGAACGTTAAATTTTGAATTTAACATTAATTCAGATATTGACTTCGTTGTATGTTTGTCGACATATTAAAGTGATCATGTACATCAATACATGGAACATGCATTTGAAGTAAAAGTAAAATTAAATATTATATTAGTAAAGACTTAAAACTTAAACTAAATCAATTGTTTTTTTTCCAATGCATAAATCAAGTATGTTTCTAATCTTTTCAGTGCCCAGCGATGGCTTTCGGTCCATGTGATTTTGACGTTAATGAAGACTTATTGCTTCTCCACTCGATTTGAAATTTTGCGCCGTTTTCATTCTTGAAGCCCATAGACACGTGTCTTTAAAATGTGGTTGGAATAAATAAAATATTGCATCGCAGGACAAGGACTTACGATTGCAGACCCTATTTTATTTCTAGGAATCAGAAACTAGTCGACCACTGTCTAACGCTTAATTAACTCACAAGTTGCAATCACATGATAGCAATTATTTGTTGCAATGTTCAGTGGAAAAGCCTGTTCACGAGGGCAAGTTGTAAATTACAAACCTATTTAAAGGATCTTGTAATTGTTCCGCTTTATTTAATACAGTTGCTGTGTACATGACCGAGTGCTGATAGTAGCAAATCGTGTTGTTTTTAAAGCTTGTTTATGTTTATGAGATGTTAACCCTTTAACAATATCCCTAAGTTGAGAATATGATTAAAAGAAATAAGTTGAAAAATGTTTTAATTTTGAGATGAGCAACAATTTATTTTTAATACGATAAAGGACTTGAAAGATGTATTTATATATTGCGATGAATATAATTAGTGTGCCAGCAGCTGTTGCTCGTCTGTTTTGTGTTGATCTTGGAAAGTCGATGCAATTGTATCTATTATGCAGGGTTTTGCATGTGTAAACCATCGCCTAGATGGTATCAATTGATATGATCGATATTGTCTAACAGCCTCCGCCTGGTTGTATTACATAAATTTACAATCTAACGAAGTGCAATAATCTGTTTGATTCAGTGTTCAAATGTGTAAAACTTTTAGTGATTGAAATTCCGAAATTTGTTCTGCAGGAACGCTAGTCGCGTATCACAACATTAGTTCCGATAATCTTTCACGGTTATCAAACAAAAGTTTGAAATACTTATTTTTTCACCATCGTTTCACCATAGTTTTCACCAAAAATTGTTCTGTTTTTTTTTCAAAATTATCAGGTGCAAGACCGCAACGAAGCTTTTCAAAAATCAATCATTTTCGTTAAATTTCTTCAACATATTTTCTTTCGGGTTTGAATAAGGTGCAGCGTTTCTCACATGAGTTTCGTGCCGGTCGAAGCCATCCATATAGCATGGATCATTTATTTCAACGATTGTGCAACCATGTCCTATTTGTACTTTTTCCTTTTCTTGTTGATTTGTTATTTATCTTGTCAGCAATGTAAGAAAACTTTACTATACCAGAAGTGATTTCTGGGGCGGCCCGGTAGTGTTGCGGCATGGGCGCTAGTCTCTCAGACGACAAACTGGGACCAAAATTCCCATCCAGATCGCTCCCTCGTAGCATGGACTGAATATTCCGCACAGTAGCGGATTAGGCTGGTTGGAGGCCCTAGGCGTAACGAATGTTGAAGCAGTAGAAATCCTTGGGAAATTGTCCTAGTCGTTGGGCCTAATGCTGAAAATCATGTGGGGAGAGGGAAGTGCAATCATTATCGATCTTCGAGGCCCCACTTACGTATTTGTGGTCCTCACAGATTGTACTAAGACCCATGGGCATTACAGTCCTGGCTTTGTTATAATTTGCATAGTGAGAATCTGACCTCCGAGGCCCCTGGCGGCTGCTTACTCCACCCACAGCTTAATCCGCCACTGATCCCGATACGTGATAAAATAAGTCTAATGTGACATGTCCGTAAAATAATAATAATTGGGACCGGGATAAAATTTCATATAATTTAATTCAAACTAAAAGAATACGATGATGTCAGATTAAATGGTTACCAAAAGCATTAAAACTTCATTCAAAGTATTCATTCAAGCTAGATGGAATAATCCATATTTATTAATTACGTAGTTCAAATTTTTTATCGTCAATCCTCACCCTGTTTTGACATTTGCCACACTTCGCACGTTTGTTGCATTTGGAATTACAAACTCTGGGAAAACGACGAAAAATCGTGTAGTACATATTTGCAGCTGGTTTGTTATTAGGAACAATCGATGCACCTTCACTACCCGTCAAAATGTGCTTCCAAGTCTCTCGCTTCTCGGCAAAATTAATTCAAACGACATAACCCGCGAATGGCGCAAACCTCTCTATGTTTGTATTGAAACGACAAGTCCACTTGTCTACTTGCCAGAACGATATTCGAGCCCTTGTGACTACTAGGACATTGAAGAACAAGTTGATTGAAAATTAGATTGATAAAATAATAAATTTATGCATTGCGGTACACTTGTCAAGCCTTTCAAAGTTTTTTTTGTATTCTTGAAGAAAAACGACCGGTTGTAGCGTTTAGATTTATTTTTATCTCGAAGCTGGATATCCAGTCCATGCTGCGGAATTACGCACCTGATGATATTTTTGTAACGGACCAGGCGTCTGAAAGCCTTGTGCTGTTACTCATACCGTACTGCTTTTTGATAGTAAATATGTCTCTGTTAGACTCACTGTTAGAACGACCTTAACGACTCACTTAAAACTAAAAGATAATCCCAACCCTTTATTTATCTCGTCCACTTAGAGCCAAAACTTAACATTTTCTTTCCAGCTGCAAGCATGTCTGGTTCTTCGAGATTAATTTGATGATTTCAGCCGTCGATATAAAAATAGTAGAACAGACCTTGCTTAAAACGCACACATTTAGTGTTTCAAAACTGTTGAAAGCTCGGTTCAATTTGAAATATCAAAATACAACATGGAAACTTCATATCAATAACAAACATTTTCATAAAATCAGTAATTAAATAAAATATAAATATGTTACAAGACCATTTTGCAGTACTGAGAAAGACGCTATATGCTATGAAAATATTTCATCCTATGAAAACCGCAATTTAGATTTAAACACATATTCAACCTTAGCTGGTACAAATGTTTGTCCACAGGCTTTTGCAAAGCATGTATTCGAGTGATCCCACTGAATCGATAGAGCTGTTGTGTGTATATTCACGATTAATACAGCATCTGTAGCCAAGCGTAAGCAAACTATTGCCGCATAGCCGTTCATTGCTTACCATCACGCTTCACTGCCTTGCTACTTGAGACTGATGTGGTCAGCGGCACGAAACCTCCAGCTCATTCAGATTTTATCATCATGCTGTGCAAGTTGGAGTAATGTAAACGTTTCCAGTGCGCACAGCTCGCCTTTATCGCTATCTTAATTGATTTCTATACGACTCCGTCCATTTCCTTGCCAGACGTTATAGCTATCGCAAGACGATCGTTTCCAAATAGGATGAACGGAGCACATTTTTAGACCAGATGCATTTCTAGCCACAGCTGGAAAATGAAGACCGTGGCAACACTTTGCACCATGAACGCAGTCGAAGGCCCCCTCCGGAAAAGCATCTAGTGATTGTCGATTTACAGTGCTCATTATTCGTCACTTTGCTGAAAGTTTTTTCCTGAACTGAAATAATATCTAAATATTACTGTTTTACAATCTTTTTTATTTGATGTTTATAAAGAGTCACAAAAAAATATATTTTCCGTGAAATAAATTATTTGTATTACACAATCAGGGAGTGGAAATGGTAGAATTCTATCGAATGTTGTGCGGATATAGAAAAACCCATTTGAAACTATTTATTTGTTAGTAATTCAATGATAATCTCTTACGGTTTAAGGATTTATCAAAACCAATTCGAATAGGAATAGCATGGAAAAGTGTTAAGACATTATGTTTATATATGTTATTGTAATTATAATGTTGTATTGTTTAGTTTTAAATTCAATTTTTTTTTATCAAAATACTCTTTGGTCGCTCTGATCAAACTGACTATATCATCAAACTGACTCTCCGCAATCAACATTAACGCCCCGGCCAGATCGTTCCGTGCTAGATCACTCCTGGACATAGCGGAATATCGTACGCGTTTTGGTGCGTCAGATCCGTTTCTTGTTATGTGCCGTGAATTCAAGGCTGTTTGTGATCGTTTTGAACCGGACTTGTCGCGTTCCGTGTTCCTTAATAATATACGTGCAGCGCGCCCAATTACTTGTTAAGTGTAAGAAAATGTTAGACCAAGACCATGAAAATGTGCTTCAAGGGGGCCATATACGGTCCGTTGAATTTAAATAAATACAAATAATAAACAAAAATCAATTTAAGTCATAGATTGTAGGCTCATATAGAATAAAATTAATGCATCAACAATTTTGAATATAACACTGAATATAACATTTCTTATTTTTTATTTTCAGATATCGGGTTTAGTAATAATTGGCGTCACCCTTTGGACGATATTTTGGAAACATCAGTACATTTCTCTCCTATCAACCACCAATTATGTTATCGGAACATACGCTTTGTTGTCCGCGGGATTACTTGCCGTTATCGGTGGATTTCTTGGCTGTTGCGGAGTTTGGCATGAGCAGCGTGGAGTGTTAGTATTAGTAAGTACATCGACCGAAGCGTAAAGTGAATAGAGAAAGGACAATGACCGATCGAAAATTTACTTCTGCCATATCTGTATCTGTCAGAAACTATCAGACGTTCTATTTTGAGGTTTATATTCGTCTAGTTATGTATCTAGACAAATTCTGCAGATCAATTCTGTGTATGCAGTAATGAAACGATGTGTGCTATCCGGTTTTAACAGTCTTATGCATTACCAGGGTTAAATTAAGCGTTTTATCATATAATTAGAACTGAGAATTTTGTTTCTTAATATTCTTCCTTTGATTGGAGAAACTTTCCCTCAAAATACACTGCATTTCAAAACGATAGCATCAAATTGTTTTTTCTATCCTACACTGCTTTTAAAGGTCAAATGGTTGAACAATTTTTGAAAATCTATGTAAATTCAATACAGTTTTGAGGACACGAATTAAATATAATGTCTTGAAGTAAAAAAAACCTGAAAAAAAGTTGTCCCAATATGATAATCTCAACTAAGGTTTTAATAAAATATAGAATGATAATTGCACGATTTGATTGAAACGACTAATTTTAGTTATCATCGGGTCCTCCACTACAATGTATTTCCTCAAAATTTCGGTTTGGCATACTTTCTTATTTATTTTTAAAGTAAACGACTACACGTTCCAAACATTGCTGACTCCAACTTCAAGTGCCTTAACGATATTGTACTACTACCCATATTGATAAACGTGCCGAACTATTACTCCCCAATTATTTTCAATTGGATGTAGGTCAATTGGAAGAAACGAGGAAAATTAAGTTCTGATGATTGGAAAGTTCCATGTAAGGACCGGATGATTTAGCAAAATGTGCATGTACGTATCACTGTTCATGTGTGTTGGAATATACACCAAATGCTGAACGGCTGCTCAACGCTCACCATTCAATGGCAGAGTCACTTCCAATATTACGTAGGTAAAAAATCGAGGCTCAAATTTCACTAATAGTGAGTAAAACCATCCGGACCATTAAGGTTAAACATCTTTTCATCGCTCCAAACCACCTAAAATAAAACCTGGACAGTAATTCACATTGATAACTTGTTTACATTGATGTTGTTCCACTCGTTCTTCCATGTCACATGTTCTGTAGCGAAGCTTAATCTAGCAACTTTAGAGAGAGCAACGCCGATACCACTAAAACACCTGGCACACTTTACGTTTATCATGTATGGTTTGTTTTTGTGGACGGTCAGTTGACTTCAAGAGCCCGTAGGATTTTATACTTTATCATTTACAATCTTCATGAATCTTCCTAACATGACACCAATCATACGGTTTGACTTGCCTACGGAACGGAATGTTCTAATTTGACCCATTTCCAGCTCTGTTAATTGTTTATCGCTACTCATATATGAACTGAATGGCAATTTTTAATATAGCTTTCAGTTTTACTACATTATTAAATAACTTTTCTTCTTCTTCTTTGGCCTAACGACCTACTCGGTCATGCCTGCCATTTCTGGCTTACGAGACTTATTAATACCACGTAGTTGGATAGTCAGTCCTCACTACGGGGGAACGATCCGGATGGGATTTGAACCCCGGTCCTGCCGTTTACGACCGGCGCCGCTTATCTCCTCTGCCACCGGACCGCCAAAAAAATAACTTTTACAGTTTGATTAATATGACTTTGATCCTCAGCTGAGGCTAACATTATAAAACACCTGATTTTAGTTTTTTTGTACTTTCAGACATCGTTTTTGATTCTCAAAAAATTGAACTGAATATCATTTCTTATTCACAAATACATATATTTCTATAAATTTATGAACCATATGGCCTTCCAAACAAGTGTAGGATGGAAACTGGATAGAAACAGGGACTATCATTTTGAAACGCAGTGTAGATCGGTAGATAGACTCCTTTTTTAATAATAATTAATAATTTTGTATACTTTAGTATATGCTTAGCAAGATCAAGAGTCTCAGTATTTGTTGCCTCAGCAACGTTTGAAGATATCTCCCGCTCAAACCGAAAATCACTCGCGGAACTGTAGTGTTCTTTTAACACGTTAACACGTAAAAGTATTTGAAAATAAATAGATGTAGTCTTCATTGAGGATCAACTGTTTTAATGCTTTCCAATAATTGATAAAATAGTTTTATATCAACGAGTATGACGACTATTTGATTAACATAATTCCTTCCGCATGGGTAGATAGTTCAATAATGTAGGAAAGGTTCGATTAACTTTCAAACATGCATATCTCAGTAACAACTTTGTTATCGCTATGAGATTTACTATGGTTAGATCTATCTCTATTACTGCTATGAAAGCTCTCGACCAAGTGGTTCATTGCTTCTTTCTAGTATGTTTTAATTGTCCTTTTTTCATAAAACTAGTCGAGTAAGTTAATTGGTTAAAAGATTTCAATGTTACTAATTATGTAACGTAACATAAAATTATATTACGATGATGATGAAAAGGTTTGTAATTTCAGTTGCAACCAATTATCGCTCATGTTTGTTAGCCACGCGTCACTTTTATGTGCCGTTAAGTTCACCTTTGATAATTGTTGTGACAGGAAAGATCCCGACTTCGTCGTTAATCACATTGATGTATGTTCAATTAAACATGCTAGCGACAAGTTTATAATCGATAAATTATTGTTATGCCACTCTTGGATGCTTCGCTGGCCAAATGGTTCGTTCTTCATGTTCCCGCCGTCCCTTTCCGCGTTTCTCCAGCACTGTGACAATGTCACGTTCGATACTTTGAATGTTTTTACATAACCTCAAATTCCCGCCGGCGTTAATGTGACAATTTGCAATGGTCATACGATGCGTTTGTGTACAGAAGCCGTCATGTTTAAACATACGTCGCGTTACGCCTCGGGAAATGTTTGCCTACTGGAAGCGCCTACGTTTGGACAGCGCGTATTTTGTGTTTCCAATTCTTCTCCCAACAAAACAATGGAACCGTATGAGAAACAATCGATGTATCCGTATGCGCGGCACAACGCTAACCGTTGGCATTTGACATTAGCTAGCAGCACCATTTGGTTTGGAAGAAAGTAGCCCTTCGCTGGTAAATTAAATTCGATTACTATGCACACGCAGGCACGATTCCCATTTAATTGCAATTACATTACGAACAGTAAAGCGGCGAAACCAACGTCTAACGAACGTAACCAATCGATCTCGAGCCATAAGAATTAGTTAGGTTATTCTCGTTTGGTCCTATGGTCGGTTGTTCGCATGGCACGAACGTGATGCTATTTATTGGCGATGAAAAGAATAACGCAACGTTCAATGACGATGCATCATCTTTTCCAGTACAACGTCCTTGACACGTCAATCGAATCATCTGCATCATCCGATCGTGCACTGAATTTCAATGTAATGGTGGTAAATCATTTTCATATTAGTATTTGGTTTGGGGGTTTCTTCTGACAGTAGAATTTGATCCAAGCACAATTGTCTTTAAAAGTCGCATTTGTTAGCAACGACTTTGAAATGTTTCAATTGTTCTGATATTTTTAATGTGATGATTAATTTGAACTAGTAAAAACAAATTTAACAATAATTTGTTATTAATTTATTCAACAACCGGGGGGCGGTCCGGTGGCCGAGACGATAACAGTGCTGGTCTCATACGGCAAGACCGGGGTTCAAATCCCATTAGGACCGTTCCCGTAATGAGGACTGACTATCCAACTACGTGGTATTAACAAGTCTCGTAGGCCAGAAATGACAGGCATGACCGAGTAGGTCGTTACGCCAAAGAAGAAGAGTTATTCAACTACTGTAAACTTGACACTCTTATAAAAATAGCTACCGGAGACTGTTGTTGTAGCTTAGCACATGTAGCTTAGCTTAATCGCTTTCATAGTTTTCACTTGGTTAAGCTAGTAGCATGAGCAGAGATAAAAGCCTTTATCATTTCGTTCAGTACATTGTAACAAAGGAAAAAGAATATATTAGTAGAAGTGAGATTATGCTCTCAGGAATGTTGTAGCGTGTTATTTATGTGTAAAAATTCCTGTTAAACAACTTGTTATGCTTTTTTCCCCCGTTGTGTTTCCCCAGTATACTTTTGTTCTACTGATCGTGTTTCTGCTGGAATTCATTGTGGGCGGCTTAGCTTATCTGTACGAAACGCAAATCGAGACGGAGCTACAGTACACCCTCAACGCAACTTTCATGGAGCACTACGGTGTGAGTGAACAGCAAACAAAAGCTATCGACAGCTTGCAGCAAGAGGTACGCACATTATAACATAACATCCTATTCGTGTTTGGCATTGTTGCTAACGTTGCTATAACTGGACAAGATAACATTTTGTCTGAAACAACACAAAAAAAACTATTTGACAGTAATTAAATACCTTTTTCCACGTGTTTTTTTATCTTCTCTTTCATCTGCTTCCAACATCCACCGGCACGATGCGCGACGGACGCGTTCAATATACACCACCTGGTGCCACCGCACGCGGAACACGGAAATCCTGTTGAATTGACCTGCCGAACAGTTTTCCTGCTGTGGTGCTGTACGATTTGAAGATTGGCGACAGAGTGTATGGTTGCGGTCACGGCGCAAAGATCTGATAAAACCAACCGAGGGTCGTTTGGTGCCAGATTCGTGCTGTATAACTGTGGTTGCAAAGTGCGGTCTGCGCGATGGTCCTAGCAATATTCACTATACGGTATGTTTGTCGCATGACCGGCAGTGTGCATTTTCCCAATAATACTGAGTTATAGCATTTTGGGACAGTGCTTGTTGGCCCGCTTTCTAAACATGCGTTCCACGTTCGAAACTGTCTCTTCGATAGGGCTGCATATACGAGATGACGGATGACCTAAAATATCATTTGATAATTCTCGGTGCCATCGGACTGGGGTTGAGCGTGATACAGGTGTTCGGCATGGTACTCTCCTGCTGTCTGTACGTGAAGCTCAAAGATGTGCTCGACTGACAAAAGCCAGCGGATCCAATAGTCGAGCTAATGGATCCGCTCCCGGACAACATCAGCCTTATCTATGGATACGACGATCATCGCGTATAATGGAGCAATCAAGCCATGTAACACGTTACCTGTTTAAATACGATCCTTATTTTTACGTTGCGGTTGAACTAAACAATCTAAAATCATGCTAGAGACTACATGCAATAATGTTCGTCGTGGTAGTAAGTGCGAACGAATGGGACAATACATATAAAGCAATCTTTAGTCACACCGCGTATGGATATACTGTTTACTGAACAGTATAAACTTTAACATTTATTTTGTACAAATTAATTAGAAAAGTTAGTTACATCTGGTGATCAGGGATTATTGCAAGGCAAAACTGAAAAGTAATTGCAAAAAATATACCGCAGTTTATTTCAAATGAATTTTAATAATAACCAGAAATAAAAAAAGAGATTTGAGGTGCTTCCTTTATAACACAAAAAAAAACATTAATGCAAATTGATTGCCCGAAATGCGAACACACAAAAGATTAGACGACATCAGGCATCGAACTAATCTTGGTAGTAGTGAACTTTCATCGAATAAGTGTACTTAGTATATTGCTTAAGCTATTCCATTAAAGGTAGATTTAATACACTGTGAACATGCAAAGCAAGAAAAAAAGTAGGCAAAATAAAAATAAAATCGATATTTATTATGTCCAAGTATGTACAAATTGTCTGAGTGTGCGTTACCGCTAGCTGTACGCTTTTCATTGAAAAAGACGCTGCTTCCCTAAAATTTACCTATATTTTACCACTGGTGTAGAGAGCCCATCGAATTTTATTCAATTAACTAGCGATACCGTCTCCGATAGCTCCACGGAAATGGCACACAATCACCTTTTACGCTACGTTATGTCGCCATTTGTTTTACGAGCGAAAGCTTTTCCAGCTACAAACTGACAAAAGTTGAGCAATTTCACCGTTCCTCCAACAAATAGTACTGTGGTGGCCGGCCCGATTTCATCCATCTACTAAACATTTTATGAATCCTATCCGTTCCTATCCACGAATTGGCTAAGTCTCTTTCTACCATAACCTTTCATCCTCTCGACAAGCTCAGCAGGTCCTCCTGAGAAGTTAAAATAAATAGAATATACACACAGCGAACGAGTAACTACAATTTTCACAAGATACAGTCTTATCAATTATGAGCTCACAACAGGTTCGTTTCTCTAAGTTTTAAGCATGTTTAACATTACACCGCGCCCGAGACTATTAGTATACAGCTTACCGACTTAGTGCGAATATTATCAACCATATGCGCTATTCAACGTTCATTACTCTATTGACTCTAATAACCTGAAATTATTGAGGTACTCAACTTACAATTACCGTATGTTAATTGAATTGCTACCCAAAAAAGAAGGAAAATAATATCGATTCCATTCAGAACGGCTGCTACTAATTAAATTTTAGTTCCGCCGTAAGAAGTTATTTACACCAAACGGCAACGGTATACGGCAAGAAGAATTTGAGCCAAGAATCAGCCAGTACGCCGTTTCGTTGTTCGCGGTATCGATCTCAGCAAGTCTAGAAAGTTGCGTGAAAGTGCAGAATTCTTTGCAAACCGTCCGAATCATTATCTACCACTGAACCGGTAGTAGCTCAGATCGTCCGCTGGGTCACTAGCGGCCGGTTGGGGGCGAAAGGCGGAAGTAAACGATTTGGCTGCTCCCTGCGTAGAAAGAATGGTACCGTAAAAGGAACGACCCAGGAATCGTGATAGAAAGTTTCCGATTTGTGATCATTGTTTAAAGGAACAACTTTTTCGGTTTCAGAAGGGAGGGGGGGAGGGAAGGGAAATGAGGGGTTTGAGAAAAAAATGCACGGCCACAACCTACCTGTAGCGCTACGCCTAGGAACTGTGATACAGCACGCGTCACACCGATCGCTGCATTCAACAGTTGTCCTCCGGGATTGATGCCAAACCCGCCAAACAGCGATGGTGGTTCTTCAGTCACGCTGGGGTTGATTGGTTTCTGCAATGAGAAAAGTTTCTCTTCAATACGCCTATTCAATTGCTTTCCGGAGCGATGGGAAGGAAATTTCTTACCGCATCCGGATCCAGTCCCTCATCTCCGTACGATTGTGTTAGGGACGCAGTTCGGCCTCCACCGAGCCCACCACCACCACCACTCAAACCAAACGTTCCCGTCCGAACACTGGTGGCACTGCTACCGGTGCCGGGAGGTCGATTACGTGGCTGCGGCGCTGTCGCTTGCCATTCGCGCCACAACCATCCCAAACCGTCCAAAATGGGGCTTTGTGAGCGTAATGGTGGTGGCTGCGGGGGACGCGTGCGTCGCGGCGTGGGCCGCGGTGTCGTGATAACTATCGGAGGTAATGTAGACGTCCGAGCGCTAGGAGATATTTGCGCCAAAATGTCCTCAATGTTTCCGTTCGTGTTCGACGGTCCTATGCCACGCTGCTTCAGCACGGCTGCCAAAATTGCTTCATTAGTTTTACCGTAAAACTCTGGTCTCTCAATAACTGCTGGGCTGCTGTTGTGCTGCTGTTGCTGCGTGAGAAGCAGCTGCTTCAACAGTACACCGTCTGCTGTTGAGGTCGGTCTGCGCGTAGTGCTCGTCGTCGTCGTCGTCGTCGTCGATGGTGTCGTAGTCGTTCTCGACGCCGATAGTCCGGCGTTTGGGAACAATGGTCCCGAGCCACCTGTTCCTAGCTGCTTGGTGAGACTCGGAATATCCTTCTCGGTAATGGGTCTGCCCAGTAGATTCGAAAGAAGTTTCAAATCATTGTTGTATTGCTGTACCTCCCGATCAAGCTGCTTTTTCGTTTTCTCTATTTCCTCCGGAGACAGTGTGGTTGGTTTGGCAATTTCTTTCGGCTGACTCTCGGTGCGTGGCTTTTCGTACGATGGAAACTCATTCCCAGTTTTCAAGGGTAATCGTGCAATGCTCTTGGGATCCCTTTGTATTGCTAGCTGAAGTATTCTATTAGCAAGCGGTGTATCAACGAGGGGATTCGGTGTTGCAAAGTTGGGCAATTTACGCTAGAAAGTAAAATCTCAGATTAGACGCACGGCTTCACTTGAAAGAAAAACTTGTTTCGTACCACATCGTTTAGAAAGGCTGGATCATCCTTATCAATGATGACGGTGCTTAAATTCGGCGTTGTTGTTGGACTAGGTGTACTAGTCGTTGTGGTCGTTGTAGTAGTACTCGTTGTCGTCGTTGTACTCGGTTTCGGAGTAGTAGTGGTTGTGGTCGTAGTGGTAGTGGTAGGTTTTTTCGTTGTTTTTCTGCCATTGTTACTCGGCGACTGTCCTCCGTTCAGGAATCTTGCCAGTTGACGCTGTTGAGGAAGAGAAGGGGAAACGTTATTTGACCACGTCCAATCGACTACCATCATGGCAAACACATCAGCATCATATATCTTACCAAGAAAGCTAAATCTTCCGCATCGGAAAATGTCGTTGTGCGAGTTCGTTGTGTTGTGGAAGGATATACTGTGGCTGTCGATTTGCGTAACGTACTTTTACTTGTCGTTGGTGCTACTGTGCTGGTAGATGTAGGCGCTTTTGTACTTGAAGAGCTAGAAGCTGTGCTAAAAGCTGTTGTCCGCGGAGTGGATGGCCTGGTGGTGGTGGTGGTGGTGGTTGGTGCCGTTGGAGCTGCTGTAAACCGTTGAAAAGGCGTCGTACTTTCAACGATTGACGCAATAACTACCCTCCCGGTGGTTGATATGGTAGTGTCATCCACGGCAGGTACGCTTGATGTTGATAATAGGTTAATATCCAAATTAGACAACACGTTGCTTTCCTTGCTAACGCCACTCTTCTTGCGTGTAAACTCGTCTTTTGGATCATCGTAACTGTTATCCACGGTAAAAGATTCCTCGCGACTGTCCAAATCCAATCCCTTCGAGCCAAAGTTGCCTTTACCAACTCCTATCATATCCGGTACAGTGTTCTCGGACACACTCGGAGTTGCGGAAGCTGTTGTGGTCTTTGCTTCTGTCGTTGTAGGAATCAATTCGTTATCGTTCGAAGCTGTGCTTGATGTTACGGCAGGTTTCCATCGATACACTAAGTCGGGAGAGTTTGGTCGTGAGACTCGTACGTCCTCATGAACACTGCCGATCTGAAATGCATTAAATCATAGATAGTCAGCTATTACGATAAACTGCATCGGCAAGAATGCATTTTTTACCTTGGAATCTTCCATCGATGAACCCTGCGTCGTAGTGCCAGTACCATTCGTTTTGTTCGTAGATTTTGTCTTGCCCCCTGCTAGGCTAAAAACATTATCCGATTTCACCTTCGCATCCAACTGGTTCGCTTCGTTGTACTTGCGCAATATTTCGATAATAGTTGTCGTACCCTGTTGATGGCAAAATGTAACTCGTATTATTTAAAAACCGACACTTTCTGCTTCACAAATTAGCGAAGATCGTTTCTACAGTTAAGTGCAAAAGCGATAGTACTCACTAAGCCTCATATACTCTACAAATAAAGCTCAGAACATAGAAGCAGATAAAAACTCACGCATAGAGGAAGTTGAGCGAGAGAGAGAGAGAGAGAGAGAGAGAGGGCAGTAGAAGGAAAAGAAAACAAATCTTTAAAACAAACGATTGCAACCACCAATTTCATGCATAAACACTTATCCGTTTATCTGGTGTGACATTGGACAGAAGAAAAAAACAGTTCTCCAAAGATAGGATATTCGGGATAGTTTGAAGTAAATTTTGGTGCTACATGTGTACAATAAGATAGATGATCAGGACGAAACATTCATTCCGCCCCAGCGGATTAAACAACCAGTAGGCGAAAGAAGTTGAAAAACTACTGTTAGATGCGGCCGTAACGTTTGGGTTTTAGATAGTAGCTAGTAGCAGCGATTGCAAAAGATCCACGCGTATCTAGCGAACCGTAATACGAGGAAAGGGAACAGCAGAATGAGTATTCAAGTACCGTGGCTTGGTTCATTGTGGAAGAAAAAGTGATACTAGTAGGTAGAGCAGTGGTACTATAGACAACCGGACTCTTCGCGGTGGACGTTGTGCTGTCAGTTGGTTTGGTGCTTATAGTAGTGCTAGTAGAGGCGATGGTGCTAGTAGGGACTGGCGGAGCGAGACCCAACGACTGTAATAATGGCGGAATTTCTGATGTGCGATAGATGACACTGTTCGGGTTGCGTAGCTCACGCGGATCTATATTGGTAACTTCCACGGGACTGTGACGCTTGACCTCGGGCACTATCGTACCGTTCGGATAACGTTTCACAACCGTACCGTTTGGAAATATCCCATACACGATCCGCACGTTTTCTGTCGTCGTATGAACATCCTCATCATCTCCACCAATCACCCGCCGGACGACGGTATTGTTCGGCAGTATGCCGTACACGACAATGCCGCGGGATCGCTTGACGACCGCAGGGGTGGCACTCACACGCGGAATTGCGGTTGTGGACGTCACGGGAACAGTGGAACTGATCGGTTCAGCTTTGAAAGTAGCGGTGGTGCTCGACAGTGTCAGAGTTGCAAACGAAAGCGAAGATCGATTGAAAGAAGAGTCCGCCCTCGAGACAGTGGCAGGATCATGGAAACCAATTGGCAAGACTGGTATGCGCATTTTGAATCTCGGTCGGTACTCGTCGGTGGTAGTTTCGAGAGATTTGGCAAAACCGAGCCGAGCCAGCAGATCGGAAGGAGATGGGCGTGTGGTGACATCGGAAACAGATGTGAATGGGTGAAGTGTCTTACTTACGGTCATTGGTGGTGACGTAACGTATGCAGTGGTGAAGCTCGTCTGTTTCGAACCAGTGGTGGAAGCAATTGGGGTGATGGGAGTGATGATGAATGATGGTGTACTGTTCATAACCGTAGCAGGCAGTTCGGTGGCCTGGTCGGGTGGACTAGTCGCTGGGTGGCGTGGATCTACCTGAGCATTGCTACTGTTGCCGGATGTGGAGTTATGGTTAGTGTAAGCAATGACTGACGAAGCAGGGTGGACGGACACAACTGACGATTCGATTCCAACAGTGACACTTGACGAAATAGTACTAGTGTCTGCCAGGTCGCTAACCTCAGTGAACTGAGTAGCACTGGGTGGAATGGTTGAAGGTGTTTGTTCGAGAGCAGTGATTATTTCGTTTGGGACAGTCTGGGAGAGTATTTGGAATGGATGTTTTGGATGAGGAGTTGTAGGGCGTTCTGAAGCAATTGGATGCGCCGTCGTGGAATCACCCTCTATTAGTAAGGCAACGTTATTTGAAGCTGTTACAATAAACACGGATTCAACGTGGTCTACAGCGTTGATGGCGGTAGTAGGAAGCATGCTCGTTGATGTGTCACTAGCCGTTGGGATAGTGCTAGTCATTTCGGAGAAGTCTCGTTCTTCAGTCGCATGAGTAGTAGTAGTAGTAGTAGTAGTAGTAGTGAGCGGTGTAGTTGTCAGGGTCGGTGTCGCAGTCTCCATCGCTTCCGTTTCTGCTGCAGGCACTAACGGTTTCTGTGTAATGGATAAAGGAACAACATCAGCATCGGCGCTATTCTTAGGGATGCGGGCATCGAACGCATAGCTGGGTACAGCGGGAACGGTAGGAAGAAACGAATCACTCGTTGTACTACCAATCAATCTTTCCTCAGCGGAAGGGAGTGCATCCGTGAGAATTCGATTTTCGATATCATCCTCTGCACAGTGCTCACAGTGAGGGCTGTTCGTTTCTTCCTGCTCGAATGGCGGTGTCCAAAGTGTTGTGGCCTGTGTCGATGCAGTGATCTCTGCTTGCGAAGTTGCTAACGAGTTTTGCCTATCCATCACATTCCCCTCCGCGATCCGTGTGCTTGCAATGGTTAGATCAGTTTTATTTACATTCGGGTTATCGGTAGTTGCCTGATAGCTAGCAGTATGTACAAACGTATCGCCCGCGCTCACAGGCAGTACGTTGGAAGCAAAGGCAGAACTGTTGCCCACCGTTTCCAGTACCTTGTCGTTGGATTTGCTATAAAGTAAAGACGATTCTGGTGATTGCAGTGGCGGAGGTAAAGTCGTAGTGGTAGTAGTGGTGGTAGTGGTGGTGGTAGTGGTGGTGGTGGTTGTGGTGGTAGAAGTTGAAGTAGTGCTTGTTGAAGATGCAGACGTAGAAGTTGGTGCATCGGTGCTGGAGGACAAAAATTGTAAACTTTCGGTAGGTTGCGAAAGGATCTCGGACAGAGCGCTGAATATCGACACGGTCACGGCGGACGGCACGTCCTGGACCCGATGGCTCGGTGTGTCAATGTCGATGTGGCTCTGCGTCAAGCCAGACGAAACTGGAGCGATCTGTTTTTCGGTGCCGCCCGATCGTTTCCCTCCGCTAGCGTTAGCCACGGTAAGATCCTGTCGATTTGGTAACACCTTTTGTTGCGCTTCCTCCAGCTGCAGTTCGTTTTCGACGTAATCTTCGGCGTCTTCCCTATCGTACGGATCGGTTGATTTGATCGCGGCTGTATGATCTTCATCGTAGATATCGATTTCGTTAGCAAGTGCAGCGGTGGTGGAGTGGGAAGATAGGCTAGCGATGCGGCTTGGCAGTTTTGTGCTGAAGTTAGCAGGCTTTTGCATAATTTGACCATCGGGGATAACCTTTACCTGTAATTGAGGGATTACAGTTTTAGAAGTGAATGTTACAGAAAAAGTTAAAGGATATACTTGAGCTCACGGAGAAGAAAAATTCAGAGTTATGTGATGCTACATGTGCCTATACCGTGACCAAAGGAATTTTACAAAAAAAAACGCATCTTTTCCAGATGATGTGCTTGATCAAAAGTGATTTCGTTCATAATTTAAATTGTGTCCTTATGCGAGAGCAAGGAGAGTTCATGGAAACCTCTATTTACAAAGAATTGTAGATCGCGGAGTTGATCGTTCCTTCCATTCGATATTAGATCATCGATTTTATTCACACTCATTTCAGCTAATGCCGTAGCGATACGTAGTCAAACAGCAGTAATTAGATCAGGTTTAAATTGAACAATATCATCAACCACTATGAATACGTTTTAGTTTCTCTAAAATATGCTCTTACCTGGATCATTTTACTTTGATTGCTATTTTTCGATGTAATTTCTCGAAATAATGTTTTCATTTATTAGCATTACATTAAAACTTAATACATTTATTATTATCCGTTTATACTACCCAGTTCACCTTTATTTACGGATATTCATGCACACAGAAAAAAACCCACGAATTTCTTCCATCTCGATCTCGGGTTCTAATTAGTAACAAATGATCGATGTGGAAAGATTAATTAGTGGCAATAGAATGAAGAACGGAAGTATAAATGATGATGAATTTATTGAATGAGTTCGATCTATGGAAGTAATGCTGATGCGGCCGAAATGTAGTACAACAGGGTGTGTTTTAAATTGTACCAAAAATTGCGCACTGTTATCTGGATGATCGTTAAAGGATTAATCTGCTGGAAGAAAATTTGAAGAATAAAAGTAAATTAAACGCCACACTACGAGTAGCAAACGGCTAGTTAGCTTGTTTCATGCACTATGGGTAGCCAGTGTGTGATTCATAAGCTGTTAAGGGCTAATTGTGCTTTGCAATTTGATTTTCCATCTTATGGTGAGAGTAGCTTAGCAATAACTTATAAGTGTATTGTTTTGGTGCAATAGTTAAAATGGGAAAAGCAGAAATTAAAAGTAAATTGATGAACCAACACCATTTTTTGAAGCATGATGCATTTACAGTTTTAATCAGAATATTAAACCGCCCGCATCATTTTGAATAGGTTTCGTTTGTTCTCCGCAGTTGATACACCGGCCGGTTGATTAGCATCTATTTATCGGTTTATTATTTTGTCTACCGAGTGGTTGTGTTATTGCTATTGGACGTTTACAAAAATCGGAAAATCAGGATAGCGCATAGCAAAGTCATCTGATATTGGCATCAATGCTCTTGCTATGAGGATCAATCCCTGCGCATTACGTGTCTGCGTTTCATGTGCGCCTTCAATTTGAACCCAATCGGCCAATGTGGAAGAATTAATTCCTGCAGGATGCAGCATCGATCCTGTATATCTAACGCTAGAATCTATACCACTTGTAGCATCAACCTTCATAATGTGACAGCCTTCTTTAAACGGTAAGCCAATGTGCGATGAAACATCTAAAAGATGGTTCTCTGCATGCAATTCACCACCGTTTGATGAGGAAGGTTGTTCATCGCGGTTCCAAATCTCTTTACCATCACCAGCAACCTACCAGCAGTACACCATAGAAGCCCAGCAGAAGAGTAGGAAATCCAGCCAAACAGATCATGCATGAGAATAATATAAAACATACTTTAATTTAAAGAATTTGACATACCACCTAACCAGTAAAGTTATTTTTTTGGTAATCTATCCTTTAGTCTAGCAATTTACAAAGCGTTTGCTGAACGAATGTGTTTACTGGTAACCCAACATAAAGACCGCCATTACATGCCAACCGTACCGAGTGATTTGATGATGAACAAATATTTAATGCATCTATTGTACCCTACTGGGCGTTGCCGTTGTTTGACTATTTATTGCTTTTGGCTTTACTAGCCGATATTCCGTGTGGGCTTTGACGGATTCATTCACGTAGCTACAGTTTTGGGAAGGGAAACATTCACTATCGTTCTATATCATTGCATACATACCGTCGATAGCGTCGTAAAGGTTGGGATAGTTGGCGTGTAAACGGCAGGTTTTTTATTGGACCGAATGGATGAAAAAGATGGGGGTCGTTTAAACTGTAACAGTGTCAAAAGATACAATTTTCAGACAATTGTAACGTTAGCCCTTTTTCGAAAGCATTATATCACGATATACTTGGATGCATGCACATTTTTGATCGGCAAATCAAGCAAATCATCTGAAGTGTTACTTACCCCGAGATTGGAACTGCTTTTGCTGGCCAGCGTTGGCCTAGTGATATGGGATGCTTTCCGTGATGGGAGCTTGACCGGTGCCTTGGTATAGTTTTCATACACTCTTGTTGTAGAAGTCGTTGTGCTTTTGGTAGCGGGACCTTTTGTCGATTTAGTTAAGCTTTGTTTTCTTCTCAGATATTCTACCGGGTTGGTGTACAGCAGTGAGATTTGTTGGGGTCCCTGCTCAACATCATCCACTGACGTTGCTTCACGTGAGTTCGTCAAATAGTTGGTTAGCTCTTCTGCTGGCTGCTTTCTGCTGTACGATCGCGGAACCGCAGTGGTTCGTTCAGTGCTGAATCTCAAGGCATTCCTTTCGACCGACGCTACAGTTGGCTTTCGTTCGGACAAGGAACCCGACCTCGGTGCTGGGGAAAATGGTTTTCTAGTTGTCGTTGTTGCCTCCGTGGTCGTCGAGGTGAGATAACTCAGGGTGTTCTGTTTGCGCGTATACGTTCGCACGGGCCGTGGGGTGATCAATTTCACCGTAGTCGTTGGTCCTGGAGTTGTCGTACTTAACACCTTCACATTGCCACGGGACTGACGTTCGACTGGATTAGTGAGCCGCTGTCTAGCTTCGATCGCCGGTCGGATGTGTGACTTACTTGGCTTTTCATTCGCAACCTCTTCCGATGCCTTGTCCGGAATACTAAATCTTTCCTTTGAAGTCTGCTCGTTTCGTTCGCTATACCGTGTGCGTATGCTGAGCTGTCGTACCGACAGAAGCTGCTCCGAGGACGATTCCGAAGAGCTGCTCTTCTTGGTGGTTCGCAACGTTTTCAGCACGGTCTCGGAGGAAGTATTATTTGTTTCGGAAAACTGCGAACTTCTATGCGTTTGTTCCCTAGCTTTCGGAGGCACAGTGCGCTGCGGAAATTTGTTTTCTTTTATGACGGGCTCTCTCGGAAGCTGCACACGTCGAGTAGCAGCAGCTTGATTAGATTTGCTAGCAGTCACAGCGGCTTCCGTAGATGATGGTGCAGATTGGATTTTCCTACGTTCGGGCGCAGCATGCACACTTTTCTTGGTGTTGCTTTCCAAATTTTTCACGTACGCTGTCTTCAATTTATCATCATTAAGTTGCGCTTTCAATAGCTTCTTAAACGGTTCTGGATAGTTTTCCTCCGAAGAACCCTCTTCACGCTTGCCGGATGCAACACGGGTCGACCCTTTTGTTTCGCCTCGTGAGACGGGACGTTGAACCGACCCTTTTAATTCCTCTCGTACTTCATTCGAAAGGTTTGGGCTTAATGTTGTTAATGGGTTGACTCTTTTCACTACCACCCGTTCGTTCACATCGCCGGCACTTGCAACCGTGGATAGAGGTTCTGGTTCAAAATTTCTGCTCTTCGCTCGACGTCGCTGCGTGGAAATAGTCTCTTTTTTTGCGGGCTCTAGTGCATTGGATACAATTGGTTCTTTATCGTTATCAATACGTCTTTCAAACGCGTTCTGTGTAAAGATTTCCGTTCGCAGCGAGGAAGCACTGTTTTGTTTCGTTCGTCGATTCGGAGCGGTTGAACGTTTGCTCGCTTCCGATACATCTGCACTCTCGACACTGGCTCTACTAGATGCGGTAGGTCCATCTCGAAAACCACGTCTCGTTTCCTTGCCATACGCTTTCGTGAGTGAATCCAGAGGTATGCCAGTTGTTGTTGATGTTAACCGCCTTCGAACAAAACGCGTGCTTGAAACTGTCACGGGTTCGTCGTAGGAATTTGTTGATAGTTCTTGTGCCGTTTCTGGTTCCACATTTTGGGATCGTGATGCGAATCTGACGGAACCCCGGTAAGCCTGATGAATAGAAGCGTTTGAAAAATACTTGTTAAATCAATCGTGTCGAACGATAAAGCACAATATAACCAAAATATTACTCATTTTGCGATGTACAAGCTTGGCTGACATTTCATTACACATGATCGTTAATTTTTTGCAACTCTTGCCAGAGCAATATTGGGTTTCAACGGCAACATTTCTCTTGGCTGAACATCTATCAGGTTTATCTTACACACATAGGTTGGCATTGAAAATGAAAGTTTGTGTACCCATTGTACCAGACCTGTGCCTACGGATCGTTGGATGAAAAATGTTCAGATTGCACAGTGATATCAAGCAGCAGGAAGCAAGTTCAGTACCTTCGACAACAGTGCTTCTTGCCTACCTCGACGCACATGCACATCGACACGTGCTGCTCGTTTTGCAATTGTTGTGCATCGCTGCACCTGCATAACCGAATGGACGGACTAAGCGAGCGAACGGACACAAACGTACGATTGAATGACCGAACTATGCAAACGAACGATGCAGTAACCGAGTGCATTCACTGCGTTAGCTCGTGCATTTATCTTGCCAGCAGTAGCGTACAGTCTTCCGCACTTTTACCTCAAAAACCAGGCGAATGGTGGCCACGTGTCGTATTCACAAGCGTCGTAAGTATTACCACTTTCTTTCATACGGTAGCCGCTCAATGCCCTTCAGCAGGATCAGGCATGCGGTAAACCGTACAGCAAACAGTGCAAATGCTTATTTAAGCTGTCAGCTATACGAATAGAACATAGGAATGTTTGTGTAGTACAAATAATATTTCATCCAAACCTAAAGCGTTTTCTATATTTAATTATTTAATAATAAACACATTTGTGTTACTATTAGTTCAAATAATATGTAACAATCAATCGAGCACAAAACTAATGGACGGTAGATTTATTACGATAAAGCCATTACACGCAATAGATCCAGTGACCTAGCCTGGGGGAGTTCTATAATATCACAAATTCTACACGGAATGTCTGTACCGTTGGAGACGTTTTTTCATGTCACCACGCTTGCCCAAATTAACGTGTCTGCAGGCTGTGATGCATAACCGGCAGACCCACGAACAACCAAGCTATATCATGAAGAAACACCAGTGCCGACGGTAAGAGGCAAGAGATTAACAAGACAAACTCCCGGTCTCTAAGCAATGTTACATTCGACAGCTACTGGGAACGCAGATTTTGTCAGATTGCTAAATCAAACTCCTCCCTACTTATAGGGTTCCAATAGTAATAGACATTAAAAGTTATTATAATTTAAGTTGCTTCACTTCATAACAACAACCTAGCCTGTTTAAGCAATATTTTTGCTGTCCCTCTCTTAGCTTGAACAAAAGCACATCGGAAACGTATATCAGACGATTGCGGTGGGTTTCGGATTTCGATGGTTTCATTTCAATTTCACTACAAACCAACAGTTTTCAACAATCCTTTCCTTCCCGCGACACTAACTGCCTTTGCTTGCTGCACACAGAGACAAAGATTGCCTTTTACCACTGGCCAACGTTTGTGTGGCAGTACAATCACCGACGCATCGTCCAGTAGTCCCATCTGTCTTCAAGTGCCCTTCAAAGTGAGCGGAATTTAGCACCAGCACCGGTAATACCCTATGGTCATCCTATCTCTCTTGATGGTTGATGGTTCTGAGTATGAAAATGCTAATTGGAAAGCATAATCTGCTCCTCCGGCATTTGGCATGTCGGTACCACCACTGTGACCGACGTTATATCCTCGATACTTGGGTTGATTTCATGGTCAGTTTGTAAGGAAGGAAAATGTTGCTTACAGGCAGCTCCTTTGCATTAAACATATATGTTCCCGGTTGGAACGTACCATGTGAGGCCCACCGCATGGGTTCGGCAAAGGAAAACAATCATAGCTTCCTACTCATTAGTGGTCCATGTGCAAATGCAAGGATGGAAACCTACGGTAAAAGAATGATCTAATGCTGAAAAGTACAAATAAAAGATGAAGGTTTTCTTTTACCCCATTCATGGATCCACACTAGTGCAGAGTGTGTAGTATTCTATGGATCGATTATTAATATTTATAAGGGTAGAAAACAATAACAGTACGGTGGCCTTTAATATTATTGTGGCTTCCGTGGGATTTGTGTTACGGTTACCGAACCTTATATTAGCGGTATGCCAAACAACCCGTATAAAACAACATCAAAAAGGAAGCGTTCTTCTTAAACACATCTTACGCATGACCTTACCTACGAGTTTTCGCCCCCGTGTTCCATGTTAACATTTCTATGTACTATTTAATACACATTATATGCCAGTTGTGCTCTTTCCGTAGTGGATAGCACTGACTATCCATCTACGTGGTATTGACAAGTTTAATAAGTTCATTTTAACAATTTCAGTATGCCGTGGGTAAGTGGATGTTTTATATATTGTAGATTTGTAAAATAGTCACAACAAGTGGTGCTGATAATACGGCATATTCCACCCTGCATACTCAAGACTAAATAAATACATGCAGGGCTAGTTATTAAATAAATTCATCCAGTTACCGTTAACCCGCGTAACAAGTTTTGCTGTTCTACCGTAACAAAAATGGCAGAGTTGTCATACTAAACTGGGTAAACAAGGTCCAGAGGTTGCTGTTATTGCTTGAATTGCAGTTTAAATTACTCTCTATTGAGTTGCACTTAAAATTTGTCGATCGAATTTATGTTTACAACATTGGTTTAGCTCTTAAAATCCTGCCATATGCCTGAAAGTGTTACTTTTGAAGTAATTTTGAAGGAAACAATTGAGATTTTCAGTTATTTTGTAACATGCTTTTAATAAGCGCTTATGACTTATAGGCTATCGTTCATTTCTGTACTAGTAAATTGATCTCACAAAAGAATGTATTTCGTTTATCTCATTTATTGGTGCTTTATTATTCAAGCCAAACTTGGAACAAAAAGAACACTGGTAGATCATATTGTAAAACAAGAATTTACCCCAGGGATTGTATTATACGGACTCTATCAACACAATTTGCAAACACCCTACAGACAAATCATTCCCCAGGTACAACACTGTTCCGTTACCGTTTGCTACTATAATACTCATTTTTGGAACCTTTTTTTTGCTTGATCCGCATATTTTGCGAAATGTTAACCAATTTACCGACCCACTGCCTGTAACTGTATTGCCGTTGTAAAGAGATTAAAGTGAAAAAGGGTACCTCACTTAACGCGGAAGCCGTGCCTTCGGCATGCAGTAACCATTAATTCCCCATTTTTCCCTGTTCGTCACAGTTTCACCCTATTAATACCGCGTAACCGTTAGGCAGTGTATCTCCGCAACTTTAATAGAGCGGCCAGTCGGGCGAAAGGGTATACTTTACTAATAATAATACGCCTAAAGCACGTCGAACGGTAGAGAATCTGACGTTGCGATGCAAGGTGTAATGGATTTCCTCACACGTTGTGGAGATTTACCTGTTTGTGGACGTTTGGCTCATGGACCATGCTTGCCGTTGATGATTGAGCAGTATCCATACATATAGTTTTTTACTATGTCTGCAATAGTGAACTATAGAAAACTGTGCCCAACTAAGCATAAGTTCCGATAAACACATGTTTGCCACTCGTCTTCAGGATGATTTATTTGTCAACAGCCCCAAATAAGTGAGGATCGTGTTGACGAAATAGAGCACAATTCATTCTGCGTATATTTTCCATGTTTCGACCACTTTGTCATTATATCCACCGTTGCAAAATTTCTACAACGGGACCCTTTCTTTTATGAGGTCTCGGTCCCCGCAGAGCTTTGATTAATTGCATTTCTTCACAGTGTTCATTGTGTAAACGTAAGAAAAACATTGGAAAAGCAAAGCCGATAGCAGTGAAACTCCGAAATTTTCTACCTTCCCAAATCTGCCACAAACGGGTCCGAAAACATTTCAACACACAATCTTGCTATTACATCGTCAGAGTCGATTAGTTTGGTCGCTAGTGTAGTGGTGGTAGTGGGGTTGTTTTTTTATTTTTGGAAGGTATTGCATAAAAGAAGAAAGTCCCGGTATCTTTTCATGGCCATCAATCGTCACAGTGTAAATGGCAAAAAAAAATCAAAGCGAATTGTTTGGGCAACACGGTTTGGAGTTTCGCCGTTCCAACCTGCGTGTGAATATGCGCACCATAAGGTGCCATCAACGTTGGAAAATATCTTGCCCAAACTAACAAAAGCCCGGTGGTGTACAAGTAGCTCCGAACCGAATACATTAAGTGCTTTGAGTTTCGGGAATAGACAAAAGTTCCGGAACGGAAATCAAGCCTTGCTGCCTGCTTTATTTGCTCTGCGTATTGAGCGAATTAATTTAATGTTGCCTTTTAAACGGTAAAGAGTTTGCATACAGAAGAGCTAACGAGAAGCTGCCACAGGTGGTGGTGGCCGTGGAACCTGGCGTGGAAGCGAAAGTTTCTTATGGCCGATTGGAACAATCGTGCACGAAATGATAATGAAAATTGCTTTTAAATGTGTGTTATAAAATTAGAAAACAGGATCGGTGATCAGTCTAATGTTCATGAGACTATCAGATTTATATTCTCCTATGGGTGGTTATTGAAAAATATTTAAAAAAACATGACAATATGGAATAGAAATCCTGTAAAAATTTGATTCTTGAATAAATAACTCTCAATCTTTTCTGATGATCCTTTTAATACTCAGATAAATCTCCAAAAATTAATAAATCTGCAAGGATACATAAATACTAATATTTCCAGTAATCTCCTATTCCAATATGGTTTATTACTCTAGCTTGTGAAATAGTTTTCTTATACAACGCGAACCATAATTATATGCACTCCTGTTTTTTTTTCAATTTACTTAAGATCCTTCAGAGAAAGATACAAACATTGTTCGTACGATTTGTGTGAAATACAATTGAACGTCTTTTAATGTTTTTTTTCATATTTTTATGTCCATCATTACGTTTTTTTGCAATTTTTTTCAACGCTTTAATATGACTGTCCATATAGTCACATACTTCGGAAAAAAATGTTTTTCATACTAAATAATCAAATTCAAAAACGGAGAAAGTTACTACAATGTTCTTCCGGCTTGCGAGACTTATTAATACCACGTAGTTGGATAGTCAGTCCTCACTACGGGGGAACGGTCCGGATGGGATTTGAACCCCGGTCCTGCTGTTTAAGACCGACGTCGCTTATTTCCTCGGCCACCGGACCGCCCCGTCCGTTATTACAATGTTATTTACCCATTTTTTCACAAAAATATATTTTTTACGAGTTTTTAAATACATAACTAATATAAAATGGAGGTTCTAAACCATGTTTTAACATTCCAATACAGCTTTGATCATTTTTGGAATTTAAAAAATGCTGTAAACGTATTTAAAAACATTCTTTTTTGTAACATTGATAATCAAAAATTTACTAATCAAAATAATTGTATATGTTAGTAGTACATGGTCTGAAATGAGAACAGAAGCATCACTAACATAGAGATGAGGCAAAACAGTAACATGAACAGTGAAAAACGGTCTAAAAAATTCAATAATGAATTTTTCAAGGAACCACCTACTTTCGGACAGTATCTGGATTAGTTGAGGAATGCAATTATCACCTGCTTATTTTTCCCCTCAAATACACACTTCGTCAATAGCAGTTTTCATCGATCAGTATTTCACATAAATCACACGAACAATGTTTGTATCTATCTCTTAAGGATTTTATGTAAATTGAAGAAATAGGTGTCCATATATTTGTGGTACGCGCTGTATAGTTGGCATACTGCTGGCATGGATAAATTTATGAGTATTAATGGATCCCCGAGGATCCATGAATCTCTTCAACATTGACTCATAATTAAAAGATTTCTCACTGAAAATTTATGTACAATACACTTTTTAAAAACATCAATGAAGTGTAACAAACAAATTGTTAATTTACTAATGTTTCATGGGAAAACTTTTACCAACGGATATCCAATATGGAGCAAAATAATAAAAACGCATCTAAAAAGACTTAAAGTCCTTTATAAATCAAGCTCACCTGATGATAAATGATAGGAGACTACATAACGGCAGCTAACGCAGACTGCAGTTTGTCAAAAAGCTTATCATTTTTATATATATTTAATATAGTACAAAAATTAACCTACACTTCGAAATATGTGATAAACAAACAAATTATGAAAATTAGAAAATTCTACAGATATTTGAAAGTAACAGCAAATCCACAGATACATTACTACTAGGATTACACGTTACAAAGTTAAGTCAAACGTCATTCCTGCCAGTTGTCTTGCTGCTGAAGTTAATGCACCTTTACTTTATGCAACTACTCTAGCTGCACTACCAACTGCGACCGACAGCCGCACTGGGCAAAAATGAAAGTACTGAAGTAATCGGCAAATCCAGTGCAACATCGGCACATACCGCCACCGAAACCGATCAAAACAGGTTCCGCAACTATTACATTCTCTGTATGATGGAAGTGAAAAGCCGACAAAAATATTCGTTGAAAAAAGTGACTGATTGCAATACTCGATTATAAACAACTTGCTTCGGCAAAAAATCACGAAACAAAACAAACAAACCAACAAACAGGAAGGAACATCAGAATCACACCCTACACTGATATGCACTTGAATTTGGATGGGCCTCCGCTGCGCTAGTGCAAATGCGAAAGAGTCATATACGGGGAAACAGTGTCATTTTGCATGTTTTTAGACACGGGCTTTGAAAGAGCACCCAACCGAAACGCAACATCAGGCAGCAGCAAAAAAACGCACACACCGGTAAACAATGCGACAGAAGAAGGGAAAAAAACCCACCATGGAGCATGCATCCAAAATCTCTTTGGAGAATTATAACTGCAATGGCGCCAGAACGTACCAGAACAACAAAGCCGGAACGTTGCGGCTACGCGTTCGCTAAGCCGGATCATGTTTATTATTACTGACATTTTCGCCGAGAAATTCTACTGGCACATTCGAATGCAATTGCCACTGCGACAAACAACCTTCCGTGCAACAGATCTCGAGAAAATCAACCCAACCGGTCGCAATAAAGGTTTATAGTACATTCAAGATTGTAATTTTTGTATAACATGAAAAAAAACATCTTAAGTGCTAATCATTAAACGTTACTAAAGTTGTCACAGCCTGGGAAAAAATGTACTATAGTTTTCAATAATGCTGCGTAACCAAAAGGAAACAAGAGCTCCGGCAGCCTTTTTTTCTGTTCAAAGTAAAACAACGGCCCTACTTTTGTCCAGAGAGTTTTGCAGTGCAACTGCTGTTTGCACTTTCCAGCATGTAATCCAAGTTTGTATGAAGCCCTTTTTTCCGCACTTTGGACGGTGGTGTCGGGGCTACCTATGTGGAAGTTCGAAGGACGTTTCGCAGACCTTCCACATACACACACAGCATCCCGAGCTGGTGCTCTGGTTTCAGCCGGTTTGTTGACCCTACCATTTTCCTTTCGCACTGAAGCGGAGGCCCAGCATGGTTTTTTTTATTATACACACTCACAGGCACACACTCACGCTTTATACTGCGGCCACCGTCTCTAGCCTCTAGTCCCGACGTTGATGTACGACCATTTAGCGGTATTCCGTCCAACATAAACCAGTTTATCAGTTCAACTCTGTTACATAAGCTCAAGCACTGCGGTAAAACCAGGCTTAAGAGACGTAGAAGGACGAAGAAAGGAATAAAACAGGAGAGAGAGCAAAAAAAACAAACAAACCGTCGGAAAAGTCGTACCAGTATCCGAATGGCCCCAGCCGACGTATTGACCAACCAGCTGCATTAATTGAGGGCAAGACTGGACTGGGCCGGTGTGTTGCTTCCTTCTAAAGTTGCATGACAGCGACGCG
Source organism: Anopheles minimus (assembly GCA_000349025.1). NCBI lineage: Eukaryota > Metazoa > Arthropoda > Insecta > Diptera > Culicidae > Anopheles > Anopheles minimus. The sequence goes on from KB663755.1 coordinate 413,479, forward strand.
AAGGACGCGCGGCGGATTGTAGCACAAGCGACCACAGGGCATGGTCCACTTTTATTTAGTTTTATTTCCGTCCATTAATTTTCGCACTTTTTCCTATCGAACGGCGACGCTTTAGCAAACCAGTACGGCGTGCCAACCTTCCATTTGCAGTGCTCGGGCGCTTCTCTTAAACGTGATAACGAAATGTGGCCCACATCTTGATGTACTAATGGTACAATGTGCTGATGTTTTGTTATGTATAAATAATATGTACATATATACATTTTTTTACGCCACCTTCTTAATTGGTGTTGGAATAGAATGAATGAAGAAAGAAAAGAAAAACACAACAAACAACGAACCAACCATCAACGTGCAGCGCTCTGATACAAAGCAATCGAGAGTAAATGTTACGCGCTGTGTTCTTTTTTCCGCCAGGAACACAATTAGGACTGCGTCGAAAAGCGGATTATCCCATATTATAAATTAACAAATAAATCCTCATTGCAAGCCATCTTCTTCTCGCTGTGTTCTGTGCGCCCTGGTAGTCTGGTGGGCGATGGCTATGGTTGCAATGAAATTTGAAGTTATCCACTTTCGTATGAAAAATTGCTGCGCCAAAATCTAATTCGGGACATATCTCGTACCACGTCACTAATTTCACTTATGTTTTGAGTAGCGATTTAGATCTTTCAGATCTTTAATGCTTGAAATTATGTACAATTTTAGTTCGGAAATATTATCAGCATGATCGATTTTATCTTTAGGTATCGCTGATTCATCTGATAGTTAATCACATTCAGTTTATTAGTTAGAGAGCGTTCACAGTGCTCGATTTAGTGTTAAAGGGAAATTGTTTAAATTGCCAGCCTTTTCTCACTGATTGACTTCCGCGTGTAGCAACCACTTTCCATGTTTCACATTTATACGAATTTTTTGTTACTATAATTAGTTAAACATACAATTTGTAACAACTCAGTTATTTCACTACGAAGAACAGCAATTGGTCAATCAGTAAAATAGTTAAAATGATGCCCTTTGAGTCCTTTATACATAAAGAAGAATTATATTGATGTACTGCCCTACAAAGATTATGAAGATTAGATTACCAATGAAAGTTGAAAAGACACCTTTTTAATTCATTGCAAACATTTGTAAGCACACTTTGGCGTATTTTTTCGTAATGATCGAAATAAGGCTATTTACTTTGTTATTGTTAGTTTAGCAAGTCACTACCCCAACAAGGCATCCCGATTGGTTGTCCACCAGATTACCAAATATTTAAGTGATATCAATACCGATTTTTCACCAGTTTTATGCTTAGTAATCAAGACTATTCGCTGACATAGGAGACTCGTCACAAGTACAAAAAACAAGATGAACTTATTTTCGATAGCAGAGAAATTACATAAATCAGCGTACGATTTTTTTTAATTTGTTTATATATTTAACATAATACGTATGACATGTCCATCTAAGTTCTCAAATTTCGTTTTACACGTTCTGAATTTTATACTGCATTGTCAAAATATTCCAAATTAACGTTAAATGTAAGACGTGTAAATCTTTCCCACAGTGTCCGTCTCATCCTACTTTCCCCTATTTTATTTATATTTTTATTTTTTTTTTATCACAATCTAGTTCCAGATTCCTATGTCACAATGCTGTGTATATAACCTTGCAATATATGGCTTAATTTCGAAATAATGGAATATTTAAATTCTAAACTATTTTTAAATTTTTAATGAATTTCTTCTAAAAACTAAATATCATCTGATGGATATGTCACGGTCTGTATGTATATGGATTCACGCGCGTCAACTTTCATGTTACATTCATTAAAACCATACAGGGTTGATTTAATCTAAATGTAGAAAAAATATTAAATTAATTAGCCCTAATGGTGATTTTTTATTACTTCAATCCCTTTTTGTATTTCTCAATATGCTAAATAATGATTCATCCCTTTACCCTTTAGTCACAATTCCTACCGCGACATTAAAATAAATCTTACAATACGGCTAAATGCCTTAATAGTTGAATAGGCAAATAAAACAACAAATCAAAACCACGCTACTAAGCTGTACACTATGTTTTTTTGTTTGGTTAAAATAAATCCTCCAGATTGCCGGTCATTAATAGCTTTTGCTTAAGGTTAATGCAGCGTGGAACCGGTTATGACCTCGATGATATTTTCTCACATTCTCATTGTTTAAATGTCAACAAGATATTGCAAATCAAATCGGTCCTGAATTTGGGCAGTCACACTTTTTAAAAGTTATGCAACTATCAATCGATATTTTTCAAACGTTATGCTTTTGAATCACTTCGCGCGGTAAGAACGCTACCCTAACCTATCGTGACTTACATAAGGAAATCCGCTTATGACCTTGGCATTCTACTTGGCAACTGGTTTTTACCTCCTCAGCAATACCTGATAAATGAAAGTGCAGCAACCAGAACGTAAATATCATCTAGATCTACATCTTCGACATGTGCAGAATCTCAAGGAATGGAATCCCAGTTTTATGTCGATCATGCAAAAAAACAGGTCCAGGAAGCAATTTGAATAACAGCGAATGTTTTAATTTTAGATTCGGTTTCATTCGTGGCCATCCGTATACATTAACTAGTAAATCACGGTGCTTCATGTTAGCACCTTCGGTGTTCATCATTAGGAAGCTATAGAGAAGCAGTTAAAGAGCATATTAACATAAGGGACACTTAAGTGAAGTAGTCCTCTTTGTTGGCCCTTGATTTCGAACCAAAGTGAATTGCTCGCACGCGTTTGCTACCAGAAAGCGAATCTATGAAATCGATTGTTCGAAACAAGATCACATTTCTCAAACTGAAGTAGCTGGCACTTTCGATCGGACCATGATACCTTGATTAACGTTCTCCGGTCACATCGAGCGCCGTCATGAGATATACCTGCTACACAACTTTGTTTCAAAGCATTGAATAGTGGTCGCTGCTTATAGCCACGCAGCCAATCCTTTCACTTTTGATTGTGAATGTGTTCGTCCATCTTGTGCATCGTTAAGGGTCAGACTGGAAGCAGTCCAGCATTATCGAGTTTAAATATATACTGGGAGTGATCGGTTTTTGTTTGGCGTGTGAGTAATTTTTCTTGGTAGATTTTATATGTATAATATTCTACTGAATGCTCACTGGTACATTGCATTGAAGTTAAAATTACTTATAGACTGATAAACCGTGAAAGGGTTCGAAAAATGTGAGTAGTAAGTAACTAACATAATTTAAACATACGTATGAGACCTTTCCTTTTTATAGCCTAAACGACCTGGTGGCCAGTCTTAACCGGAAAGCCAATCCTTGCCATGGAAAACCCATTTAGGAAAGATTGTTCCCACAACTTCCGGTTGGGCTGAAGCAAAAGACCACCAAAACGTCCCTAGAATAATTTACCTCTTGAAAGCTTTTTTGCCATGCAAATAATGGTCGTGATTGCGTTCGAAAGAAAACAGTCATGAGGTGACCTGTATCAAAATACTCAAGGAAGCTTTTATATTACATTAAAGTATGGTAAAAAGGAGAGTTATCATTTTGTAGCCTTCCACAAATCCTTAATCTTAGAATTTCTCAGCTCAACAAACAATTTTACACATAGCATGTAATACATCTTCAATAACCGCACCCCTAATGTAAGGCAGCTCCAACTGACGATACACTGATTTATGAAGGGAATGATACCAGAGCCAAGAAAACAGCGTCAGCACACTTTTTCATCCGCGGTAAAGAGTCGATCAATAAGAGACCCGAAACACTGTATCACATCACTTTTACATTATCTTAGACCAAAATTCCTCCCAATCCAGTGCACTGGATGCCCACCCTAAGCAAATATTTCACGGAAGACGTTACTCATTCTTTGCTTTCATGTAATCAATTATCGCTCGTTGCTTATAATTTGTCAGAATAAATTAATGAGCATCCTGTTACGAAAACATTGCTAATTTCCGCCGCTTTCCCTGTAACTGCCGCTGCTGCTGCTGCTGCTAATCACCTTTTATGACATTGATTTTCATCAGTACTCCAAATTTTCTGTGATTAAAGTACTATTAGTCAATAGCAGTTTGTTAAAAATGACTAGAATTTTTTGCATAACGTTAGAAGAGCTTAATTGTTAAAACTAAATTATGACAAGTGACATAGATTAGCCTTTTCAGAAGAAGGGTGGATGGTTGTATCGAGCATTCACAAAACAAAACAAAAAACACGGGTTTGATTTTTCACCCATGTACGCCAACCTATTATGTAGGTTTAACTAAACTTCAAACCAATTATACCGCGATCGCACACCACACAGCATATTCATAACGTATCCGTCCCTACTGACACCAACATTCATCATGCATAACAAAAGCTTTCCTATCACATTTTCCTATCTCTAAACGCATTGTCAAAGAAACAGACAATTTATCTCTGGCTGGCTAATTGTCCGATGTACCCATTTCCAAGCAGTGTTCCCCGGGCTGATCTAGGCTGTTTGACGAAAGGTACAAGAGCCAAGGCTGTTGCGTAGGGTACATCTCAGCGGCAAGGTGCATGGGGTGTAGTGCGTTGGTATCACCGCACCGTTCAAGTGTCATTCAGTGCCGAGCACGAGACATACGAACTCATTGATTAAAGCCCGATGACGATGTGTACGGTTGAAAACACATTTAGCTGTTATGGCGATCCTCTCGAACAATATACTCGAACACACACACACATACAAAAGGGGTGAAATAATCATACACCTGCATCGAGAGAAAATTCCAGTCGATCGATTTAAAGGAATGCTATTCGTTCGATTCCAATTAAATCAAGTCATTGCAGGTGGTGACGCTACTACTCTACCCCTCCGGTAGACAATATAATAAGTGCACACAAAAGAGTGCCTAGTGTACACTATAGAGATGGGAATAACAACTCATTTTAGTGAGTCAACTCAGAGTGAGTGAGTTGTTATTCTGAGCCGACTCGTTTAGCGACTCATTTGGGAGTCACTATAAAAAAA
>KB663755.1:419397-433335 GCA_000349025.1 Anopheles minimus
ATTTCATTTCAACTCGCTCATATTCGTTCACGTTGCAACTCTTCCCATACAATTTCATTTCAACTCGCTCATGAACGCTATTGGAAAACGACTCGCCGTGCCGACATGTACTCAGTCATGAGTGAGTTAATAAAAAAAGAGTCGTTAAAACACGCCGTGCCGAGTGAACGCAACTCACGAGTTGGTATATTTTAACTCACTCACTCGCTCAGAGTCACTTTGCAGATCTCTAGTACACTAGCATGTGCGCTGGGTGCAATAAGACGATACAGAACAACCAACTCCCTTAATTCAATTGTTTAAACTCGTTCGATCGTTCGCCATCGTACGGTCGTACGGTCGGTGACATTGCGACTCGTGAATATATTTGTGTGCAGTGGCATAATTTACCCCGTCACCATTAGTGTAAGAAAAAAGAAGAAAAAACAATTAGGCCGCCCAGATGCATTGTAAGTGTGTACAATCAATTGCGTCGCCCATATGGCTTCTTAAATCATGCAACCTTACCATTTTCCTGTACACTTTCCTCAAGCTTAGGAAATGCAGCTATCATGTTTTTTGTTGTTGTTTTGTGTCTTGTTGTTTTGTGTGAATGACTGATTATCATGTAGCACGAAGAGTGCGCCAAAGTTTTCCGATTTTCGTCCGCATCTGAAGTCGTTACGCGTGATGAATTTATTTATTTACGATGAAAAGTTGATCGATCGGCAATGGTTAAAGCTTTTCCTTGCTGTACAAAATACAGCGCGTCAATGAACTCCTAGTGGTGGTTATAAATGTTCACATGATCGATGGTTCAGCCGCCGTTGAATCGTAATCAGTCTTTAATTATTAGCCTGGTGTACCCAGAATAATAAGAACACGCGTTAAGGGATGAAAATCAAAATCGAATATTTTCATCTGCTGCATCACATTGAATGTGTTTCGCTTTCTTTTCTCAGTTTTATTTCACACACACACACACACACACACACACACACACACACACACACACACACACACACGTTTCCCCAATTGGCAGACCTTTCGATTCTCAATGCAGCTTATGTCGCCAACATGCTTTTCGAGCACATACACTTGCTAAACCAATTATGCATTGCACCGCTAAGGATCGCACGCAATAAAACCTGGTACGCCAAACAATTATTGCACAACACCGTGCCCTGCCTGTACCAGTCACTTTCTTTCCCTGTGCATAACACTTTTCCATGTTTCTTTCATTTTCCCTTTTACACATATTGCCCAGCGCTTTTACTTTCGCCTTCGGTAGATGACCGTATCCATTTTCCTGGCACCTTATGGTCGGCACTGGTCGGTAAGAAAAAGACTTCCCGTTTCGTTTCATTACGTACCGGCTTCCTGAAGGATGTTGGTTTAGCATCCGTACCGGCCCGGCACACATACTTATGAAATAGCTCCCATGTCTTCAGTGTTTTTTTTCTACATCACCTTTACTTACATAAACTGTCAATGCAGGTAAATTGATTCCTTGATACAATGCATTGCGTAGACTACAATGTAGTAAAGCGATTTGACTAACGCCTGTCTGAGTAACGGTTGGTAACTGGAACAAAACATGATGGTTCAAAGAAAGCAGATCGTACCTTCGGGCAACATCGTATGGAGAGAGATTTCTTCCATGTCACCTCTAATCTGTGGTTGTGGTTTCAATTGACCGCATCCGTAATAATTCATCTTTTTTGTTACATATAATTCAAACTGCGGTATGCAACGTGTCTTCAAATCTTTCTTTCATAACTAAAGAACACAGAAGAATAGCGTTCAAATTTATATCTTTCAGCTAATTAACAAGCATTTTGTCCTCATTGTCCTCTATTTCGAGTTTCACAGAGCTTAATGTACTTAGTATATATTTTTCAACAAATTTTCTCATGTCGGATCTTCTGAAATCACCCTGTTGTGCATACAGTACGTCATAGTCAATGTAGGATACTATCAAAATATACCCCTCTTCAACCTCCGGTAGTAACTTTTGCTACTTTCAGAAACATTTCAGAAACAGATTATTTATTTTTGTATTTATTTATGTAAGTGGCACCCTTGAAGCATGGTCTAACATTTTCTTACACTTAACAAGTAATTGGGCGCGCTGCACGTATACAATTAAGGAACACGGAACGCGACAAGTCCGGTTCAAAACGACCACAAACAGCGTTGAATTCATTATGAAATAGTTTAAGGCTGCCGATATATTTAAAAAAAATATAATCAACATTAGTTTAGAATGTATTTCAATTGTAAAACTTATTTTTTTTAGAAGCATGTACTTCTATTTACATTTTTTTTCAATAACTCGGTACAATTTAATAAAAAGGTGGCCAATGTCCCTCTGAGACCGTGATCTGGACATTCGTACATTTATCACATTAAAAAAAGAATAATTAACTCAAATTATTTTTTTCCTAGCATATGTAAGCTACCATTTTATTTAAAGTATTAAGAATAAGAAAGAATAAATTGAATATTTATTGGAGAAAACTGCATAGTTGAAATGTGACCCACTTTGACTGTGAGGCACTATAACCTTTTTGGGATTGAGCCCTTAAATTGAGCTGAGCGACAAATGAGAAGAATGGAAACATGTTTCCAGAACATTCGGTCCCTACAGTAATAGGCTTATTCGGTTGACACTGCATTGATTATTGTACGCGGCTTCGTAAATATATTCCATGTTGCAGTAGGAAGAAGTATAATAACATACGCATATCAGACCTCAAAAAAGACAAATGTTGAGCATATCGGAATCAAAATACGGCCCCAATTATTATTCTGCTCCTTAAGTCTTAGATTGAGATTTTCTTCCTTCGTAATGACTTGTTTTGCGTAGTGTGAGATATAATTAAGCTATGTGCATTTACATTTTTTTAACCATTTGAATATGTCCTTATTTATTATACGTCTGTCGTACAATAATTTGCAGTTCTTAACACTTTAATAGCAACATATATCATATTGTTTTGTATCGACTTGCTGATTATTTTGTCGGGAGTTTTTATGTGCATCATAAGTGCCCCAACACACAAAATATCATCATATCCACATCCGAAACGCTGATCATCATTGCTATATTTGTACATATTCTCAACACATTCTAGTGAACTACTTTCTGTTTGGCTTACGATATAATTAATGTATGTTTTATATCATTGCTTCGTCTATTTTTTACTTGTTTTATGAAATCTTAAAAAATAAAAGAAGATAAACACAAGGTGAACAAAGGATTATTTCTTGAATCTGCAAACAACTTCGCTTAGCTTTATATTATAGCTTTTACTAAAGCGTCCACAAGACATAAGTTCGATTACCAGTCACAGCTTTGAAGTTGTTGTTATTGCTGTTTACTTTCCTTATTTTTCTTCATTCAAACAACTCCCATTCTTCAGGGAAAGTGTAACAATTCTTCTATCGATCTCTGTGGCCCAAATAGAGAGGCGCGATGTTCATCGCCACGTACATTAGTTAGGGAAGAAAACGCATTCTACTTGATGAAGTAAATTATACGAAGTTTGCCTCGGGCCAGAGAGGGATAATCCAATTTTACCAAGTTGCCACTTTGTAAAACTTTGTTCACGACACCAGCCAGAAATGCCGCACCAATCTTAACGGTTAGCAGATTTGAATGAGCCGGAAAACAACAATGGGACATAAATGCGCCAAACCATCTCTCTCTCCCTCCTCTCCCTTCCCAAGCCTTCTAGGGAGGAGCCACAAAGTCGGGAAAAAAGTTTAGTACTACTCGTTCCGTAAAAACGTCGCATTAGGAAAGCTTAATTCCGACACCACGCTTATATCATTATATGATTTGAAAGAAACTTACGAGAAAGTCGTTCGAATTACACTGTGACCATTTTTCGGAGATTTTTCCGCATGAATGGTAGCGCGCAAATCGGACAGGTGGTCAACGGTTTGATGTAATTTATATAAGTTCATTTTTGGAGTTTCTTATTTGTTTCCCAAACACCGCGAAATTTGGGGGCCATAGTGTGATTTCGTTTTGTCACGGTGGAAAAATTTCTTCGGTTTTTGTTGTCACTGGACAAACTTTTACGAGCTGCTCCAACCAATTCGATAAACCATGAAGCAATCGAAGTTAAAGGATTAGCTTTAAAACACTAAATCAATGTAACGAAAACACAAGATATCAATGGAACGATAAACACGCTTACCAATTATTGGGTGTATCTAATTGGTTAAATAGAATTAGCTTTTTTATTTTGCAGCGTATTCATTATTTGTGCCATTTAATGTCAAGAAAAGTTAAAAAAAATTAGCGAAAAAGTAAATAATGATGTTGGGGTTACCCGGTGGAAAAGATGAAAATAACGCTGGTCTCAATCAACAGGACCGGAACAAAATCCCATCTGAGCCGGCCCCCCGTACGAAGTACTGACTACCCTGTGCCGGGTAAATACAAGTCACGGAAGTCAGAAATGGCATAGCCTTGAATTGTATAGTGGTATAGATGAAGAAATAATGCATTATTACAAATGTTATGCCATATGCTGACCTAAATACGCACAACATTTTTCGAATGACAATGGGTGACAGTAGAATTTGCTCATGAAACATCGAACATGAGCGTCGGAGAACAAATCAATATCCAGGGTTTGGATAGATTTCAATCCATTCCATTTGCATCCGAACGAAGCAGTATAGAACACATAGAAAATGGACAATAGAAGTAATAAATTACAGTGCTACGGTTCTGAAAATGGATTATGTAATATCGAAATCGATACATTATTGAAAAAACAAATCGTGAATGAAAACGATATGAAATTTCGAACAACTGCGAAAAACAGTAAGTATTCCGTTGTGCATATATAGACAAGACGATGTGAGGATAGTGTCCTCATATTGAATGCATGTTGCCTATATATATTTATACATCAACAAAACCAACTTCGCAAGTTCAAAAAACATGAAATGCCATCGCAGACAAAAAAACATCATAAAGACTAACACTAAAATGCCCACTATATGCACATTATAAAAGCTAAACGTTAGAAAATTTATTTATTGAGTTTCATCTTACCTCGCTTAACGTCCATAAACTAGTGATGATAAATAACGACAACAGTGTCGTTATTTTACGGTTGTTCCACTTCATCGCATCTATAAATCCCAAACAGCCCCTTTAATGGCCGTTCACCTAATTTGTTGACCCAGGTACTGTAACCAACCTGAAAAAAAAGAAAAATAGAAACAAAACATTTTACATTAGTACTATATTGTTTTGTTTGTATGGTGCTTTCTTAAAATATAACGGATCGTGTATTGAACGAATCTTTGCAATAACGCCATCAGCAACTAACACGATTGTCATTTCAATTTTCGCAGCAAAAGACACTTTATTACTATTAGACGCTAATGACAGTTTTTATACATATTTCACACTAATTGAGTGCTACACGCCTGACTCATTAAGTTTTGACCTTGAGCTTGGTGGCTTCAACCTTTGCAGGATTCATCGATGCCCTTTGACAAAATCGCACCGCTAACCTAAAATTCAAAATCCCATCATCGCCGTGAAAGTTGCGCACAATGCACGGGCCATCTAATTTACAATTTGTCATGGTTCATTTTTAATGGAGTTCATTATTTTTGTAGAACGAACGTAAGCACTCACTTGAGCTGATGCTAACGGTAATTTTTTGCTTTGTTTCGAAACACAGCTCGTAAACATTCCACTCATATTCGAAGTGAATGAGTTCAGCTAGAAGCAACCATGCACGCATACATTTCATAACGATCCGGATTTTTTGTTCATCCTTTGATATAGAAAAATCACATACAATGTTTAGTGTCATCACAGTTGCACCAAAAACACAATATTTAGCGCATGGTTAATTAACAATTAATACAGTCGTAATAAAGTTTGATTTTGAATTTGATTTTTTTTCTTGCAATTGTTTTCCGTATCAATGACATAATAAAACATTCCACAATTATAATTCACTGTCTGTAAACTGCTTGGCGGGTTAAAGCCTCATTCAATCATCTGCGATACTTTTGGTTTGTTTGCATCAAAAAGAACGATTATTATAAACCCCGTTACACATTCATAACCATCCAACAGGCAGAAGTATTGACTCCTACTACCACTTCTACTCTTACTACTATTACAGCTCTAGCTACTAATGCTACTACAGTGGAACGCCAATAAGGAAGCGAATAATAACGGATAATGGATCTTCTTCTTTGGCGTAACGACCTACTCGGTCATGGCCTGCCATTTCTGGCTTACGAGACTTACTAATACCACGTAGTTGGATAGTCAGTCCTCACTACGGGGGAACGGTCCGGATGGGATTTGAACCCCGGTCCTGCCGTTTACGACCGGCGCCGCTTATCTCCTCGGCCAATGGACCGCCCCCGGTGGTTTGAGCAATTCGTATCATTTACGAATGGACCCTCGACTTTTTGCTGACATTGCTTTTCTATAAAATACAAATCTCTACAACATTTTACGGCGCAGAGATCATTCTCTAAGTTAATTCATTCACTAATCGTTACGCATACTGTAGCGTAATGATTCATTATACAACACTGATCCAATGATGTCACTAATTGTTCGAATGTGTAACTTTGAAAATGAAATTTAGTTGTTTAGTGTAAGGCAGACAATTTTGTGTGATTAACATATGAAACAGGAATAGATCTAAACATGCAAAACAAATAAATAAATAAAAATTGTACACATTTTTTCTGATTCAACAAACAACATAGATTTGAAATAAATCTCTTTATAACTCCACGCCTTGCCATGAGTTTAAATTTACAGTTCTATTCGAATAGTTGTAAATGTCGCATTAAACATTACATCTAACGCTATTTATCACTAAGGGTGAACAGATTTTCGTATGCTGGGAATCATAACACATCCAATGTCTTATTTATAAATACATGCGCTCGGTATCATGAGTCAAAGCGGTTAGCTAAACATTTCGTAATATTTTCAACCCCAGCGTAACGTTATTTGCATACGCCTTCAGTTTTTGTTTTGTTTATAGCCAAACAGCATATACAAGTTGCCAATTTTGTTCACGCTTTCGTGAACTATTTTTTCTACAATGCCCAATCGAAACAATCTTTCGCGCTTATTCGAATGTTTTGGAAATGTTGGCGAGCTTTCACCGGCTGGCAACACTCACGCGATATCACCGTCCGAGCAGAAATTTTATCCCAATAACCTTTTCGGTAAGGTTTCTTCCGATCCTCTCACATCGAGCAGACGGTTAGTTTGGATAAGAAATCCCGTTCATCTGCAGCATTGATTTTAAATGTATGTTGCATTAACATTCTGTTGTAGTTTTTGTTACCTAAAATAATTAATTAGAGCCCAACTAAGTAAAGTTTCATAAGAAAACACACATATCCATGTACGGCTTAATCATCCGAAATGAAAGATTTGTCTAGTCAATAAAGACACGAACTGATTTTCCATCAATATGAAGTGACGATCGTACAAGCAGAACAAGAGTTTATATTTTTTACATATATTGTACAAACCCACCAGCATCCTTATCGTTATTATCTTCCTGTTTTACCAAAGCACAGAACAGCGTTAGGAAAGCAGAGCTATTGCTTTTCATGTTACTATTGTTACAAACCAGGTTGCGCTACCAACAAAAGCCGCAACCACTGTCACCCTAATGATCTTAGCAAGATAACATTTCACCGATCCGAAACATACGAAGCACGCGTGTGACTCATAATCGCCGGTTTTATGCAACCGTCACAATTATATTACGCTGTCATTCGCAGCAAAACTAAATAAGGCACAAACACATACAGGCACAGGAACATGCAAAGGAGGTAGACCCACACCCGGGCTCGATCCGCACGCTGTAGATCACGTACTTAAGGAGCATTATTAAGCTTGTTAAACGAAATGAAAAATAAAAGGGTCCAGAAATAGGTCCAACTTTGTGCTGTTACACTCTCACTCTTTTGCCAACGCTCAAAATACACAAAAAAACTGGTTCAGTTTCTGAAAAAAGTGAATGTCCACTGCACTCGGACGTGAATATTGTAACCTTTGCATTTCAGTCAATTGGCCTTATTTGAGGTGAAAAAAATATATTAAACACGAATATAGCATGCAATCGCGTTGAATGACGCACGATTGGTTCGAAAGTATATGCTTATGTGGTAGATCGCTTAGCCAGGGGCGGCCCGGTGGTGTTGTAGCATCGGCGCTGCTCTCTCACACGACAGACCGGGACCAAAATCCCATCCGGACCGCTCCCCCCCCGTAGCTGTGATTGACTATCCCGCTACGTGGTAAACTAAGTCTAATACGTCCAGGCCGTCATACAATAACAAAAGAAAAGATCGCTTAGCTTTACCGTCAATGCTCTCTATTTCTTGTTGTTGCTTTTATGAAACAGGTGCATCCAAACTAATTACGTGTAGTGATGTAACTTACAAACCCTTAACAAATAATAAGCCAACTTACCGGAAAGAAAAACTGTTCCAAAAGTAAAGTAACTTCGTTGTGAATCCTTGTAAGCTGTTATGTATGCTTCTATATTTGATCTCAATTTTATGCAAAGGATACAAAAGTTGGAATTTTCTTTCACACCAGCTTATGCATCAGCCGAACAAGCCAACCTATCCTTTCACCGGATGCAATACTAGGTCACCGAAACAGACAAAAAAAAATCACAAAAATGATATGGCATAAAAATACAGTATCCTCTACGGTTAAAAGTAAGATTACTTAAAATTGGACATGAGACATTGATTATTTCTGCCCTAGTCACACAATTTCGGTAATTTAAATGATACTAAGCAAAGCACTTTCTGGAGCACATTCACACGCACACAGCACAGTGAATCGATTGATTGCATGCCAAGGATACACTTTAGGTATACGATCACCAGAACACTCCAACCACTCTCATATAACTATATCGTTATCGATTTCTCCGCACTGCACCACAGTTTCACATTACAACGTGCTTTTCCTGGATATTTTCGGGTTTTTTTTTGTTTCTATTCCTCTTTCTTTAATTTAGGCTTCTCCACTGCAAAATACCTTCACCGTGCTGCTGTATACACCTGTGCCACAAACTTACGACCACCATGTTACAAATATTTGATTCGATTTTTCATCAATTTTTCCATCACATTGCACCACACTGACACAGTTTGAGAGATTGCACTGGTTTTCCTTTTTGTTTTAACTTATCGCAAACACCGACACATGTCCGCACGCCGCAATGGCTTGCATTAAAATCAACGATCGTTCACGAAAACGACCTAAACCTACTCAGGCCCAACTAACCCGATGTCCCGAGTCCCCACCACCGAGTTGGTTAATATTGTTGTTTCTCCCTTCTACTTGTTACGCGTGTTAATGCGTTGAACGTGTGCCTGATCTCGTCAACTCTCTCTCTCTCGTGGATTTATGCTGTCTGTTGTGATTTGTTTTCACCACGAACGTTAACGAATTTAAAGTTAAGTTTTTGTGTTAGTTGTCTCAAACATTCATGCATACCGCACAGCTTAGAACGTACAATGTAACTCTAGACATGCAGGAAGTTCTTCCGGTGGAAAATTGCTGCATATTCTAAAAACGCTTTAAACTACTTCAAGTGGTATATTCAAATTCCAGATCACCAAAGCTGCAAATTGAAACAAATGCATCATCTGCTTTCATAATACGGGAATAAATAATCTTATTCTTTCGAATATTCATGGATTTTTTTTTTGCCAATCATCGCGATCAGAAAGAGGCAAATAATTACACCGGCGATATGTAAGGAGTACATTTATTGAAACGAGTTGCATGTTACCCACGTTGTGGCACTTTCGGGAACAAGGTTTTTTTTTAGTAACACAAATTTACCATCGAGAACCAACGCGCCTAACGGAAAACTAGTACCCTAGAAACCTACAAAACATGTGCCTGCAACTAGCCGCTGTATCATAGTTCAAAGTCATCAACAGCATTAACGCATCGTTCTGCATTTTCCGGTCCACTGCACTATGCAGCTTTGTGTGGAAGGCACATTGGGGGCATCAATTAAGTCCTTTACGGCTGTAGAAGTGTGTTTTTTTTACTTTGCCTAATTGGTATATCCATGATTGCAACTTCAGCCTTTATAATACGACATCGCCGATCTTTTGCACAATGAATAATTTCAAACATAATAACAAAAAATTCATCATATTTCCAAACCAAAAGTCCTTTTCGATGAGTGCATCATGCCCAACACAGTTGTACCTTAACCTTTAGCATAATAATTATAATCTCCCACATAGCGTAAACTTATTGTTTTTCACATTTGAAAATGTTGGTTTATAACAACTTATACTGTACGCGAATTTGGAGTAAAGGTCTCATAAAAATGAAGGAGATTTCCGTTTCCGAATGCTCGTTATAACGCTAGGTAATCAAAAAAGAAAAACCTAGTACAAAGCTTCTATAACGTTTAATGTGGCGTATTATTTGTTTACTGTACTAAATTATGACATTCTCGGCGAGTTCCCTTCGAAAATACGAATGGTTCGTTTTACATCAATTGAAACGACAAAAATAAAGAGAAAAAGCTCCGCGAGAAAAATGCTCAGTTGGATGGCCTAGAATCATTTCTTTTACGTACGATTGTTACTGAGTAGCAGCGGATCAGCGATGGATTTGCGACGGATGCGGGACAACAGTGTGTTGCAAATAAGTACATCGAAAATTTGCGAACTCGTACGATCGTTTTTATCCACGTTGTGGATTCTACGCAAATGAATCGTTAAACTCGATTCCAACACGAAATACGAGCTACAAAGATTGCATCGGAAGCATGCGCGGATTGCCTGATCCGGTGTTGGATTTGGCAGCGACGAATTGTTACTATGGCCTGGCTGACTGAGCTGACCGCCTTGATTATTTATGAATGTAGGATAATTATTGCTAACGTTGTTCATTAATGAGGGATGCTGTTGAACTGGCGCGTACGCGGTAAGTTGTGGCTGTTGCGTTGTTGTGCTTACTGATGTGACGGCTGTATTTACCGTTCTTGGTACATAGCTGGGCCCATAGTTGATTCCAAAATTGCTATTCGTTGCGATCGGTTGTGTTGGAGCGTTGCTTCGGGCAGTTGTAACGTGTGGCTGTTGGATAGCTACCACATGGTTTTGCAGTGGATATCGGTTCACCATATCGAACGTATTGAACGGCATCGTCATCTGGGGGTTTGGCACTATCCGCAATGTAGAACCTTGTGAAAGTACTGGCGAATGTGTCAACGGGGTCAATGCTGGCGTATTCGTGACAGATTTATTGTTCCGTATGAATTGATTGTTGTTCAGCATTGCAAACTGTGCTTTTTCCGGCGGTTCGTCAAACAAATTAGAAGACACCCGGATGAAGGTGCTGTGGCGACGTTTTGTGATGGCACCGGGAGTAACTATGTTGCTGACAATACTGTCCCTGCTGCTGCTTGCTTGCTGGCTGTTGGTGATGGTAGTAGGAGCGCTTGTATTAATTTGTGGTTGCGTTGTCGCTGCTAGCTGCTGTATGTTGGCTGTCACTGGAGCGTTGTTGCTGTTGGGCACTGTTTGATGTACTGTTGAAACAATGCTAACAGTTGGAGATTCATGCGGAAATATGTTGTCTGATATGTTACCCAAAGGTATCGAACATAGTCCACCTTGTAATGGCTCTACTGTAGGTGTACTATTGACTCCCGGCGAATGCACACTCTGTACAGATGGTTGCGAAACAGGCGTTCCCGGAAGTGTGGCGGGCAGAACGTATCTTAACTGTGGTATCTTCGATGACTTTACCAGCACATCTTTTAACAACGTATTTGTCGGATTGTTCGAATTTTGCGTTGTTGGAGGTTGAATGTCTATTACATGCGCAGGTATAGTTTGTTCGATTTCTACTGCGGACGAATTTGGGACGGGCCGGATGATCTTAACCACAATCTGATTGTTACTATCCGCATTTTTATGCATTTCAATACTATTTACACCTTTCTCGCTATTCTGTGGGCCGTATTGCGGCAAAGTTTCCTTTGCCTTTATAATTACCGAATCACGTCTAGCAGTTTTAGGCTTAGCCGATTTTTTGGGCTCCGTTTTCTTCACAGAGCTTTGCCCATTAGCAGCATTAGATGGAATGTTTTTCGGGGCGGATCCGGCGGATTTTTCTAAATTGCCACCCGTTGCCTTTTCTGGAGTTCTCTGTGAATTCTGTTTATCCGTAAGCTGCAGTTGATTAACTGCCGAAGCAGATTTCGCATTTTTGCTTAGGGATTTGCGCGACCCATCGGATGGCTTCTTTTTACTAGGTGGCTCTTTTGATGTTTCTTTTGGCTGACTAGGTGCGTTTTTATCCGTTACTTTTGCGGAGCTGTTCTTATATGTTTTAGCAACATCCGGCTGCGTGCTTGCATTCGAGTAATGGTTCAATTGTTTCTTTGGAGAAATATTACCGGCAGTTTGGTGAATTTTTACCGGCACAATTGGTACGCAAACAGTCTCACTCAGTTTTGGCTCAGATTGATTACATTTTGTCGATATTACGGCTTGTTTTAATGGTGCTGAAGACAATGCACTTGTTGCAGCAGGAGCATTCGTTTGCAGCTGCTGCTGGTTGCTAAGAATGATTTGTTTATGTTTTTGGAACTGCTGCATTTGCAGCTCGAGCGTCAGCGTTTCTTGGAAGCACGGCAAACAAATATTGGTGGTGCAACTGTCTTGTGTGGTAACCTGGAAAAAAGATAAGCATTGTAAATAACACCATTTCAGTCAGCTTTTTTCACTAGGACACGCTTCCCTTTACTCTACTTTAGCAAAACTCTGTCTACCGACGAAGGAAGGAAAGAGCGGCTCACCTTTATATTGAATACCTTCAGAAGTTTCTCATCCAAACCTTTCACCGAAAAGATTTCGAGCAGACGATTTACTGTACCATCATGTAGACACAGTCGACAACAATACGTGTACAATTTTTTCGGCATTTTGCTGGTATATTTTGTTTCCAGAATATTGCAATGCCGCCAAATCAGGAACGCGAAACGAACAGCTCTAGCAGGAGAGCAGGCTATATCATGCCGTGCAAAATTGACAATTGGTAATTAACCTAGTGATGGGAGTTTTGTTCCGAGCCTACTAGGCTCGCTCCGTTCCTTCAATGGAACGATCGAACCTAGGTTGAAATCAAATCACATCGTAGGTTTTTTGCACCCATATAATGTATATTCAGAGCTATGTATATTGAATCGGAACGAATGCTGGAAAAAGCAAAGCAAATATTCATGGTAATTCATTAGTTTTAATTATTTTTTTGAAAAAATTACCCTCGCATTTTTCTCTTCCCAAGAGCAAACAATGCTATTACATTTCACTCATTCCACAGACGTTTGTAATTTGGAACGGAAGCAAGGCTATTATATGAGACCAGGTGGTGGAATAGCTATTTCGACCCTCGACATATTCAGAGCGCGTACGTCAGATTTTAATATCAAATCAGTTGTTAATCAAAAATACGAAAATGCGTAGAACAAATATCGCTACATTTTGGAGAATTCCAATGTTTCTCTCGTCTACAAAGCCGATTCCAATGATCCCGTACCTCTTCGTGCAATGGAAATCTATGAAATTTTATCATATTGCCTTGCCTTTTAGCTGCAGCTTGGTTATGCCTGTAGCAGGCAACAGCACACGGACTTGGCATTATTCCTTTAGTTTTTTACGCACAAAATAACACTGCAACACTTCCTTATTGTCAAACAATAATAACTTTCCGCGGATCGCAAAAAAAATTAGTTTAATAGTTTGGATCGTATTGTAATAGCTTTCAACAATTAACAACGTGATCAACGGTAAAATGTCACCAGCAGCACAAAATGACATTTTGCGAGCAAAATTGACTGGTTCCTAATTAAAACCAGTAGATGGCGCTGC
>KB663755.1:435868-519226 GCA_000349025.1 Anopheles minimus
CGTCGACCTGTACCCTATATGGACTTTGGTTTTTTCCCACGGCCAACTGTCAAAATACATTGAATGCGTCGACCTGTACCCTATATGGACTTTGGATCACACCTACACATCAACCGCTGACCGTTGCTGTCAGCGGTGAGTTACCGTGAGAGATCTACCGAGAGCAGGTTGGGCCATAACAAACATAAAGAAACTTACTCGTTTTAACAGACTTACTTGGTGTTTAACACGCTTTGTTATCTTCACAAGGCGCGTAATCATGTTAGCTAATCATTTGCCGATCCCAACCAAATTACTCGCTTATGCTGGTCCAAGCTTTTGAAGGCGTAATAAAACACACACACGAATATGATTGACGATTTAGTACATAATTCAGAATTTATTACTTCATCTCGTATGCTTTTGTTTAAACATGAATGTTTAATGTTCGACTGTGCCAATGTTATGCCAGTTCATGCCATTAAAAGCGTTAATATGTGTTTGGTGCTTTCCGATGCTAATTTATCGTCAAAATTATCATGCAAAACCATCCAATACAATACCAAACTTTAGTACGTGGTTGATAGTGACAAAAACATAAAAACATTCAAAGGAAAGAAGGTTATACACCTGTTTTGTTCGTCGTTGCATTCCTCTACACAGTCCACTTTCGTAACGGAACGCGGTCAGTGTTATTTTATAAGAACATCTAGCTATTCTTTACATTTTTTCTAGCGATGGCGTGCTTTTGGGTTTTAGTGGCTTATATCCATCCATCGTCCGTTGGAAACTTTTAACGTATAACCTTTTCATGTAATTTTCGTTGCAGCCCACTTCCGCTCGCACCGTACAAGCAATTGTTTTATGAGAAGTTACTTCAGAAATTAATAACTGCAATGCTCTTCATAAAGAATTCTGACCTTAACACGACTTATTTTATAATTGTAACAGCAAATAAAGGAAGCTTACGATTGATATTTCCAAAGTTGTTTACAAAGTGTAAGAGGTTGCTTGTTTTCTTGCGATCTTATAACACTAAAACGACCAAGATTACGGAAACGCCATATCAACCGGGCTTGTAAAAATGATTGGTCATTTTTGCGGGTGGATGGGACGAGTTCTACCGAATCATTTGTTATTTTGGTTTTTTTATCTTTATCATTCATTTTGATTGCAACGTAAACAGTATTTCTTGTCATTCTAATGTAAAGCTACAGGAAACATTGTTTCATCGATCTTTAGACGAACAACATAAAAAATATGAAATGGCGCCGAAAAAATATAGCGGAATATATGAGAAATATGAAATAGCGCTGGCCACCGAATGTTCAGTTTAGCTTATGCAGATCCTGCATCCATGCATTACGCTACAATGATGAATAATTCTGTTTTACGTTGAAAACAAAGTACTACATTAGGATTTTCTTTTTGTTATTGTATGACGGCCAGGCCGTATTAAACTTAGTTTTAACACGTAGCAGGATAGTCAATCAGAGCTACGGGGGAGCGGTCCGGATGGGATTTTGGCCCCGGTCTGTCGTGTGAGAGAGCAGCGCCGATACCACTACCCCACCGGGCCGCCCCGACATTAGGATTTAAAGAACGAAACAAATCGTTTCGATAGAACTTGCAATATCCGCCTCTAAAAATGACCAGCAATTTCGACTGGGTCGGTCGAAATGCCACAAACATAAGTTATGTCCAATACCAAGAACACATTTTTTTGATGGATCAATGTCTGATTTAAGCAATGTTCAAAAAAAAAATTAGGTTAAAACTAGGTAGGTCGTTCTAGTGATAATGCTCATTGAAAATGATAAGGAAACGCATTTCGCTAAACATAAATCAAATAATACACACTAAATATTTTTCAACCAGCTTTACATTTTTAACGCACATAGGTAATATTTATGTTAGCTCAGCTTTTCCTAATTGCGGAATATTTAGGTAAATACCATGCACCAGAGTTAAGTAATGACGATGATGATGCCATAAATTTACCGGATCTCTGTCTGACGAACTAAGAGCAGTTAAACTAAGTATGTATAAAACATCCATCCGTCCATCTGTCTGTAAATTACACTCAAATTATTGCAACCGGACCAACACGTCCTAACGATTCGAAGAGCGATGTAAGCAAAGTTCTGGATGAGCTATTTTGTTAGGAAATGGTGTGTAATTTAAATTATTTTACTATTTCCGGGTAGAAAAGATCATGATCTGTAAGTAAATCTATCAATCTATCACTTGTTCAAATTAAACTACGGTGTATTATTGTGAATTGGAGCATGTTCTAACTATCCCTTCGCAATAAATTATACGTCTAAACTCATTCTCCTATCGTCATATCAATAGTAGCAAAGACTTTATTGATCGCAAGGAAGTGGGTGTGTATGTAAAGGAAATAAGCTTCCCAACAGAAATACATGATTTAATTACGCTAGCGTTTTGGATGTGCTATGAGTTGTTAGTAAGGATCGCTGCTGCTGCTGTAAACTAAATGCTACTTGAAACGATATGACAAGTCTATTCCACATCCATAGAGTCCTCTGTCGTTTGCTTAGAATCTGGATTATCACCCCCTGTAGCTTTTTGTTGCGAATCTTGTCCAGCACTATTGTTACCCTGTGCCGTTGAACTGTTTTGTTGATTCTGATCCGCTGGTGGGGTTGGGGGCTTCGGTTTCGGTCTGTTCAAAACTGAGTTCGTGCATGTCGTCAGTGTTTGCGTTTCATGGCGAATGTCAGCAAGCTTCACCGGTGGATCCTCAGTTTTCTTTACGTTAACCAACTTGGATCGGGCCTCCTCGTACCATTTCTGTGCCTTCTGTGCAGCCTCAGTAATGTTAATCATTTCAGTTTCTGTGAGATGCTCATATCTAGGTTCCTTCGCACGATACTGTTCTACTGCTTTCAATGTTTGCTGAACGGCATGGCCCAGTTCTGTAAATGCCTGTTCCTGACCGCTATATTCTTCGCAACGGCTCCGGACCGGTTCAATCTTGGCGCGCATCTTTTCTAACCGCTCTTTGTATACACCTTTTTCGCAGGATTCACCATCTTCATACAGCCAATTCTCGGTTTCTTCCAATTCGAGACAAATTGCAGAAGCGTCTTGAGGATCGATGTAGGCATGCAAGGCGCCATCTTCTTGAATTTTTTCACGTACTTCATATACCTGCTCTTCCAGTGCATTACGGGCATCAATACGCTCTTTCTCTTGACGATCGTTAGCAATCATTTTCATCTGAAAAACAATTTTAATCATTATTGCGCAAAAGTTTTTATAGTGACACGTCGATTGCGTGGAAAACAAGTATGATAACACGTGTTCATCTATTATCCATCGCATAAAAAGCAATATTCACCTCTTCTTCGAAGAACTTGGACAACTCTGTGTGAACAAAGCCATGCGTTTTGGCGTCAATCGTCAATTCCACTTGTTTAGTCGATACTTTCTTTTTCTTATCCTGTAAAAAAGATCATTTTTATTCAATTTAATTAACAATGTTTTCATAATCATAATTAGGACAAACAAGGAAAAAATACCGAAACGAGTTAAGCGTTATCAGGTACAAATCATCACAACTAGCATATATGAGGTAAACATCATGCCTAATACGAAAATGCATTTTAATTGTTCATTCATACTCTTCACAATGATTGACACTTGAGTCGGGATGAGTAATTGAGTTAAATATGGTTGCACGCTTTACTAAATACACATATCTTGATGAAAGGTCTCTCATTAATTGTAGGCAAATGTAGAAAGTAAGTGTGTGTTTCCGGTATGAAACGCAGATTTCATGTTATCTTTGACAACAATTTATATAGAAGCATATCAAGGTAGCACATACCGATGTGAACCATCTGGTGACACGTTGCGTCCAACCCTCTCCACTACTATCGTTGTGTTTAGAGTCCTTTTTAGGATGCTCATCATCGCTACCCTACAAGAACACGGTAAATTGCCAGGATCAAAGCATAAGTTAGCCCAACAGAGACAAAGAGAAAGAGAGAGAGAGAAAGACATACAGAATAAGAGAAGAGTCAGTTGGGTCAGAAGAGTTTTTTATATCTACAGACTAGAAAACGAACGAAAAAATTCGATACAGCATCATGATCTTGCTAAAATACTAACACAGCATTGTGTTTCAATGTTGTTAATATGGCATTGAACACATCAACAAACAGACCAGTAATTTTGAACTCCTCTATGTGCTTTACATTGCCCACGAACGTTACTTCCCACTGTGGCAATCTTTCACTGTTTTAATATATTCATATTGTTAACTAGGAAAAACGCATTTCATTACAGAAACACACACATACATACATGTCAACAGAATAAAGGATTGAATTTCATGAACTTATTAGCAACATTAAAAAGAGAATGAATAATTGTGATTCGGATACCAAATCGAGAGAATGTTTTTTTTTCCTATATTCGCTTCGAGCTGAAATTAACATGCTCCATTATTAAGACAAAAACCAATACATATTCGGTAACACGATCATTGAAAAATTCAGAGTGACATATATGATTCATGACACAAATACTTAACAAACGATTTTTTTTACATCCATACATATTGCATTATAGAGACTTACCTCTTGAATATCCATAGGCTCTCCAACCTTGCCAGATTCGTCACCTTGTGGTGATGGTGCATTTGCATCGCTGCCTTTCTGTTGATCACCATTGGTGGCTGGAGTAGGTGATGCCGGTTCTTCACTTTCCTTGCGCTCATACATCGTTGCACTCAATATTGTAATGATACCGTGATGATTGATGCGAACTTTCACTTTTACCTCCTGTGGTTCGCCATTTGCATCAGGCTTAATGCCCTTCAAGTGGTATGAGCCAATGAACGCATCTGGATAAGGTGCACTGTTCGGTTCGTAATGCAAATTGATCGTCAACGGATCTTTACGATGGACGGTCAACAATCGAGTAAACGGTGTTGAATGATATTGGTCGAATACCTTCATCTCATGGGGACCATCTGCGTCTGTCCAGGATATCAAGACCGGATAGGCTTGCACATCCGTGCAGGTGAAATCACGAACGCGCATAGCGGGCGACATGATAGCACATTGCAGTGCCGCTCCACGTGACACTGCCTCATCCTGATTCAAAGTGGTACTGGCAGGCTTGCCGAAAATTTGCTCAATTAGCTGCTTGATAGCTGGAATGCGGCTGCTACCACCCACGATTTCTACCGAGTGAATTTCCTCTGGCATAAGCTTCGAATCCGCGAGCAGCTTACGCATCGTTGATTCAATACGCCTGAACAAATGACCCGAAAGCTCCTCCATGTCCGATCGTTGCATTGATGAATGGACATCTATTTCGTTCATGAAGCATTCGATGTTCAACGGTAATTTCGTGCTGTTAGCTGACATGTTTTTCTTCAATTTTTCCGACTCCGCCATCAGACGTAGAAAAGCTCTAACACATAAGAGAACCACAAAATCACAATTTTTGCATTAAAAACAAATGTAGAGAAGAAAAAAAACACCTTTACGTACCTCTTGTTAGACGAAGCATCTATCTTGTACTTGGTTTGGAACTCCTTATTAAAGTGCGTTGCCAACACGAGATCGAAATCGCGACCCCCGACAGAATCTGAACAGCTGGCCAACATTTTTAGAGAGCCCTTATGGAACGTACATGCTGACACCTGTAACGATGCATGACCACAATCGACGAATATGACGATCCGTGGTTTTTCTTCCGGGGCAGGCAAATCCTGCTTATAAAAGCCGTAACTTAAAGCCGTGGCCGTTGTTTCGTTCATGAGACGCAACACATTCAGGCCAGAAATGTTGGCCGCATCAAGAAGAGCTTGACGTTGAGCGTTAGTAAAGTACGACGGTACAGTGATGACACAGTCGTTGATTTGTGTTTTGAGTTCTTTAAATGCGTCATCTTTTAGTTTGGTGAATAACATCGCCGTGATCTGCTCGGGAGTAAAAGCGTGCTCCTCGTCTAAGTAATTCACTCGTATCCCGATACCACCGTCCGGCAGTGCTTCCGTTCGGTACGGCAGCGTGCGAAGCTCATCCTGCACATAAGGGTCGTTGAATTTGCGGCCGAGCATTCCCTTGAAGTTGCCGATCGTGTTGTTCATGTTTGTCACTTGTTGATTCTTAGCGGCCACACCAAGCACACGGTTGCGTCCAACGAACGCAACGCAAGCCCTACAAATATATCGAGAAAGCATTAATTATGTGCGATTAAAAATTTATTGTTTGTAGCGTTTTATAACGATTTCATATATATTGTAACGTTTGTAATAGATGACAAATACAAAAAAAACATGTAGAAGCACAAGGATAAGGCAAAATTAAAGAAAGAAATGCTTTACGAACATTACACGGTTTTCATCACAAATTGGACTGAGACTAATTGGATACTTGGACAAAATATGAAAATGATTCAATGAACTCTGTTGCAATTGATCGATATACTGTACTGTTCAAAAGATTTAATAGGTACATGCTGTACAAAGCTGCAACACGCCCATTTAATTTAGTTATTCCCCTTACTCTTATGTTACCAGACCTACCTAACTCCCACGGTAACAAATCATTGATGTGAGATTGAGTTGGAGCTATTCGCAAAATGGACATCTAGCAATAATTGACCACAAAACGGAAATAGGAAAATTCCCAAACACACCTTGCTTTTCCACTTGCGTCCAAAATCTCAATTTCTAGAAAAACTTTTTTTTAACAATTGTTACTTCTTACTTATTATAAGAGAAATAACAGCAATCTATAATATTGAAGTTGTTGCTCGTTCATCCCAATTTATATCAAATCTTTATTGTTCAAAAATCATTTCGAATTATACATGAAACAGATACACAATATAATTAGGCATTTTTCAGCATCTCATACAGGGCCAGTCGGTTAGCAAAATTGTCCAACCTTTACTAATAATTCAATATTTTTGTCTAGAAATTAATTAATGTAACGTTAATTTCATGTAACGGCTATGAAGATCACCAGCAAATGAAATAACATCATTCGACAATGTATAGATGTGCATTCCAAAAACAGAACGTGCGTGTTCCACAAAACTGAGCAGGTGTCATTGGGAAGTGTGACATGGGGCGTACATTGTCTGTGTGTGTATCGAAGAATAGTGGCAACCGATAGGCTCGTCTCAGTCATCCTCCATATAAACCCGGTATGTAGTCGACACTGGTGCGCTTATAAATATAAGATTTGTGAGTAATCGCACGCTAAAATAACACGCCACGCACACCTTCACTAAAGCGGCGTGATCTACACACGTATTGAAAACGATTTCTCTCTTTTTTTTTTCAACATCATTACAGGTCTCTTACTTGAGGATGGCCATTCGGTTTTATAAATGACACATTCGAAGCAAGGCGAATGAAAGAAATGGGGCGTCAATGGAAATGCTAACATTTTCGGACGGTTGGTGTGAGGCGGTTATAAACACACCGTATGTCATGTAATGCAATATAGAACAACGTTGCAACACAGCTTCGACTAGCGTTGGTCAACGTCTGCTACCCGTACTGGAGAAAGAAACTGACCGCAGCACTGTCAACGGTTGCTTTTCATCAGATGACCAGGTGGAGGTCAGAAAGATTATTTGGATAAATTTGCATCAACAGAAGTACCCTTAATAATAAATCTATTTTACATTTTGTTTCTTTTGGCGTAACGACCTATTCGATAATGCCTGCAATTTCAGGCTTACTATACTTATTGATACATCGTAGTAGGATAATCTGTCCTCACTACGGGGGAACGGTCCAGATGGGATTTGAACCCCGGTCCTACAGTTTTTAGACCGACGCCGCTATCTCCACGGCCACACACATTTTTTCTACTCATAATAGATGAGTAACCATACCATTCAGAACTTGAGTTAAGCGAGATTTTCTCCTATCTGAGTTATTATTCATTTGTAATAAAGTCTTATTTTATTACTAATATTTAACACGCGATGGTTGTTGTAGTAATATACCAAATTGAGAATTATGATCCAACAACAATGCTCGATGCATGAAGCAAGCTACATTCAATACATCAGACCTTGAAATAGTTGATGTACCCATTTAAGGTATATCTCGACGAATGATGGTACCTTGCTAACAAGCTGTTCTCACTTGTTTAGCAGACCGATATTTAACGAAAACGTTTTTTTTAAGCTAACGATGTGCAACCAATGCCAAGCATGAACAACTATTTCATATAAAACTATCTTAACATGTATGATGAACCATTTAACGGTGCGAATTTTTCCTTTTCTTACAAAGCTACTGAATCCTCAGAACCCATCTCATTAGTTGAAATAAATGGTGAATAGTTTATGCAATGGAAACATCACTACTCTGATAAACATGCCTTATCACTCGATCACCACAATGTGTAGCGAGTAAAAAAACGTCCCACACAAGGACTGTTTGTTTAAACAAAACAACATAACTAAAGCATATAAGGAAAAATAACTAGATGACCAGCTGTGAACGGAACCCCTTCAAAACACGTTGCTAGGCTAATGAAATGGAACGTGTGATGGGGTGTGCATGCTTCGAAATACATTTGTCTCTCTCCGCAGTCCAATCGTGCCGGCGTGCGTCTCACACAGTAACGCTGTAGAGCCTGTTTTTGAGATGACCATAAATGCATCGTAGGAATCTAAGTCGATATTGAATAGAACACATTTACACGGCAGCATGTACTGTTTACGATTAGCTGGAACAGATCATTTATGATTTCCAAATGTTCCAGCTACGACGTGAAATCGATAATAGTGCGAGAACATTCTCGAACATATTGAGGTTATGTTGTGCTCAGCGCTCTCAACTGTCAAACTGTTCGAGAAATTTTTTTTTGCCGAACGGAAAATTCAAGAACATACTTTCCAGAACACTTCATGTTTCCGCTTTACGCAGTCGAGACATATCATTCCAAAATGATAACAGAAATCTTTTTAACTTTACATAATCTTCCACGCCACATCTTGCGAGTGTGCATGCTGTAAAATTTGAGACACATACAAACACATACACACACTCCCACATTACCCATGTAGCAAGCGGTGCACATTGCGTGGAAGATTGCGGAGATGGAATCATTTTTTTAACTTCCATTTTTTACTTACGGTGTAGCTCGCAAACTGTAGTCATTTGCGATAGTTTCGATGCCTCCCGCCTTAGCAACCGCCACATAGCAGGATTCGTTTCCGAAGTCAATTCCAATCACTGACATTTTGCAGCCTTCTTGATTCTTGGTTGTTACTTTTCCTGGATTTTACCAGGCGGTTTTGGCCTCACGAATAAGTCGGTCACACGCAACCACACAGCTACTTCACAACTGCAGAGAAAACTCGTTCTACGCACAGAATCGTCAATATATGACCAACTGGAAACAATGTTTTCGCGAACAAGTTGCAAATTTCACTCTCGTTGCCCACTTTGCTGCTCACTTCAATTCACTCGGAAAGCGATTTTGTCACAGAAATCTCGATCGGGCAGGCACACTTTGCTGTTTTAACTTTTATAGGTAAATGACAGGCGACACGCACACAGTCAAGCAGAGCGCACTGCGTTCGCGAGCGCCAATCTCATATTAACCCTCAATATATAATTTGCTGTTGTTGCTGTCAGCCGGAAAATGCAATAAAACTGCAATAATTTTGCGAACGCGCTTATTTTCCAAAATTAAATGAACGAAAAAATAATTGTTTCGACAACATTAATTTTTGAAAAGTTTAAATTTCATCAATATCATTACAAACAACTATTGTGGAGTTGAATGTCAAATGTTTGACCAAAATTAAAATTTGTGAAATAAAAATTAAAAAACTACATCTTGTTTCAAACTACCTTAGTCCAGTGGACTTGTCAAATGTTCTTTAAAAAATAACAAATTGTTGACATATTTGTATCGTTCTGATTTGGTGCCATTGATTGCGTACGCCGAACATTTACGTTCAAAACAAACCAGGTAAATTGGTTTTACCATGTAAAAAGTTTTCCATTAACCTGTTTTCTCTTTATAACAGACGTTTCATAATGACGCTGATAGACGATGAAATAGATGAAGTATCGCGTCTATGTGAAAATGTTATTCCTAATTCAAAGCTTGTCGCATGCCAGAACACATTGGTAATATAATTTTTGCCTACAATGTTCTATTACCTAACCTCGTCCCTGGTTTTTAGGTTCGCGTGGAGGTTCAGCAATCATGTATGAGGCGGTTGACAATATGTATTCGATTTCCAGAAAATTATCCAAAAACCAAGCTTCTGCTAGAGTTCAAAAGCAAAACCTTATCTAGCACGTTTTTAGACAAATTTATTAACTTATGTGAAACGAGGCTAAACGACGCAGTTGAGAAACCTCAAGTAATGTGGATACTGAAATTTATCTCGGATTATTTACTAGCAAATCCACTGTGCATTATTTTGGATGAATTACAGCAGATAAAGCAACTGCTCTCAACATTTGGCGAGCTTAAGGTGAAACAACGAGCTTGCACCATCGAGTTAATTGTACGTGCCGAACAGTACTACTACCAGGCCAAATTTAAGGTCCCAAATGATTATCCAAACGAAAGAGTTGCGTGGGATGATTGTGAATGTAATCTTCCGTTAGCATTGGTGTTATTTATTAATGGACAAGCGAAAGAGATAGCCAGGCAATGCGTAGAACCTCCATTAGCAGCAATTAATACTAATGCAAGCTTCAAACCGAAACGGAGCCTGCAAATATGTTTAGCATTTGTTGTGACGACTGTACGAAACATCCTTCAAGAGAAATGCCCCATTTGTGGGCATCGTTGTCTACCGGAAAACCCATCCGATAATATCACTAGAAATACCGACGACTTGTTTTTAGTTCGTATGTTTTGCGGTCATATCTATCATCAGGGTTGTCTCAAACGTTTCATGAGTGAACCACCGTTTCCTCGTGGTGGGAAAACCTGTCCAGCGCAAGCAAATCCCAGGCATGATGCTATGACATTACGGAGTGACGAACAATGCTTGCCGATGCAGTCTGCATCCAATTTACGATTGGCTTCAGACGCAGTTTGCGGTCAACGAGTAACGCATGATAAATGGGGCCTGAATAACGTAAAGGCAGCTGAAACTAAATGGGCTCACCGACAAGCCAAAATAAGAGAACTGGAAGAAGTGATAGATTTTTTACAATGAATTGTTTGTTGCATGTTATGTGTTGGGGCACCTGTATTTATTAATTTTTATGTTACATGCAATGTTCTATTAAATAGATCATTTATCCATAATGAACGTGTTCTCTATATTCTTAATCATTCTACAACCAATTCTACAAATGCTTAACACAGTCTGAGACAGTCACTATCTGAACCCTTTTGTTCTAGGTGGTAGAGAAACAGGGGCTGCAGTTGGTCCTGTGTTGGCTGTGTGGTATGAAGTTTTAACAATACTCAGTTTTTACGTAGTTTTCGGCAGTTTCCCTAAATTTTCAATATATTTTCAAGCTATTTCGTCTGAAGCCTTCAAACACTTCCACGTGGTTGTTACAGTGGCGCTAGTTTATCACACGGCAGGACTGATACTAAATCTTATCCGTGTCGTTGTCCATACAGGCGCCGGTCTTAAACGGCAGGACCGGGGTTCTAATCCCATCTGAGCCGTTCACCCGTTGTGAGGATTTAACTTCCCAACTACGTGGTATCAATAAGTATAGTATGCCAGAAATGGCAGGCATGACCAGTAGGTCGTTACTCCAAGGAAGAAGAAGAAGAAGCCCCATCAGCAGATTGGCTTCTGAGATCTGGGAACCTCTGTGCTTCATTGTATTTCGATTTTTTTTCAACTCCCTTAATACTGCCCAACGTTTTAAGCTATTTTCTCTACTTAGTAATTAAGAAATATTAAATGTTAAATCCTTGAGGTGGACAGCGAAGCAAATAAATAATAATAATATTTTTTTACATTGAATTTTCAGGTGTATTCCACTGATGCTTCAGAGTTAAATGAGATTAATGATCACAACGATGCTATCTAATCTAAGTTATGTAATTCTGCCACCAAAATCAGAACTCGATCATTGCATGAAAGAGTCGGTTAAACCCTAAGCGATAACCGTCATATTGAAGAAACCACATATAATATTTATCGGCAGGATGTACCTACAGAGTGACGGAAGCTTAAACAGAGGCCCCGAAGATCGATGACCTTCGCACCTTTCTTCATCAGGTTCGAAGTCAATGTGATAGGTTTATCTAGTACTAGAATAGGAAAGAGGGCTTCAACTTTCATTATGCTTAGAGTCTTCAGATGCATTATTCGCTACTGAGTCCTTTTATTAGAGTTGACCGAGCGGCATTGCTCCTGATCATCCCGGATAACTCCAATAACCTTACCGGCTAAGTTTTGTACTTTTATTCCTTATCTTTCGAGATTTTTCGCGCAGACTCGAAATTAATAAAATGACTAGAGGAATATATTTTCCATCCTTTCGTTTGACACTATGTTAAAGGAAATTTCCGATACACATTTTTCCGGGCATCACCAATTAAACTGGGTGGATGAAAACACGATTTTACTTCAAGAAAAATATACTACAAATTTATATTCGTATTGTTACTATAAATTTGCAGTCAAAAATATAAATGATTAATGCTACAAATTTTTCTGTGATTATTTCAAACCTAGTAATCCGTCAAAATGACGGGTTGTGTGAACCTAGTGAAAAGGCCAAAACCAAATTTTAAATCAATATTCTTTTCAATTATTATTTTAATAATAATAGCCCCTCTCCCCTCTAACTACTCCCTCATCCACTCCTCTCATCACATTTACGTTTCCCAACTTTCATTTCGATTGGGGTTTCCGAAAGTGACCTCCGCCACTAGATACATTAATAACAATTCTTTAATTATTTGCAAATGCTATGTTTTCTTTTGTTTTGCTTATTTCATCTGTTCTGTGTTCGAAAGCACCAGGACGTACACAGGTCTAGAGATAAGCTGGTTATGTTTTGCAGAATCATTACTATTTACTAAAGAAGCGAATTCAACTTAACAAAATGAAGTGAAGCCACGGGGAATATGATGGACGTACTGTAGGGTTAGTATTCGTTTATCTTGAATAGCACTATACAGGGTAGACATGATAGGGATGATACACACGGCTTAAGTTTGGATATGCGCAGACAAAGAATAATTCTATCACGATAGTAACTGTCTGAATGAAATCTTTTGAAGATGCCAACTAATGCCAAGCGGATTGTGTTAGGATTTAGGTATGATCATCGATTCAAGGTTCACATTCGAAGGCAGCTCGATCACGTCGTTGCGAGATGCGGCCAACTATTTGGAATGATCGTTAGCATGACTCGTGAGCTTCGAGATCCCACATGCACAAAGACGTTGTATTGCTCGCTAACTCGGTCGTGTCATCAACATAGTGTAGAGGCCTTCAACTATCTGAGCTTTGGCAGGGCTCTGGTCCATCCAACGTAGGACAACAGGCTTCGCGCTCCGCTCTTGAAGAAATGTCTTAAAGTGCAGAACTAGGTGTCTGCTGCTAGGGCAACCTCTTCTTGACTAGCGTGTACAAGATGCCAGAGTTAGTTTCATCAGTGGACTGCTAAATGGAACCGTCGATTGTCCTATACTCTTTGCGACAGTGAGTCGAGAGACGACAGAGACGAGTCTATACGTCTCTGCTAGGACGCTCCGATCTGGGACATTGTTTGCGGTTACAAAAACTCCAAAATCCTTCGGCGCTCGTAACCCCATTATCGTTAAGTGCCGTCTGTGCTACACAGTTGGCATGAGGCACGGACCTGGCATCCCAGCTGCGAATTTGATCTCACGTATCAGCGTCTCTCGTGTCTCTAACTCTGGTCTCTATCTTTTATTTGTATATTTCTAATACAAAAATTGTAAAATTCACGGGATTTTTTTAGTATTGAGTGGGCTATGAATTCCGTCGAATAATTAAAAAATAAATAATTTGCTCAACATATTATTAATATAAGAAACAGAATGGGCAATATTATGACGGTCAGACTTTCTTCCGAACAACCTTCACTATCGGTGCATTTCCAAGACTGTTATGGTCACTGAACAGGTGTGTCAATTTGGAACTCATCAACTCCCTTCTGATTAAATCCCTCCACGATTGCCGCTCCCTCCAAAATTACCTTAATTTGTTCCATAGCTGGTGCACGTCTAACTCTCTTCTTCTGTAGCCAAATAAATGTCAGATAGTGTCCTTCTGTAGATCCCGCTCTCCTTTATCCTACAGCTATAAGCTCTGTTGTCTTCCGTTAGTCCGGGTGTCTTGCTTCAAGGACC
Source organism: Anopheles minimus (assembly GCA_000349025.1). Classification (NCBI taxonomy): domain Eukaryota; kingdom Metazoa; phylum Arthropoda; class Insecta; order Diptera; family Culicidae; genus Anopheles; species Anopheles minimus. The sequence goes on from KB663755.1 coordinate 450,190, forward strand.
TAGGTGTTATGCTTGATGATGATGATGATAAGTCCCATCTCTTGCACCAGCATAGGTTTGAGAATGGACGGAATTATCTTTACGATATTTGTGCTCTTATAAACAAAATAGATCCCTAACTAACAATCGTAAAAAGTGGTGGCATCGTAGAACATTTTGAAGAGTCCCCCGAATCATTTGCGCTTCTAAGATGACCAACAACATTCCATTGAGGAAGATGGGTCACAATTTCATAACAAAAGTATCCTAAGGTACCCTTTATATAGTGATTCAATAACCAATAATTGGTGCTGCTTGCATATGGCCAGTTCCACTAATACCAACAGCAGGTTTTGGGGCACTACCTTCCGAAGCAGGGAAATCTAATGTATCTGAAAACGGCCGCATACAATCATCAAAGTATGAATCTTGTGTGACCTCCCAGATTGTGCTATCCCTTGAATTCTTCATCGTGAAATCAATTTGTTCACTTTTGCGCGCCCGTGTCTCAAACCTGCGTTGTCTCATTCAATTTTGTTTTGTTTTCAAAAATACAAAAATCTTATCATCATCATCAGGATCATGATCACTACTGCAGTTACAAATTATAGAGAGACATGGGACATCTACACATATAAATCACATTACACAGTTTGTTTGACATACACCGTAAACCTACGCTTGAACTCCTGTAAATTCTTTATTTCTCCGGGTAATCTGTTAAGTCTGTTGACTCAAGACTCACACTTTTGTTTTTCAAATTGATGATGTGGTGTCACACTTTTGTTTTTCAAGAGTCAGTAGAGTTCTTGGTATGCTGCGCCGTGTCGAATCTGAGTTCAGGCACCCTGGTTGCTTGAAACCGCTGTACTGCTCGTTGGTTTTGTCCACCCTAGAGTATGCCGCGATAGTTTGGATACCCTATATCTGCGATTACCCGTGTGGAATGAGTTCAAAAAGCCTTCACACACTGTACTATGCGGAATGTGTATGGCAGTTCAGGCTTAGCAATGCCACCGTATCCCGTACGATCGCTGGGTGGCACCGGATCCCGTACGAGGCCCTGGAGACTCGTGGCACTCGTGTGCAATCTTCCTACATCGCTTCCCTTCTCCTGAATAACGTCGATGCTCCTTATCTACTTTCTTCAGTTAACCTCTATGTTCCTAGCGATCGTCTTCGTCCTCGTCCTTCCCTAGCGGTTGCAACGCGATGTACGGCTGTAGGCCCAAATGATCCACTACTTAGAGCGATTCGTAGCTTCAATTCCTCCTCAGACCTGTTCGAATTCTTGATCTTCCTGCCTTCTTTCCGGGATTGTTTCCGATCGTTCGCCACTATCTCGTCCATTCCCGCTATAAGCAATTAAATTAGTTTTAAGAGTAATTATATTGTAGAGGCATTATCCAGACAACAAATAATGAACATGAATTGAAATAAATTGAAATCTTCCTTGAGCTTAAATGTGGAATTTTGCGAATTCCAATCATGACAGATCAATATCACGTACATCGGATGTAGTGACTCATTGACTCTGTTATATGAATTGATGGTTTTGACTAAAACCTTAATGCTGCAATGAATGGCTAAAAAAAAGCTTGGTAGTGCGTACAAAGCTTCATGTCGATGTTGCTGTATCTAGCATATAATGGATCGTCAGTTTCAATGTGTTCTAAACTTACACCCCACTGTTGCTCTGTTGGTCATAGCAAGGACGTCTAGTATCGTCAATCAACGACATGAGCATCGTTATCTTAGATAGTCAATACTTTAGCCTGTATAGCTGGTTAATATTGTAATTGTAACAGTAATTTCAAACATAATTTTTGATAAGTTCCTTTTCAGTACCTATTATTTCAATTCGCTTAATAGCGTAGGATTTGATTATTTAAAAAAATAATTATAATCAATTTATTTCAACATTCGAAAACCTCTATTAAATCTCAAGTAAATCTCAGAAATGCATGGTTGCTGATAGGTTGCACGCTATGATGAATTGAATTGTTAGAACTTAATTAATCGGAACCAATCATTCTCGCTTTGATGTACATTAAAAAAGCTGAAGGTCTATTAATTTCGAACAATAAGATTATAACCCCATGCGTTCAACGCTACAACTGGCAAACGGGCAGAAAACCATCCAAAACTTGTTATGCTAATCTAACTCGAGTTGAAGCTCTGCCTGGTCGCAGACCAATGGCGTGCAAATCGAATCAATCGATTAGGAACCTCAACTTCAGCGCTAACTAATCTTGTTCTAGTCTCTAGACTGCATGCAAAACAGATTGCCTTCATCTGACGGGACAATCAGAACATTTCCAAGCGGGTTAGCGTTTGTTAGACGACTGTCAGGATGCCGAATGATGTTGAACAGGAAGTAAGACGTTATATGCAGTGTTGAGCGAGTGGTTTAAATACGCAAATGAATAACGTTGTGCATTACGCACGTTGATGGACATGATACTTGCTATAGTTGGGATACTTATCGGAATAAATCACCAGTACGAGATCGTTGTACAAATTGTTTCACTGACGATACTTGAAACAATAAGCTTAGATAATATGATTTTATGATTCAACTTTCACTCTTAACCAGCGATCTGTAGCCGATCGTTATTCCGAATAAGTGTACATGTCTCACAAGCGTACCGGCGACTGAATACGGAATAATCTTGACAGCTTTTGTTAGCTACGTATGAGACTTATACTTCGGCATCTTATAATAGCCTGCAATTTATAGTGCCGATTTGTATTCTACGTATATACAGAAGATTGCCCAATCTGGGATGCAAAATCCTGTGGTTTTTGATTAATTGTAGGAAAATTGATACCAACAGCATCAATCGCAGATATCTGGCGGTCAAAATGATGAATACAGTGCTGTTCCCGAAGGTGCGTTTGCTGCTTTTTTGCTGCCAATATTAGCACAATGCACCATAACTGCTTTAGCGCATTGTGAACAAAAGGACAAAAAAACCGTGACATAACAGTTGAAATATTGAGAAATTTTTAATAACATATTACTGCCATTAAAGTTTAATTGGAAATGTAACTCTATGAGCGCAGACGCTGCCATTCTTCATTCAATGGCATTGAGTTGAACCATGGTTATATGAAATGTGGGTTCATTGAGAAAATGTATCATTGTAGAAGCGAAAAGCAATAAACGAACTATTTTGTATAAAGTTTGCACACAATTAAATTGCACTCTCAAGGTTCTACAGAGAAATGGCAAAATAACGAACCAACCAAATTTAACATTGAAAGTCTAGAACTGGACTAAACTAGAATAAATGTTCAAAATAACGGAAAAGCTTCAGTATGCAAATATATTCCAACAGGCAATTTGTCGCCGAAATATCTTTCAATTTGTCGAACGTGTTCGACCAAACCAATATGTCTTGTCGTGTCGCATGTGGCATTCATTCATCAGCCTGGTTTTAGGTCCGATGCTGTATCAGCGAAACTAATCGTGGTAGAATAAATGGTGCACGTATTTAAATTTAAATGTGACTAATAATTGCATTAACTAAAATAGTTTATGGTCGCCGCGTCCGCGATGGAATACAACATGTGGGTGCCGAACGTGATAGTAAAGTTTATGTGTACCACGTTTCACCATACCACACAGAGCGACAATCGTCGGCAAATCGTTCAATGGAATCTATCCCTGGCGCCCGCTAGATCAACTGCTTAGAGGATCAAAGAGAAACATGGTTGAAAGCAAGGAATAGACAACACCGACAACTTGTCGTCGTAATGGCGCCATTGAAATTATTTTCATTGTATTTAATCTGCAATGCCGTAGGCTTTCTTACAATCTTGGCACTGACCATTCGTTTAGTTTCTGCAGTCGGGGAAGGAAGTGAATTAGCGGTAACAAGGTAATGCTCTTTTAAACTCTATTATATTTTAATTTTTGGCCTTATGCATGCAATAAGCAACAAGTTTCTACCAGCTGCGTTGTTAGCATTGTTGGCAGTCATGGCGTGTTATTAATTCGCATCATTCGCTTTATAAGTGAAACTGCGTTTTTTTCGTCTTATTGCAGCGCAGCGAGGTATTATCATAGAATGGATAATTATTAAATATTGAAAAACAATGCAAATGTAATTGATTTGTGATGTGCAACTGGTACAGCACTGAAGAAGCGTACACTACATAAATCAAATGCCACATATCAATAAGCGATTCCATTTTTATACCTGAGACTATGGATACATATCTACACCAAGCGTAATAAAATAAAGGCCAAATTTTAGGAATGCTAGGTAGCTGATTGAAAAATTTTACTACGTAGTTAAAAAGTATTTGATATCGTTTATTTTGCTGTTTACGTACCGGACGATAGGAAATTTAATTTACGATGTGTTACCAAACTAATGACAAGCACTTTAGTGATGTACAGAAAATCCAAAAAGTATTCCTCCTAATGCATATTCTACGCAAAAAGACAAATCGGGGACGGTACAACCATGTGATGATTAAATTAACGATGAGGTTTGGTAGTCGTTTCATTCATTCAAATGACTTGCTCAAAATCAAGCAGTTGAATAGTTCAATAACAATAACACAGTTTTGTAATATCTCATTATACTAACACTGATTGAAATATAAGATAGTAGTGGTACGGAGGTCCGGTGGTCGACGTGATAGTGGCGCGGACTTCACGATAGGGGATCAAGTCTCATCCGGACCGTTTTCTCTTAGTGAGGACTAACTATCCAACTACGTCGAGTTGATAAGGCTAGAAAGCCATTCTGGCCGGCGTGAGCGGATTAAGTCGTTACGCCAAGCAAGAAGAAGATAGTAGTAGATGGGAACAGGTTAGATGTAAGGTTAGGTTTAGAGAATAAAAGTAAGTAAGATTAAACTCAGTATCCAAATCAGTAGCATATCAAATGGCGACCGAGGCAAGATAAATAAAAAAGATGAAGTTTAAATTGGCTGTGTAACATTGGTGGAAACATATATGTCAACTATTAGAAAGTGAGACAATTATCAACAACAAGTCTAGTCAAAGTCATCAACAGCTTCGTTCTCGACATCAAGAGCAGTTTTCAGTTTCAGTAGGTATATATGTGCGAATCACGATAAAAAAATCCGAAATGTACAAGATGCGTTAGAAGCGAATAGTGAAATAAACTGTGAAATGGTTGGTAAGTTAAGGTTAGGTTAGTGCGATCAATAATGACAACATTTAGTACACGTTGCATGGAGTTTACCAAATTTGCGGGTACGGTGGTCTAGTTTTAACACGTTGAACACGTCTGCTGTTAATTCAGTCAAAATCCAATGATGATTTCGTAGAATAAGGACAACTCTCGTTAATAATCAGTCATAGAATCATGATAGTAATAACTATGGTAATTGAACAATCCTCCTAAAAATTTATAGCTACGGAATAAGCGGAACTCAAAACCATGTTAACATCACAGTGAAAATATTTGTTTTCTTAAGCACCAGGTACGGTTCCGTATTGTTTTTCCATAATTGTTATAAACATAATATTTGTGGGTAAATTAGGTTATTTCTCTTTCAGGAAACTCATCACGTTTTTCCTTCTTCCAAATTGCTTTAAACACGGGCACATTTGATTGAACTGCTACAAAGTGTTGTGTTACAAAGGCTTCTATTTTGCCGCAACTATTAAATGTACGTACGTGACTTATTTTTTTCTATTATTTTAGTGGCTTTTCCAACACAATATGAAGTATCTTCACACTAGGTAAAGATAGTGTAAAATTAAATCTGTAGAAAAATTAAGCAATCTTATAAAACTAAGAATAACAAAACAGCATACGATAAGATACGATATTATACGATTTAATGATTTAAATTCTAAAATAAAAACTGAGAAAGACAAATGGAAGCAAAAGAACAACGATGCTTTATTTGAATTGTTACTGCATGTTTGTAATGTTATTATTTTTGCGTATTATGCGGAAGTGCATTTTTTTTTTTTAATTTTAGGATCAAAATATAATGACAACGTAATATGACAGTAAAATTAAACTACAGTGTTTCTCTATTCGTCTTCATATTCTAGACTTACATGGAACAAACAGACACTACAAACCAATACACTTCTTTGCATCTTGAAATTTTTGATATTTTCTCCAAATATCTTTCTCTGCATTTGCTGTACAAGTTTTAATTCTACATTAACGAGGACATATTATTTTATAGTTGTTTTTTTTTTTTTATAACGGACGTATTTAGCCGATGCCTTATTTTATAATTATTGAAGAAATATTTGTTTTTAAAAGCAGATTTTCTTCAGATTTCATAAATAGCTTGAAACAATATCGACTATAACTTCGTATGAACCCTTTGTTTATAATTGTTTCCGTACTGTTGGATTGAATAATAAGTCCATATATCGACCTAAGACAAACCTTTCGTAAGATTTTTACAGTTAGCACAGGGCTGTGAATTTTATCTACTTAAAGGCCAATTGTTTTCTATACTACGATATTTAATCAAAACAGCGAATAACATGTAAGCTCATTTCATGTCAAACGTAGTGTGATAGCTAAATCATGTTTATTCCTTATTCCAATCGATCACGTGTAAATGCTGAGATACCAGTTTCGTTTAGTCGTAATTAACAGTTCCCGGTAGTTAATGGGAGATGGACAAACTGCTTGATTAAAACCTACAGAAACAGTTTGTTATTCACGCCAAGCGATATAGATTTGGTAAGAGGTATTATACTAATAGAAATTTTTGTAATGTTTGCATGGAGCCAGCATATCCAAAGAAAACCAAAAACAAAAGGATGAAAATGAAACTGGTTTCCATCGTTCGTCCAACTGACGTTCCGCGTGAGATGGGAACAATTCAGTTGGAAAAGAATCAAAAAGGACACCACGCAAGCAATGTGCAACGCTCGTTGCGGTTCACTTCCTTTCTTCACACGCGCACGTGTGTGGAGTCGGCTAGGGTTTACGGTCAGTGTCACCGACGATGTAATTTACCGGAAGCGCTACCGACAAGCATCAGCGCATAACTGTCCTTTGGCACAAATGTTAACGCAAAGTCCTGCTATGTCTAGCAACTTCCATTATTCTAGGCCGTCCATCTATAGCACCAGCGTTTATTGACATCATTAGAACGGTGGCAACGCGTACAGGGCTTGGGTTGTGTAATTTTATTTTGGGAATAGCGTTTCATCTTTCAGTCATTTGTCAGTACCAACTGAACGATTGATCTTAGAACGGTTGCTGTATGTTTTCATGGGACATTTGAGAAAAACAACCAAATACCCTGCTGGCCCACTACATGTCAACATAATTATTACATGTGTTCTTCCCTGCAAAGGATTACCAATAGAAAGTAACATATTAAGATATGTATTCAGTTTACATACATTAGTCATCAGTTGGATCAGTTGGTTTACATTGTAAAACTTTTTAACAATGACATTTTATTGGCATTTTTTGAGTAAACATTTCTTGTAAATTTGTTTAAAACTAAAATTCCTACCCAACTCGATTGGTAATGAAACCGATCAAGTACTACAGTTTTATTTGAATTTGCTAACGATATGAACAGTTTGAGCAATCTAGACATATCTCTCACAACCTAGTATGGGGGCTAGGTTCCACCAAATAAACACTGTTGGTTCTTACTTTATGACCGAAACATGAATACAATGAGTTGTGTCTAATGCTTCACGGAAGAAGACATGTTGTGAACAACGGGTTGAAATAGGAGCTGTCGCTACAACTGTCGAGACCAATTGGTGCAAGCAAGAGTGCACATTCAATGCAATGCAACACGAGAGTGTTAAGAAAGATGATCCGTTTTCGGGCACGTGGACTACTGATCGTATCGATCGATGACTACCGGACGAAGCACAGATGTTCCCATCGATGGTGGCATCTCTTTGCAGGCTTTTGGTTTGTGGTGTTTTTCAAACCGTAATATTGATACACTTATACGTTAGCATAAATTTTATTTCCATACTTATTATTTGCCCCGTACTCTAAGCAACGTTCTGTAGCAAACAAAACAAGCTATTTATAAGCATCTACTAATGTTTCCCATCTTTTTTTTAAATTAAATTATAGTAGAAAATATGATTGAAAGATATGTTTTTCCCAATGAAGGTGTATTTGTTTTTATCGCTACATTATGGCGACATGACTCGTGCCAAGTTTCCCAAATTGCTGCATCTTGTAATATCATCCGCTGAAACACTTGAACTTTGGTGTCTCAAATGACAATATCTGGCAACGAAAGTTATTAAACACGAATGAAAATCATCGAAGTGTTAAATTGATATGATATTAGGATATTAAATTACTGTACTTGAGTAACACTTGGTGTGTTGCTTACTTTTTAACTTGCTCAAGAGGACAAAATCCAAATAATGAAATTTAAAAGTACACCACATTAGAAATATTTCATAAATTACCTAAACTATGTAAACAAACCTAGTGGATTAACGCGTTTAAATACAAATTTGATGCAATTCTTATTAAATGTAAAATAATGGTTAAAACTATTGTAAGGTGTTAATAGGAAATATACTCACTATGAGTAATCGATAGCAACGCCATTATGTCGAAAATCAGCTGCTCATTGGTTGTATATCAATTACACCTTCTCTTTATTGTCTAATTAATACTCCCGGGTATGTGTTGCAGGAATAAGGAATAGTTTAGTTCCATTGGTGAAAGCAAAGTTTTAGCCACCATACTTCATTAGGGGGAACTCTACCCTTCCAATCCCTTACCATAGAAGCATCAAGTTTAATTATCAGGGGACTGATCAACGACAAAAAAGGAAATAAAATGCACCGGAAGACCTTGTATCGATTAGTCATAGTCGAACAATCCCCTGCGGAGCGGTAGCATTTTAAAACTAGCTACTTACAACATGTGACATACGTAGAGCTAGCCACTTGACAACATTAAGTAACATGAGAACTGTGTCTGCTCGCTGCCTAAACATAGTGAAATTTGATAATATATCCCTATACATTTTCATACTTCCCACAGCGTGTATCACATCATACTGGCCATGGTTTGGATGCGTTCCTCGTAATCATCAATGTCAGCGAAAGCCAAAGCAAAAAAGAAAAACTTCGTAAAACGAGACGAGCCTTTTTCTCGACCCCCGGGAGCTCTATAATGGCTAGATTGATTTCTTCCCATTTGTTACGTTTGTAAATTGGAGCAAGTGTTTTCCACTTATACGTGTGCAACTATGGGAAGCGTTGTTTGGTCTGACTCTAACAAGCTTGTTGATAGGTAACTTCAGCTGGAGGATTTTATATCGACCTATGTAGCCGCTGGTTATGGCTCCATCTACCGAGATTTGTGGCCAATCTGAACGTTGGCAGAAAAAAAATCATTTGTACTGAATTGACGTATCTTGCAGTCAGCGGGAAGCTGATTGCTGAAGACCAAATACCGTAGAAATATTATCTCACCAGGATGAAGGACAAGGTCAAGTAACTATCGCGAAGGCAAAGAACCGAGACAGTTTTGTCATTCGACGTCGATTAGAAACTATGCCAGGCCGAGGCAACGATGCGGCACTAGCAACGGTAGCTAAGGCTCGCACTAACGAAGTAATATTTTGTAATGCTGTTGTGTGTATGCTATCAGCCATGGTTTGGTTTTTCCAAAGAATTGCAACACAACACACAATTTTTGAAAAATCTTGCAGTTGGCTAGTAATTTTCTGTTCGTTGACCCTGTCCGAAACACTCCCTCGTACCCACCCATATCACCCAAGTGGCTTATAATGATTTTGACAAAATGGTTAAAAATTTAAATTTGAGACTGATGATGAACAAATCATAAATACAAATCTCATACTTGATATAGGTTGAAATTTACCTTGCGTGCTGAATCCCTAGCACAGGAGTCGGCACAATTCTCTTCGAAAGGGATAAAGAAACGCCCGACATTGCGGGCCAGATACCCTTGTTTTTAATTCTAAATATGATTTTTTTTTAAATTCCTTATCAAATCATGCAAATAAAGTTAACAAGCTGTGAAGTGATGAAATAATATAAAATGGAAATATTTTTTCTTCAACCTTAAGAGGATCTTTTTTTTGGTGCCATTTCTGGCTTCCGTGCAGAGGACCGGCACGAATGACATTCGATCCCCGGGCTTGCCGTATGAAACTGGCGCCGGAAGCACTAAAAATCATTTTTAAAGTGTTTTGTTATTTGGCACTTACACTAAATTTAATTGTAACTTGTAACTTACGATGAAAAAATAAAACATGGAACTAAAATGCGTTTCTATGTGGAAATGTGTATACCTGTTGGTTCATTCCTTAAAACACTTTCACTCTATCGTTTTTGCTAGTAAATTACTAAATTAAACATTTGTCAGACAAAAAAATTGCTTGACATGTATTTCTTGGCATGTAATTTTGGTGTTGTTAGCGAGCAACGATAAAAATTTGAATGTATGAATAGCGTTACGAAAGCATTGGAAATCGAATCATAAAATTTTGTACAATGCATTTTTCGCTCAGTGCTTTCGTACACATTACCTGTTTGAAAAGGTTTAAAGCATATCAACATTTTTATAAATTGCATCACACAGATTATTGAACATACATATTGTTTCCCCTACTTACTACTTATACACGATAGTTACGCCGTCATCTGCAGATAATTAAGATAAAATTTGTTATGAATGAGACTACATACGAATTAAGAATTTAAATTTCATAACGATGTATTCGTATCGGATAGATTTTTTTTTTTAGAAGTACCAATAGGAAGTACCAGCACCGTCATCAATATCCCACCGGGATGTTGCACTTAGTTAATGCAGATAAGAAAGGAGCATATTATAAACAAAGGTAGGATATGTTATTTAATGGCATGCAAATTATTAATCACAACCTCGCAAGCATTGCATCTTAGTATAATCGAACCGTAACCTAGTTCGCCAGACGCTGAATAATGACCCAAAAGGATATCTATTAATAAAGGTACGACACTAATCCAACCAGTTCATACACCGAGCCATGTGATTAATCGATTTGCGATCGTTAACCCCTACTAACGTTTAGATGTTAACAAACCAAAAAGGCACGTGTAGACTAGTATCGTTATGAGAAGAGATTTCAAAATTTAACAATAATTTTTAGCATTCGCGCCATTGCATGGTAGAAGAGAATTGTTTTTTCTTTTCCTTTATTTCACGTTGCAGCAGCAGTCTTTACCGGCCCTAGGGTAGGGTAACACAAAACAGCGCAAGTAGTAGAAATTCAATGGTACAGTTAGGGGTTGGAGTTACTTCACCCTCTATAGTTCCCGTTCCGTTAACCGGTTCCCAAAGCTTAGCTAGTTGGTTGACCGGCTGTATTCGTTTACACAAGTGCACTCGGTGGGCACCTGGCTCAGCAGTACATGCCATTAAATGCCACTGCCACATAGCACGACCCTGTTCCATAGGTAATAACCCATCAACAGATTGATATTGGATTTGAATGTACGTATGTATGTATGCAATGTGGCTGATGTCGACAGTGTTGAAACCCACATTCGGTAAGTAATCTCATGGACCCTAGACTGCCTGCTGCCCCGAGTGGCATTGCAGTCCTGGTGCGTTACCACGGGCAACAGCAGACTACCAAACAAACGCTATGTACGTCGAATTATCTCTACGTTGCACAACTTTACAAATTTATCATGTTCAAATGTGGAGCTTTTGGAGGAATTCTACACATACAATGAATCAATAAATTTTGAACAAAATATTATCGTTGGGCGTAATATAATTTTTGGATTCTGGAATTGTTTACTAATTTAGTAGCCATTAGGGCTGTGGAAGATGCATGTGGGAATTACCGACTCAAGTCGATATTTAGAAACGCAAATTTTGAAGCCTCTATCAGCGTTACATGATTTTATACAAAAACAATCTTATTTCATTCCTCTTTTTCTTATCAAGTTTGTGAATTGAGTGTGAGCTACTTAAAGCAATAGTACAGCCTGAAATAAGCCTCTTTCGTTTAAGGCATCCTTCAATATATATCCTTGGTCTTGTCTGACAGTAATTTCCTTAGCTTTGACTTATTTTTTACATATAGATTATTAATCCCTACAACACTAGGCCAGTCTAGATGAGATCCTATCCACAACCCTTGGTGTATTGGACCTAACGACAAGGTACGAGACACTGGGACTGCTGACTTGCTTTGACCTATTGATTTTCCCATATACCAACCCTCTGTCCTAAAATAGCGGGTTCGGGTCAAACGGAACGAAACGTAGACCGGCATTTGCAGTACTGAATTATGGACAAACACTGTGGTCTCTGTATCTTATATGGAACTTGTACGGATATGTTAAAGATTTTCAAAACTATACAACTGTCTTCGTTATCTGAGAGTATTATTTGATTGCCTAATGTCTTAATTCGAATAATGGTAAAAAACTGGTTAAATACTCACAATCAACTGCATAGGAACGTAAAGTCGGTTGTATATTCAAATAATTGTCAAACGTATTATTTTCCTTCTGCAGCTAAAAGTACTGTCCAATGTTTCTTATTGAACGATACTAGGCTGTGCCTAACGGGTGATGATGTTGACTTGACTATATCGAAAAAAAAAAAAATTAAAAATTTTCGCAAATAAATTCGAGTATGATGTGCTTCCTCCTTAGAACAAAAATATCAATCTCAGGCCTTAACAGGCGGAAGAAACTTGCAAAAGTTAGGAAGAATATGTGGTTTTTCATACAACTGTGTTAGTTCGAAGGTATGTTTCTATCATAAAGTTTACCCCTTTTTTTAGGTTGCGATGGGTAAAGAATGCTCTCGGAAAATGGAGCGAGAGATAAAAGGATAATGCTGAACGAGAGAAAATATTGCGTAAATATTGCGTCAGTATACTACTAGAACTAGAAGAGCGAGTAGGCGAAATTCCACGAGCCAACAAGAAAACAGTCACATTATTTGATAATATACTGCAGAGAAGCAATACTGTCGTGAATTAACGTTTTAGTTATCGCGTATTGTAATGGAGTGGTCACGAATTATGACGAGTGGTAAGGCGTGGAAATGTGAAGTTATGTAAAAGGTGCAGGCCACTGAAACCGTGGTACCGCAGTGTTTGAATATTGAATCGGTCAATACTTTTGACTACACTTTCGAGGAAGAGTTCAGCGTGAAAACATAGTGCAGAACATCCGTCCGGATAAAATCATCCGATATTCGATTGCTGGCTAGACTTTCCCTAAGCTCTGATGCATCTCTCAACGAATGCTCTATTCATTGGCTTACCCGTGTATCCCGTCATAGGACAATATCGAATCGTACGATGAAAATTGCATTAATGTACCGGTGTTCCTGGAGTTTTAGTTCGTTTTTCAACCACTTTTCCTCGTGTTGCGGCACAGTGGGCCAACGGTGGAGTGCAAATGTCAAATTAGTATAAAACAGCAATCCTAGCAGCTCTAGAATTTCTTTTGATGAAACAATGTAATGTGACCATCCAATCAAATGTGGCTCCAATTTCTACGCTATGTTACAACATTACACGTACTTTAATTTATTGTACATCAGTACTGTCATGTGTACAGCAGTTTACGGTAAGAATGTTGATTGCTCACGTAATTATTGCAATGGAAAACAAAAGAAAAATAAATAATCGAAGGTGTCAACAGATCGGTATTTAAAACTAATTAATTTGTAAACCTTATTAGGATCAGGTGAAATTTAAAGTGAACAATTTGTTCCGGCAATTAAATGGTTTCAGTTGCGATTTTATTGCATTTTGATGTAAGACTGTTGATTGGAGAGATATTATGATAATTGTATCAAACATACGGTCCAGTAATCTTATATTAGGAAAGGTCTAAAGGCTACGATCAAAGTGTAATAGATAGTCAAATCGTTTTTAAATGTCAAAGATGATCCATTTTCTGTACATTTTATTTGCCGGATTTATTCTACTATACTAAATGTATGCATTTGAATATTCCAAAAGTATAATACAACTTTTAAAACTGTAAATTAAATTTTAAATTAAAATTATTGTAAACAAAATCTTAACATGATAAAACAGAAAAATGGAGAAAACAGCATTTTTTTGATTAGTTTGTAAAGGAAATAAACATATGCATTACTAAAGCAATATCATGTAGGAAATATTAAGTAAACCTATAATTATTCGAATTTTTGTACAAGATTCGACCATTGTTCTGATTGGATTTCCAGGCGAAAAGTGTATACCTGAGCAACGAGCGGCAAAAGAGAAAAATCCTTAGTTAGGAGCGAATTTACTCTTCAATTTCGCTGGGAAAAGCCGAACACAAGCCGAAGGAGAAAAATGACAGTCCGCTCTCTCGCTCCATTTCCGAACCGCGAGGAGCAAAACATGAGAGAATTTTGATGTTGATTTCATTCGAAAAGGGGGGAACGATTATGCATACACGAACGAGAAAGCATTTCATCGGTACTATCTATTTCTTTCCTGCCTGAGGACATCTGCACTATGGGCATGCTGGGCAGGTGGTCAAACTCGCGGCCCGAATGCGAGCGACAATGTGTTCTCTCGCTTTAGTATGCTGAATGTTTCAAAGGAGAAACAGGGAAAAAGGATAGAGAAAAAAGAGAAAAATCATCCGACCCGACCGGGACCCGACCTGTCGCGGTGATGTTGCTTGCGTATGAAATGCGTTTGGCGCAAGAATTTCGTTCGCTTCGTCGTTCTGAGAAGACCTGTCGCACCGCGTATCGTTGCGTATCGAATGCGATTGGCGCAAGAATTTTATCCTGCGCGGTATACGTAAGCGTTTACGAAGGTTTTCCCCAGTAGCAGGAACGATAAGATTGTTGCAAAAATGGTTGGGAAGTGGTTAGCATATTGTTCGAACAGTGAGTGGAAAAGTTTTGCTTATTGAGTGAAAGTGAAATTTTACATAAACTCGTGCAGTCGCTGTAGTGTGCGGACGTTTAAGAACCAACTAGGCCATCGAGAAGTTTCCTTGTGAGTGTTGAGCACGAAAAAATCAATTTTTGTGCTAGTTGCCGCACTGCTATCGACATTTTCTGCTATGTGCAGACACATTAAACGTATAAGTAATACGCCGCAAAAAGGCCGCTGCTTCAGGCTAAACGTTGAAGCCTTTGATTCCATCGATTGGGAGACGCTTTGCATGTTAATTATATAAGCAGATTTGCATGATATACCGGACAGGCTTTTCCAAAAATTTACATCGCATACGTTCCACCACAGTCGAGAGCCGTTCTCTCTGTGTGTATGAAGTGAAGGATTTTCGGGTTTGGAATACATGCATTTTCTAGAGTTTGGCCTAGCTTACGGGGACAGTGCAAAATAAATCCAGCTATGCTTTTTTTTCTATAGACAATTGTGCATCGTTGACGGTGTTTAGTATTATCAATAGGAATGAAGTATTTAATTAACAGTAAATAAATTGTTTGCGAACAAATGATCAGGCACGCATGTAGCGGAAATTAATTTGAGCTGAAGGGCTTTTTGTACAGTGCTAGGACATATTTAGTTATGTGATATTTTTAAAAGCATGCGGATAACTTGCAATTTGTAGAAAGTAATTCATTCTTTATCAGCTGTTTGCAAAAGTAATGACAATTTCTTTCGCCAAGCTGTAGCGCAATAAGCGCAATAAGAGGTCTTGTCTTTGGAACATCGTATATGTTCTGAAGCAACCGAACCGGCGTTTGAGAATGAAAATGAAAAGGGACATAAAAAAATTGACCCAAAACTGGTTTTTGTACGTATGAAAATTCAGAATTCAGAAACTAAACCTGCACAGACCGCGGGTTGTGATCTTCGAGGGCGCCATTGAAGAGGGTTATTCGTGCAAATTATCCAGCGGCACCGTTTTGTCCCATGCGGCTACCAACCGCCGCCAAATTCCGAACTAGGTAGGAAGCGGTTTTGACTGCATCGACGTGTCGTTATCGTTTAATATGTGTGTGTGTATATATATATACATATACACACATACACACACACACATTTGCCGAGCGAAGACTGCGGTAAAAATTAGATGAAAAAAAAAAATACACGAAAAGACTGTGGTGCTGTGGGCCCGTTCTTTAAATTGGTTCGATCGAAACGTCCAAGAAGAAAGGCCGAGAAACAAGTACGCTAATCTTATTTTCGCATGTGTTATTCCGGTTCCGCAGCCGTTTCTTTCGACCGGAGCAGCAGATTTTGCAGCATAAGCATCGACCAGTAACACCAGCGAGACACGCAGAAAAGGACTGCGTAAGAGAGTTTCGAAACGGATAATGAAAATCGATCTAATAACACAAAAAAAGAAAAACCCAGCAGAAATTTACCGTACGTACACCCCTGCCGCGTGCCCGTACCAGCCCCCCGGATTGGATTGGATGTGATTGTTTTAAGTGTAGCCGTGTTCCGGTTTAATTATTAGCTGCTTCCTTCTGTTTGCCCAATGTTGCCACTTCATCCGGTTTCATATTGTCGAATAATTATGAAATGTTTACGGTGGTGCAGTTGAATGAAGCAATGATTAAATCCCCGTGTGTGAGTCCTTGCATCCCGTGCATCCGTGTGCTACGTGCCATAATATTGGTGTCTTATTAAAAGCGCGAAGTGCGATCAACGAAAGTTCCGCTTGTGTGAGAAGGTGTTAATTGAGTATGTGTGTGTAGTTGTGTTTTTTTTTGCAAGTTGAAAGATTTTTGGCACCGTGGATTACATTAGTATCGGCAGTTTAGTTCGGAAAAGAAAAATCGGTGCGTATCGCCAGATTCAAGATTCAATCGCCGCAAAGTGTGTGGGTCGGTGTGTCGAATGGTTTTGCGTCGATTTCTACCGAATTGGTTCGTACGACACGCAAGGAGGATAAGCGCGCAATACAAAAAGCAATTAATTTCCAACGCACCGTTGAACTGTGATGGTGCTCGACGTGCAGAATTTCTATCGTAAGGAGCCCGACCGGCTGAGGCAGCCGCGATTCGTGTAGCTCTGCCATGACCAAGCAGCTCTGGAACTGCGATACATCCTGGCGATGTGTCCAGGCATTGGCAGTGATCCTGACCATCCTGCTATTGCCCGGTACAGGTAAGTCTCCCGTTCGCATAACCATTCAGCATTTCCATTTTCTCCTCTAATCCCGACGATAAATCATTTCTCTCCAAAGTGAAATGTTACCTCCAACGCTGCTAATGAAACAAAAAAAAAAACGCAGCCACCACCATGCGACGATGCGTAAGAGTATTTATATTTGCAGGTGCGATTTTTCCAAACCAAAACCATCCCGAACGAACAATTTATGAATGATAAACAAGACCTCATGGGGGGAAACTACAGTTTGCCTTACCTTCCGAACATGACATTCGGTCGCTATTAGCCAATGTTCAGAAAACTCCGATTTTTCTCTTAAACCGCATCATGACGCACGTTTGAAATGTACATAATTTAAACGCACAGTCAGGTGTACTCCACAGACAGATTTATAGATTTTATCTACGTCTCAATGTTTGCAAAAAAAAAAACCATTCAATCGTAATTAGTTCCACTAACTTATCATACAGTAAATTGTGACGTGGAAGTATTTCACATTTTAAAACCATTCTAAATAACTCTAGATCGAAAACCGAAAAACTATTAGTATGCATATACAAACCGCGTACACACCACTGGGCTGTGCACGCAGATGCGAAAGGCCTTTGGAGCCACGTTCTCGCTCTACACCGTGCAATCCTTACTTATCGAGAAGTCTTCAAAATCCTGCATTGGTTTGCATAAATAGATTGATGAGCTTTATCATCAATTAAAATCCGCTTTTTGTGCATGCGGCGCGGGTGGGAAGAACGACCGGGGATGGAAAAGTGGCTCTCCGTTCTTTCGCTCTCTTCGTTTTCTCTACCAGCTAAGCTTTTGATATTGGGGCGCAGTGGTTGGATCGCCAAGCTGCCCCCAAACTATTTGGCTTCGTTCGGTTTCGGTTACGGTCTGGACTTTGGCGTTTCACCATTCGGTGCTTGTGCATCGGTTTTTAGTCGAAAATGCCTTGTGCCAGCAGTATTTGTGGCAGAGCACAGCACCATCGGCGGATGGTGCTGTGTAGCATGGAACTAACTAGCACGCGAACGTATCATTCATGAACAACCTTGGATGTGTATGGGTTGTGTGTGTGTTTTTTTGCTTTTTTCTCTTTCTTTTTTTTGCTTGAAATGTGACCACGTGTTTGCGACCAAGGAAATCGAATCGCAACATGCTATGAATCAAGCAGGAACGAGGGTACGGAACATAAAATCGAGCATGAACATAACCATGAGCATAATCATATTGGAATGAAGCGAGACAGGAAACACTGCCTGGAACAGAAAACACCGGGAGAGGATATGAAATACGAGAAACGCGACGACTGCGACTGCCATGCTGAAAGAGCGTACGTTTGGATTTTCTCGGCTTTAAATTTTCGCGACATCTACCTAAAATTCTTCCGAACCCGACTCGTGCATTAAAAACCGCAGGAACACATCATGGTGGCTCGCCATGGCTTGGGAATAAAAAGGAAACCAGAGCCGTCAGCCTATAAGGAAGTGACTGACAATATGAACGTTATATGAAGATGAGACTGGAACGAACCAAACAACAAAAAAAAACAGAAAAAAGGGAGGATGGAGAAGAACGCTGAATGGCGAAGACAAGAACACGTGATGTGATGCGCTTTTTCTTCCAGCGTATCTCTTCACACCGTTTCCGAATGCTTTCGGCAACCGAACGGAACGCAGATGATGCTGGGTGGAATGGTATTTGCAGCAGGGCACGGCCGCGAAACGTAAAGAATTCGAAAGAATTCGTCCTAAGAACGAAAAATCGGAAAAGAGTGCAAACGCGGAGGAATTTCATCATCGCTTGAATAAATAAACGCAAACGACAGAACGGGCCAAAAAGGGAAAATTATACGAGCGAGCCCGTTTTCTATAATCAGCCCCGTATTCGCAGCACTAGCAGGACGCATACTTCGCCCCACATAAATGGGCTGAAATTGAATACAAATGTAGCAATATTCCCCTTTTTTTAAATTAGTATGGTTTCTACAACGAACACACGAACGTGCGCTTTTCGTAAATGGAACTGTGAAAAACTAGATACAAAAAACCAGGGCCCCTGAAACCTGTAGTTTCTGCACCGCAAAGGTACTCCCTTTCAATTTAAAATATCATCACCGGTACTGCAGTACAGCCGACAACAACTCCATCCGGAAGCGGAACATCTCGACGAAAGCGCCGTGGAGCCTTTCACGCACACTCCTGTACGAGAGCTCATGTGTTTCTCGATGTGTACTACCACACCTGTCGATGGGCGACGCCAAAGGTCGATAGATATTGCACATGTACAGTAGGCAGGCACCTTTCAAGGCTCGAGCACTGTGTCTAACCTGATTTCTTCGCCCAACGGCGACCGACAGGGCACAAACTCAGGATTGAAGGGTCTTCCCGTGCGTCTTGTTTTTGACATTTTTTTCACCCAGTAGCGTGAACGGCATTGAGTAATGGCTTTTAATTGATTTTTTTTATCGAACACTCGTGTCGCGCTTCCCGCAGGACCAAACATCAGCTCTAGGGTTATTTGTGAGGGCATATACGTGGCGTGGGTGCTCGTTATTGAACACCCCTTTTTCTCTGCACCATGGCAGCGAACACTTCGTTGCCGAGGGTATTGTCAGGAGGAACGGTTAGTTGCTCTATCTTGTTTAGTTTTATCAATAACTGCTGCGCTTTATAAAAACATAAAATACTAATCATGTTGGTATCGATTTGACATTTTTGTAGATGTTACCAAATTGCTCGTTACGTTGGGTATTATTTTGTTCAGTGGTAATCCGTTATGGGCCTCGTTACAAATTGGTACATTTTTTCTTTGCTGCTTTTCTTTCAGTTCGACCAATGTCACTGAACTTGTATTGTAAAACTTCAGTGTTGAAGACTCGGTTGTGCTCTTTCATACTTACAGCACAATTTTCGCAATACCAATTAAAAAATCATTCATTAATCTGATTTCTCTGATTTCTGATCTGGCGGTGGACCGGTGGCCGAGATGATAGCATCGTCGGCCCAAAAACCGCAGGACCGGAGATCGAATCCCATCGCGACCGTTCCCTTATAGTGAGGACTGAATATCCAACTATGAAGAACCAATAAGTCTAGTAAGCCAAAACTAGCATGCATGACCGAGTAGGTCGTGTTACGTCGAAGGAAGAAGAATCTGGTTTATTGTTTTATTCTTAATTCATACAATTTGAGCTAGTTTGAAGAATTTTCTAGCATTGTAACTTAAATATTCACCACATCTAAGTTCAAATCTCTCACTGACTGACTATTCAACCAAGAGTATTTGAATTTAATTTCCAACCCGTCCAAGCCCCCTCTGGTGCTGCCAGATATTGCAACCAGAGAAAGAGTACTTGCTACGGAAAGCCAGTTAAAATAAGAATCCTTCGGTATACGCCAAGGGTCGGCAAACTCCGACCTGCTGGCCCCAAATGGGTATGGGGCCACATTTGTATGGGCACATATTTGTGGAGAGCATCCACAATGTACGCAAGTACTCGTCACGGCAATACCAAAATTGAATTTCTTATAAACTATCGTTGTGTGTCATACTGTGCCATACTTCTCTACAGTTTTCTAGCATAATTTATGGATCGTTTCTTGCTTACCAATTGTTGCTTGAACGGTTTAACAACACTCTCTTTAAGAAGTATAGAAGTAATAGCAAATCGGCCTGACCGTTCTACGTAAAAAATACGAAAATAATAAGCCAAGGATAACATTTGTGATTAATCAGTTTTCAAAGGCACAAATCACACAGGTTACAATGAGAAGATGACACTTTCAGCAGTAACGATTTTGGGCAAGATGGGACAAACTTATCGCTTAAGCATAAAACGATCGGAAAAAACACTGCCGGAAAGATTCAGCAGCACTTATAGTAGTTGAATAATTTATAAAATATCGTCTTGTTCGTGTATTTAAAAGTATTTATTTTTGGGTGATCTGGTTAACAGATTAAGTCTCTTTGTAGTATCCTACCCAATTCGTGAAAAGCGTCACCTGGTGTACACGTAACACAACATCTAAACATGTACCTGGGGTAGAACCTAAGGAGCTCAATAAATCTCATTATTATTTGTTATAATAAATATTATTAATATTTAGTTTATGGTACCAGTAAGTTTAGCCCAATACTGTCATTTGAAGATGGGCGTGTACCCTTTTAAACCAGCGATTCGTCACTAAATGTACCTAGAGCGTGTACATCAACTGGAATTGTGAAGTGTTTTAGCTAACGAAGATTACGTTTAGTTTGTGACTATTCTTCTACTTAGGCAGCGCATGACCGATGGTAGAGATTTATACATCCTACCAGAAAAATGTAGGATGAAAATAAAAAAATTGGTTCCTGTTCGCGAACTTCAATGCACTTTGATTGTTTTATTAGAATCCACCTTAGCAGGAAATAATTTCAATGATTCAGAATTTTACTTATCGCGCACGGTTAGGTATCCTCTCTCACAATCGGGTAGAGTACAAATAAACAGAAGTTTGATCAAGCCCACGTAGAAGGTGCAATTTGAATTATGATTGAATTTATGATTATTCGGATTATCAGGATTATTATCCGTCGTGTTATGGTTACACAATAAGATTAAGAACAGGTTAACAATGCTTTCATAAATTATCGCAAGAAATAAAAATAAGATATGTTTTATATTTATCACTACAACCAACGTTTAATAAATTAGTCAGAAAAAATACTAACCAACCGTGTGCCGTGAAGACTATAGTACATCGTTTTCAATTAAATAGCTTGAATTTTTTATTCAACTGTCGCCGAACTTATTTGCGATGTGGAAGCTAATGAATAGCGTGTTGAGTGTATGAATGATCGTAGCGGTGCTCAGGTTTTTTTTCATGTTACAAAATATAAGTGATTCACGTTTGTGTCACCAATGAATATATGGAAGATAATTTACAATCATATAGAAGGAGCCGAAAATATCTCTCACGCTAGTGCTCTACTGCTTAAAGTGATGGCAGTCGCGCTGGAATGATGAAATATTTGAACCATTTCTGAGCTGTGCTTAAAACAGATTTCTTTTCAGTGGAAGTACTCCAAATTCGAATGTGCATCAAAGCGTAAATGATTAAATTGGGTAGAGGGTGAACACAATAACGGAGACAAATGTGTCAGAAAGGCGGTCATTTTTTTTGTTGTTGCTCTCTTTCACAGCTAGCAACAGTGCACGACTAATAATCGATCGTCCTTGAAGGAGCGATTGATTTATCGGCCACCAATTATGATGCTGAAAGGTATATTGTGTGCATTTTCAACATGACGATTATGATCAATAAGGAAACCATTGAATCTTCCCCCTGCGATCAATGGATCAAAGCCGTTTGATATTTTCACACATATCGTTAGCAGAAGCTTATGAATATTCGATTGTTGGGAGGATTGATTCGAATCGTTTGTCGCGCATCGTATCCAAACAGGCCGGCTCATCAAAAAGTATCTCATCCGGCGGTTCGCTACGTTCTCATGGAGGTGGAGGTAGTACGGATGGGTTACCACCGATTGGTCAAAAATCATTGGAGCTTTAGTATGCTAATCGGTTGAGATGTTATCTCCGCCTTTTGATTTCATACCAGTGATCGCTAGCGCAGCCACTTAATAGCTTCTTCTTAAGCTACTCTCATTCACCCACAACCTAAGACATTTAATCCACGCATTATCCAATCGCGTCAAGTTTACGTATCATTGCTGTTAAGCTATCTCGACCGGTTCCGAAGACTAGAACAAGTGTTCGTGTCTCCTGTTTTCTGTGTTCGATCTATCTGCCGCTTTGCTTTGAGGAACACATGAACTGCGGTGACCGTGGTTCGGTCAGTCGTTTGAAATAATGTATTTATAGCACGTAAATTTGTCAACATAATGGAACAATATCATCTAAAGGTAAACACTTTCTTATACCTCGAATTCATTCTCATTCATATGTTCGTTTAGATTAAATTCATACCATATACTGCTACTACGTATATTGCATTTATGTTTGTTGCGGTGTTATGAATTGGTTATTCATATTCTCCCCTCTGTTTTCAATTGATCAAAGTTTTCATCCCTTCGAGAGTATAAATCCATTCCATGTAAGCAATCGATTTATGCCCCGATTCCAATATATTCAAAACTGCATAAATGTTTTCACAATCCGCTGCGTTGAGTAGTTATGGAAAATGATTAGTTAAATTATGTTATCATCAAACAAATGCTAAACAATCTTTAAATTGTAGATGCACTAGTTTTGCACTTAATAAATTCAACATAAAAAGTTTCATGCCATGACTTGGTAAACTGTAATCTTTATTATTCGGTTTTTAGTAAATTGTGTATACCATCATAAAAATAAAGAAAAAAAAACACTAAGACAGACACTTATACCCAAGTGAAACCACTTCGGTTCGTACAGGAAGACACAAAAGAACTCTTGTGCATGCGGAAGAGCATTTAAATAACGTATTTTTACAACGAAAGATTTCGTTCAGCCTGGGGGTTTATTGGCTCGAGGGGTAATCAAATAAGACTTATCATGTACGTGATTTACTATCCGAATGAAGAAAAAAAATCCCCAGAATACCTCAACCCACGAATTCCTCAATAATCGATATTGCGGTTTTTTATACCGCGTTTCATTTGGGAAGTAAGCATGTGGGTGGGCATGTGCATTGGGGGCTTTTCACGTGACAGTCTAAACTAAGGGTTTGCGCAAGATTTCATATATACGATTAGAGAAGGTTAAAAACATACAGGTTATAGGCAATGTGAATATAGTAAGATATGCTTTCAAAATCGTCTCATGTTTTTCTTCTACAGATTTACGGGAATTATTACGTTCCATTGGGCGGTCCGATGGCCGAGGAGATAAGCGGCGCCGGTCTCATACGGCAGGACCGGGGTTCAAATCCCATCTGGACCGTTCCCCGTAGTGAGGACTGACTATCCAACTACGTGGTATCAATAAGTTTAGTAAGCCAGAAATGGCAGGCATGACCGAGTAGGTCGTTAGGCCAAAGAAGATTACGTTCCATTGCAGGAAGAAGATCGTTAATAATTATTAAATAAGTTACTGTTTTTTTGGCATGGTATTGCACTGCGTAATAAATTTACATTTTTTCGGTTGAAAAAGCAGTAAGCTAAACATAAATCAACTGTAAAAAGGCATTTGTTTGCCCAACTTTCGGCAATTCGACTGGTAGTCCAACGATAGCGGGATGGTTCATTCACAAAAAAAAATAATGAAAGCTTCATCAAGTGGGGAAACATTTCTGTGGGATGCCTGTTTTATTCAACCATTTTGGGGCGAAGCTACAAAGATACGAAGCTTTTTGAAAGCGCTGCTGTTACATAGTGCTCGCTGCTTATCTCTAGACGAGTGAACGAATAGTCCGAAAGACGTTAAGGTGGTGAGATGCGTCGCTGTGGTTTCACTAATCCTGTTCGATGCTATACCGTTGAGGAAGGTTTTGAAACTGGCCGAATATTTAAATAATGTGTTTCGGGTAAAATCGGATCACCTTAAAACGTATTCGCAGAAGGTACCAGGGTGTGGAAAGAAAACGAAAGATAATGTAAGGAAAAAAGGCAGGAAGAGCAACAAATTTAATTATCCCATATTCTTCCCTTGATGTTCACTGTTTTTTGTTTTGTTTTATATCTTGTCACGCAACATCCAGATTGAGGACGATTTATTGTTCTCAGTATATAAAGTCGACTTTGAATGAAGCGTTTTCCGGTATTTTTTTAACCCTCCTTGTCCGTGCGTGTAGGGTGGCATTCGAGAAATAATTCTACAAATGTGTGTATTAACTAGTATGTTAATATCCCGCACCCTAACAACCCCCAATTTTCCAACATCGCAGGGTGTGTAGCTGTGTTTGAGGAATTCCATTGCCCAAAAACAAAAGTAAAGCATAAACACGTCGTGATCTAAATTGGAAGATCTCATCGATGAATTTCACAAGTATGTAAATGAGGCATCCCACCCAACCAGCATTGAATGAACATGATAAAGGTTTGTCCAGTTATTGACCACTTGGGATGAAACGTTGTAGTAGATTGTGATTGTGCTTTGGCGTTCTGTGGATCACGTGTTTTAATGTCAACCACCAGATGGCGTTATGTTTGATAATGTTGTGAAATCCAAATACAATTTCACGAACTTACAACGGGTATGCGGAATACAGTAATAAACTCATCGAGTGTATATGTACCGCCACTTAACGCGACAATCAAGTTTGCAGCTAAACTTTCAACGGAATGGAAACATGAAAGTTAATTACAGCAAACCAATCCTGCATAGAATAGTACACATTAAATATACTTGCTATCCCACAAGGAGAGCTCTGGATGCGCCAGAACCAGGGATGGTATATCATAAAGTTGTTCCAGACATAATGCATATGTGTCCGAAACAACAAAAACTTATCAATCAGCAGAATCTGTTTCACTTTTTTCCCTTTTCGCCAAACGGCTCCGATTTTGTGCAAAGCAGTGCGAAGCGGAAGGAAATGCTAACAAAGTTCATTCGAATTCATTAACATTAATGTAAAAATCGAAGAACAAAACCGACTAGGGGTGGTCTCATTTTTAGCAAAAGTTTCCAGTTTGGTTACTGAGCAAAAAGTTGCACAGCGTTGCATAAATCAATCGACCGGAGTGGAAATGAAATGATAGGCTCTTTTAACGATCAGATATTGTATGCAAATAAATAGCATCTATCTTTGTTCAACCATGTTACCATGCATCGCGCACATGTTAGGTAATAGAAGAAGGCGCCAAAAAGTTTGACCATTCGATTGCATATTTGCGTTTGCTTTATGCAGACACAACGATAAGCTGATTAATAAGGTGCATACCGCGGACAATCGGAAAATAATTCGAGCCAAAAACAAAAACCTCATTCGTTTTGTCTTTTGTTTTTCTCTATAATTAGCAATCCAAATTGCTGCGTAGGTTTTACGTTGTGTTGTTCAAAGGTCAAAAGATTTCGATACGATCAGCTCAACAATGTTTAATTTCTGAAAAACTATCCAAACAATACCGTTACTTTAGAATCAGATGAAAAATATCGCTATATACAAGTTCTCATTGTTTTAAGATAGTAAGTTAAGTTCTTTAATTGCAACTTAAACACCAAAAAGAAGTTTAGTGTATGATTAGCCCTTGAATCGTGGACACACGAACTAAAGTGTGCGTGGCCTACATAATGACACTGCCATATCTTGCTGAAAGTTTTACGCCGATGCGGTTCTATTCATCAGAAGCCTCCGCCGACACCTACTGAATCAAAGCACCTTTATCTGGTGCGCTCTATGACCGGTTTGAAACGAATAGTAAAATCTCCGACGGAAGCATAAATTCTTCCTCATTAATAAAGAGAGCTTCGAAATTCGTGCATCGTTTCAGGTTCCGCTTTGCTCTTGTGTTCGTTGTTTTTGATGTGACTTTGTTGGTGGCCTTGGGTAGCATTCCATTTTCTATTCAAGATTTCCATTGCCAAAGTTTCGAGTTGTTGCAATGCGTTTTTTTTTGCACAATCAAATTAGGCGGCCAAAGAAATCCTCTATTTAAATATCGTTTGCAATCAAACGATCCGGTGGTAGATACGATTACGGCACCGGTCTTCACACGGCAGATCGGGGGCCCATATCCCATCCGGATCGTTCCTCCGTATTGAGGACTACCCTAGCACATGTTATCAATAAGTATAGTAAGCCATTACATGCCAGCATGACAAAAAACAGGTAGATAAGGGAGAGAAGGGAGATAAGAAAATTTAAATATTATTCCGTATTAAAAATGAAAGCTCGTTTCCGTAATATAAATTCGAATTTCAAAGAGGAAAAATAATTTAATGTTTTCAAAATCTGTTTAAGTGGTACTAAATACAATTTAACGCTTAACCGGTTGTAGTAGTTTAAAATGCAACTAAAATTCAGAAAATTATACTTGATTTGCTAACATAAAGTCAAATCATTTAACATATGGGCATAGTACGATTGAATAAAGACAATGTAAAATGGTCAAATAATGACAAAAAAGTCAATTTAAAAAAAGTGATAACAAATTTTTATACCATAAAAAACGCCATATAACCATATACATTATTTTTTTTTATTTATAGTTTGTTTTTACTTATCTACAACCTACAAATTGGTTTTATATAATTTGGTCCTGAAGTGAATATTCAACTAGCCATCTATATCCAAATGACACTATGGCACTAAGTATTTTCTTTGGAATCATTGGTTGCATCTTTCCATTTTCTTCATTGCAACTCTTCTAGGATCAGTAATAGGATCTTCCAATATTTGTTATGCAAATGATTTAGGAGGTACATACATTCAACGTGTAATGCGTCTGCATTTTCAAAGGCATTCGTTGAGTGTGCTTTCCTTTCCTATTGGCACATGCACAATTAATGTGCGTTCCCTGCACAAATAATACCAGCCGCTGCTGACAGCATTGTCCCGTTTGACAAATTTCTCTATTTCTCTTAATCTTGAAGGGGAAGGTGATTCAGGCAAACAATGACATTCATCGATTGTGTTTTCCAATGGACGTATATGATTGCTAAGTCAAGCCTCGTCAACTTAATTTAAACTCTACAGTTGGCCAACGCAAACAAGTGGCGAGAGAAAAATACTTCTTATACAGAATGATTGATGTGGTTATTTTATACGACAACACATATGTGTTCGCGACATGCGTCTGTGCAAATGCTTCGATTGGTCATTGGTGCCGCACAGCGAGATGCTAGCGTTGGCAAAAGAAACCAGATTACGGCGGACCTTACCCATTCCAGGAGACCAGAGATTCGTCAATGGTCGAACGGTTTGAAAGAACAGACACGAGCTCGGGAAGACTCTTGGGTGATTTGTTAGTCTCATAGACTACGGGCGGATCACCGTGTCAAGATTTATCTTGCAACACTCTGTGCCGTGTTGTGGTCAGATATGAAGTGGTTGAAGCTTTTTTTTTATACTCATTTCATTGGCATTTCTCTTGGTATTGAAATTTTACTACTCCTTAAGAAGTGTGCTCAAAACTTGTTGTGTGCAAAAAAAACCCTCAAGCTTTTGCATATCTAATCGTGGGGCACATGAGTAATTGCTGCATATTATGATGGAATTTAGCGTCCGTAAACATTTTCAAAGAAGTTTGACTTTCGTTGTGTGATGACATCCTGAGAAAATGGTCACTTTCTCCATTGGGAGTTAACAAAGCATTGAGTTCAGCAGTACATTACTCATATGCTTTCTGCATGGCATTAGTACGACAAAGTAAATATGAAATACAACTTGTCGTTGTCGTCAAACCTGCATTTGTAACAAAACGGTTTTCAATGTTCATAGTATTTGCAGTATATCACTATTGCTAGCATGATTATATTGGTATTAAAGTGTGGAAAAGAAAATATTACTAATAAAGGTTAGCAATATTTATTATGTTATTTTTATGTTTAGTTCCCACAAGTAATATATCATTGATCTTTAATGTGTAAATAAACAAAATTTAAAACATTATTGCCTTATCCATTCTTACGCGTTCATTACGATTGCTAATTACGCAAATTGAAAAATCTACGATTTGAGATGGCTAATTGCAAAATAATGACACAACATGACAGTACAACGATGACAGCTATCTCATTGCACTAATCGATATATAATTGATTTATGTCTTCCTTGCATTAAGCCACATGTGTACCAAAACATGGCCTCCCTCGCTTCTGGTACAGCTTCATGGTGGTACAGTGAAACAGGTTACTTTGCCTTCACTGTACAGTTTTATGCTACTTTTACCGATGAGGTCATTATTGTATCCACTACTTGAAAGGAATAATTAAATAATGAATTTGCATGTTGAATCTTAAATCCGTTTAAATATTTTTACACGTGTAAATGGTACACGAGCTAGTATAAGAGTTTGATTAAAAAAAATCAAATAAAACATAGGGAATAAATTGGATCTTCCTAATTTTCTGCTCACAAATGTAGCAATAAATTATACACCCCATACTTGATATTACTAAAGAACAAGTTAAGATTGTTCGTCCAAATGAAATAATTTTTTGAATCGTCATTGTTCGTACACCTTTGGTCTGTTAAGTAATTTTTCCCATATGTTCAAAACCCGCCAAAACCAAATAGTTATTACCAGGGAGCTTGTTTAGCACCGTCTGCTGTAGGGGGTTAGCACCATCTTAGGCACGATAACGTCCGTAGGTCACGTGATGTCTGGTTGTAACTTTGTCCACGCCACAGAAATCAACTGATAAAACTAGTAAGAGTAATTTCTCATGCTATGTCTGCCGTACCGTTCCCTACCCAAATGAAGCATGGGCAAACTGTTCATTCTTTAGTTTCGCTAAATGTTTTAATTCTCTTACCGCACATCAAAGCTGTGGGACGTTATCTTTATTCTGCCCAGAACCAACATATGTTGCCTGTGGGAGAAAGTTTAGCTAAACAATATCATTTATCGGGGAAAAAGTAGTCCCGGAACGAAAACTGTATGTTTGCCATCGACGACATTTTGGGGGAAACTCAGTTTTGGAAGTGTAACAGGTACGATTGTGCGCTGGTCTAAATGAGTCTCCAGAGGCTCATCGATATTCCCTTCAACATATTCCCGTATCGACTATCAATGAATACAGGTACCGTTTCTGTTTACGACACGATGACAAAAATTTAATTAAGAGAATTAATCAATATCAATAAATCTTATTTTTTATTGGTGGACTTCGGCTTTTAATAGTTTGCCTGTTGTCTGGATCCACGGTGGTTATTCCCTGCGGGGATAGAGCCATTATAATATCAACCTGTGAAGTGTAGTAATAAGCAGTGTGAATTTAGGGAATATTTACAGCAGTCGACAAATCGCTTATACACTGCTAACTTCGTACTGTAGCTCTTTCTACTGTTTCAAGTTTTTGCGCAATGCAAGTATACATTATAGATATTCTATTATTGCAGAATTTAATAGATAGTTTCCACGAGGTTTTTTCTATTTTTTTATTTCACTTGCCAAAGACACTCTCTAGCGTTTTAGGTTAACACGTGCTTTGAAAGACAATAGAATTGATAAGTAAGTAAATAAGTAAGTGTCTCAACGTTATTGGGACACTGGCTTTAAATGTCTTCATTGTCTCTTCCTGAACACCCGGTTCAGCTAATTCCAAAGTTTAAATAAAGGTGATCCACTATCGGAAGTAAAGTGTTAAGTAAAACATCAAACAAATGTCCGATCAGAGTGGATCAAGAGAAAAAACAAAATTGAAAGCATCAGATTATCATAATGTTTAAACTTGCAAACAAGCTTAAGAACTCATCCAATCACTTTGAGCGCATTTTTTTTATAAAGAGATCCAATCTCTGTGCGGTAGTCCCCTGGCATTAAGCTATAGTTAAGATTTGTGCGGGAAAAATTATATGACATATGTTTATGGCGTTTATCGCTTAATTGGTGACGAGGAGATTTTATATGTTAGGCGGCATTAAACATTACCGCGAATCCACCTGGATGTAATAGGATATAAAAACCATTTACGATACTTAAACAGATGAGTGTGAAAGGGAGAATTGTAAACTAACCACATTAAACGCCACACCTAAATACACATATCCATTCGACAAGAAGCAGAAGTGAGCCGATTTTTTGACAATTATTTTCACAGGCACATTTCGCAGGACTTGCCGCTAGCCATATTCAAATCAGTCAGCGTAAATAATGAATATTCATATGGCTTAAACGTATGCATAAGCCACACAAACATAGACCTAAGGCATAGATTTTCGGTTAAACCGGGATGGTAGTAGAGAAACAGAAATCAACGAGCATTAATTAGGTTGAGTTAGGTTTTTTTTAAGTTACAGTTCCAATTTCATTTTACCAATAAGAAGTAGCCCTGTTGATACGTGAAGAGGTTAAAATTGCACTTTAAATGGGATTTAAACCAAATGAGAACTTTTTATATACTGAGAGGTATTGCAGTATGGTACTGCAGTGGATTACGGTAAAGTTGACGCGATCTCGTAGATATTTCGACCCACTAACACACAGAGCAATGAAGAAGAAAATAAACCAAAAACTCTTTAGCGATTGCGAAACTGCACGCTTAAAAAGATTGTGAAACGTAGATGCGCAAACATCTTTCTTCCAGTTAAATAAGATAGGTATCCAGCTTAATACTGCGATAATTATGGTATCATAAATCAGAATCTTAGCTTCTTAGAGTCTCCGAGTTTATTAAGCCTCTCCTAAACTAGTAAGAATGTGTGGATAAAAGAAGCAATAGGAAAACGTATAAAAGAAAGCGAAAGAGGTGAAGTTCGGGAGAGATATTGATGCGAGGGAAACGTGATTGTCTTCGTTGTTTGCTTTGCTAAAAGGCTCAACGATGCTGGATATTTTTTGTCGACTGTGTGTGTATTTTTTTATGTGAAACCCTGAAACTGAGCAAGGCATGTCATCAACATCAGATTGCTTCTGAAGGTAGAAAGAGCAAGATTTTTTTGGTTTCCTCCAAATTAAATGGTAAAGCAGCAACAAAACAAAAAAAAGTTGATGAAGATGGTCTGCATTGGGACGATCGCACTCAGCAGTGCGAGAGTCTTGATCTTTTGTCAGGTTTTTGTGCCCTTTTTTACATAAGTTAACGGTGCGTCAGGCTGTCGAATGGAATCCGGACGAATCCTTATCTCTACTGCCGTCGAGCTGTTATTTTATGGCGCTACACTACGCTGTCGGTGACTTGTGAGAATAAATGTTGGTGGTGGACCAAGCGGAAACGACAACAAATAACTAAGTGGTAAACTAGCTAAACCGCAACGAAATGACGAGCCACAGATCGTTGGTCCGAGATCTTCTTTGGTAGGTAAGATGGGTTGCCCACATTTTGGTGTCCTGTAAAGCGATGTTCGATCCGCGGTTGTGAAAATGGAAAGAAATATGATATGATCACGAATTAGCACCATTGTGCGTCATTTTATGTGCCGCCCAACAAACCACAGAGGGGATTGCCCTTCTTTGCCTTGCGTTAGGTTGATCGCTGGAAGATACTATTTGATCGTATTTTATAATCCAATCGAGGACACCTGCTGTGTTTGCTGAAATGCTAAAACACAGCGTTGAAATATGTTCCATCATATTCACATTCATGTTTGGAATAAAGACTTATAATTCAATGAAATACTAAACATTTGCATCATAACTAAGTGATACGACTGTTTAATAACGTATCGAAAGCATTAATAGATTTCTCATATTTTAACAACCATACAGCAAAGTGGTTTATTCATATGGTGTACCACACAAAAACCAATCATTGGAACTCGCGAACCGCAGGTAATTAATATTTCCTGCGAATATAGGCATTAATTGAAAACCCATTAAACTAAAAACATTAACCGACGGGCAACTACATTTGGTTAATTATCTTACGTAAAGCGATCGTATACCGGTTCGATCATTTGTAACGTATCACACACGATTTTTCCTTAAATTTTGTGGTAGTCGAGCAAGATGTGAAGTAGTTAATTTGTATAGTAATTGTTATAACATTTTTGGATTATCAAAAATTACACATCTTTTTCCCTGTAGTAAGCAAAGCAAGAACAAAGCTTGTGATGAATTTTAAATGCAATCGTTTATGGCACAAGATCGTAATGTTGAGGATAAAAATGTCATAAAGTCGTCTGGACATTATCATTTCCAGTTTAGTTTTTTTATCATTACCAGATACATTGATCGCTTCGTTAAACCGGCTCATGATTCAAAGATTACCGTACCGCTCATGTGTTACATGTATTACAGTTTGTAGTTTATAAGAAATGAAATAATCTGAACTAAGTAAGAAACATTGAGGTATGAAAAAAGACATAAAACGCTAATTATAGTCAATCCTTTTTTATGAGAATATGTTTCCATATTGATATTTAAAATATAGTGTAACCATGCTGCTAGTTACTAACCTCATGCACAGGTAGTAAACTTTCTCTAGAGTGTAAAAAGCTTTTATTGTTTATTTTAACTGTAATCTTTCTGGTGTGGCCGTCATTACGAGAAAGAAAACCGCAAACTTTTTTAATTGTCGTAAAGGCCTTTTTTGGTGTGCGTTAGTATCCACTAAAATAACGTAAACATTCAATCTAGATTTGAGCGTGCTGAGTGTTAGAATGATTGCTTAGCATGACGAAACGGCATTTTGGACTTTTA
Source organism: Anopheles minimus (assembly GCA_000349025.1). Classification (NCBI taxonomy): domain Eukaryota; kingdom Metazoa; phylum Arthropoda; class Insecta; order Diptera; family Culicidae; genus Anopheles; species Anopheles minimus. The sequence goes on from KB663755.1 coordinate 483,463, forward strand.
CCAAAAATTGAAAAGAAGTTTTCAATAGTATTGAAATGATTTTTATCCTACAGTTTAATAACATGGCATTTGAGAAGCTTGACTGTACTTGAGATATTTATATGAAAGGTGACCTACAAGTTTATCACTGCCACTGGATTTGTTTGTTATTGTTGTTATTATTCGGTGTTACTTGACGACCTTGAAACGACCGGGGCAAGTATACATTTTCCCCTTGAGCATCAATTTTCTCCATAAATTTTTAATATTTTATATTACAAAAAATGTTATTTTCTATGTCTATGTGTTAGAGTAATGATTGCAGAGAAATGTTTTTATTATTGATAAGGGGCTCTACTATGGATCTAAAAAGGCGATCTAAAGCATTGGAATAGGCAAAATCGTATAAAATAAATGAGAACCGAATCCCTACCGCCAATTCGAGGCAGTTTTTTGGAAGGGTAGTCTGGTCAAAGTGTACAAAATATCGTATAGAATTATTTTACAATCTCCAAACATTGTCTAAACAACGTTTAGTATTTTTGTCACACTTCAGGTAAGAACCATGGCATCATAAGTCTCATCACAATCATTACTATTAATCAACGATACAAAAAGTGAGCTGAACAATATTTCGTTGAAATTGAAGTATCTAATTATTGGTTCTTTTAACGGAACTTAGAAAGAAAGTTAACTAAATGCAACAAATAATAGACGATAACGATAAACCCTCGCTATATGGACGGTCTTCCAATGATTCAACGATCGTTATCTCTCGATCGTGTCTTGTAACGCGATTACACTCTTACAATCACTCGTAACTATCGTTCACTCACGTTTTGAGTGACAGCGTTACAGACACAGGGTGGTTATCAACACCAGTGAAATTCCAGATGAAATTTCGGTAGCTGTCCTGCACAGTAAAAACCGTGGACATTACCATCTATAACAACGGACCGCATCTTCCATGCATCTTGCAAATTTATTTAACTATCGGTAGTATGCAAAATCGGTGAAGAAGCGAAAGATCTATAAAGCATTAAGTGCATATCATGGAAGTGGGGAAAGCTAAACAGGCACGGAATCAATTACGCATAATCGAAATATCGAAATTATTGTGACCCTTAGACACACTATGACTCTGCTTTAGATCATGTCCTTCAATACATTACCTGAAGTTTGATGCTTAAATTCTTTATGAAAGTCATATCTAAGTCTTCAGTGGTTATAAAAAACTGAACAAGTTTTTCACTTTGTTCGGCTTAACGCCCTGTTTAGTCATGCCGGCCATATAATGGCTTACGAGACATATTGATCCACCACGTACGTATTTGGATAGTCAGTCCTCACTACAGGTGAACAATCCGGTCTGGATTTGATCTGCCGGTTCTGCCGTTCGAAGACCAGCGCTGCTATCGCCTCAGCAGCCCAAGAATACAAAAACATTTTATGCTACACGCTATGTGGTTTAATGAATATAAATTGATAATTGGGAACTGCCTTTAAAATCATTTGAATAAGCGATCTCTGCGACGAGTTTGCTACGAATATTATAATCACAACAAAACGCAAAGTGTGTACATACGTTTAAAAATTTTCAGAACCTCTATGAGTCTTATTACACAGTCAGTAGGTTCGAACTGAAAATTGTAGTCAATACCTTACAGAAATTCACGAATTGCCCAGAATATTCATGTCAAATAAGTGAGATCCTTCAATCAGGCTCGTAAAGGTATTCCAAAAAATTTTGTCTGTTGCATACATGAATAAAAAATCAGATCATATTGCCAAACAAACGACTGTGTGAAGTGGCTTCCAATAAGATTTGGTTCTACGGCTCGCATCAATGGTTCTACATGGTATAGAAAATATCTATAAGTGCAATATCTTAGGTCCTTAATGCGCAAACAATGTTCTTGCTGGGTTTTGTTCGTATCTACAGATGAATTGTAAAAACAGGAAAACTGTAATTATCATAGACAAACAACAATCAGATAGTTCCTATTTCCTGTTCAAGTTCTAAGTTCAGCCAGAGACGTAGTGAATGTTATTTTGTAGAACAACCAAAAGCACAGATTGTTGGATCAAATCAGCATATAGACGACTGCAGAATCTGCCGTAGTATAATCGTTTTGATACATGGGAAAATACCCATTCGATATCAAATATAATCCAAGGCTAGACAAGCTTAAAAGCAACTGGAATCTGAACAAACGTTGCCGAGTTTTTCTCGATGTAATGGTTATTGTTGCTACGCAGGATAAGGCTTCAGAAAAATAAGCATCATCTACGCAGCAAATTCATTCGTTGGCGAAAACTACTGCAAAGTAGCTACATCATGAGGTATCAGTAACACAAACTGGCGCCCCAAGGGCGACCATAAACAGATTTATTGTAGTGTTGGAAGTTTTCTTTTGTCTCTGTTTGTTCAACTTTCTCTTATTTGCTGTTTGAATCTCCATTGCATTATTAAATGTTCTATTGCTAGTGTGACATGAGCGAGCTAAGACTTAGGAAGATCAGTAGTAGTTCGATGAAAGCATACGAAAATAAGAGTAATAGGTAAGAACAGATTTGCATTGAAATAAAAATCGGTTTGTCTGCTAGAAGTGTAGTTTAGTTGAATCACATAATAACAATTGAATAACCTTTTTTTCTGCGGAGAACAACTGGACTGTTCATCTAATCGTTGCTGTCAATTGTTTAACAACGACCAGCATTGTATTGTGGAACATAAACTAACAGAAGTATCAAGTAATGCGCTTAAAATATCAATTACCTGTTTTAACTAACTATTCCACAAGCAGAGCAGTTATAGCTTTATCGGTAATTACTCTGCAAAATGTTTGTCCAAATGTGGTTGGATAATTTGTGGCAAATGCTCTGCTTTCCAGACATTTCATCAACATGTCCACATAGCACGGAAAACACCGCGGTTACACAACTACACTAACATAGCATTACGAGAATGACATAAATCATAACAATAAAATCACAGAAGTGAACTGTGCTTGTACGGGATACGTGCGTTGGCGAGACCGTTAACGACCCTGGTGGCGTCATTGCCGATACGTTTCAGAATCCTCAAGAGCCACCGAGCCTACTACATTCTTGCTTCCACTGGCAAAATGTTATCGGTATTTATCGGAAAACGCTTGTTGCACATCGCTGCCACTTGTTTACAGAAAAGTGTACTTGTACTTTTCTTCAATACTATAGTAAGCATTACTTTAATGTGATTTTTTAAATTCAGAGCTAGCAGGTAGATTGATTCTAACATAAAGCCAAGTTCGCTACACTTCAATGTTTTGCATCAGCATGAACGACCAGGCGTTCTGCCAATTGCAGAAATAGTTTGTATACCACCGCATACAATCGGTGTGCGACGGATTTAATTGATTTATTAAGAATGCCGAGAAGTTTTGCCCTCGCCAGTGAAATATTCCATTACTTTCTCTTGATTTGCTTCTTTTGCATATTAGTATGCGTGTGTACCATGCGCTTCGCTGTTACGCTGGTTCAATTATTTTATAATGCCTACATCATGTCGGCGCAATCCCTTGAACCACATTACAAGGTTGTGAATGAAAGTGTGACATGCAATAAATACAGTAATTTATTAAACTCGAAAACGATTGTACAACATGGGTGTCCGATATGTCCTTTCACTCGTTTCGTTACTTTAGTTGGATGAAATGATGATAAAATATGCCATTTATATTACTGTTTACGAGAACATCCTTGGCAGTATCACTCTCCACGTGCAGTTAAATTTTTACAGTTTTATATGTTCCATGCTATTTTATTTCATATTATTTCAACTAACGTTATACGCTTGCATTTGTTTTCTTACAGGTGGTGCGCTGGATCCCGGCATCGATTTATTGGACGCATTAAATCTACACTCAAACTTGTCCCAATATCCAGGGGTAACGATTACACCATCCCGAGTTTTTCATTTGTCAGGTAAGATCTCATTATGTGATTTGACCATGTTAGGTTCCGTAATAAAATAAATACACACTATTAATTATGTAAATATTTACGCGTGATTGTTAATTAGTTTTTATTCATCAGTCATTAGTTAGGCCTCGTGGCCATTCCATTGATCATTTGTGCTAAGTACATAAGTACGTAATAGCTAGCATAGAAAGTGATAAGTTACAATTGGAATTGGTTTTGAGGTCAAGCATATTCCTCTCTGCTGGAAAGTGGAAATATATTACGAACACATAACAAATTCCTCCCACAACCATTAGCTCTTATCCAACAACGTTTAACATTCTGTTGGCATACCTATTCCTCTAGCCGAGTGCGGCATAAAAGTATCCCATTTCACAGAACATTCGTATCAAGCGAATTTTGCAAAAAAGATTTTCCATGGTTTATGTATATTATATTGACCGGAACTGGCGTCCATGCCACTATCCAGGAAGAAGTCTAGACAATGACACCACTACGCTTGTGCACTTTGCGATCACGTCTAGACTGCGTCTATATTTTTTTGCTGCATATAGCGATTCTGCGACATTTTTTCTATGCGTTGGCGACAAGTTGTTCGCGTAAGGCGCGTTGCAAAATAGATCTATACATCTATCGGAATGGGATTGTTGATGTAGGATATTATTACCAACGCATGAAAAATTAAAAAAAAAATGATAGACTATGTATCAACGATGTAAGTCAGTTGAAATAATTGAATAGCATTTATCGTATTGTTTTTCTCGCGAGCCAGCAGCTCTAAAGTATGAACATAATAGTATAACTAACTGACATAACTCTTAAATCAACACTTTTATGCTCATCTAAATTTAACCAAAATCATTTCAATCAGCATTTGTTTCAACCAGCAGTTGCATATTTCATATACTTTGTACATGGATGTATACATTATAAACTGGTGTAAGAGTCAATAGAACTAATTTCACAGCTTGTGTTTAAAAACAACTCAATACATTCGAACATTACATTCGAGATGTTTTGGTTTTGCCGACTAGGAAATGGTAACATATGAATTGCTGCGTTAATAAATCATCAGGGCGACAGTTACGACCGATTTGGGACCATTACGGGGATTATCAATATAAACACTACAGTGCGTGACATAACAGCATATGTTTTGAATGTTTTCGTTCCACTACAGATCGCACACAAAAGTTTGCTATTCAAAAATTTATTTTTTGGTTTTATATAATGTTGTTTATTGTAATTAAAATTTGAACTTGTACGTCATATTGTTCAGTTTACTGAACAAACAATTGAGCTACAAAATCAAACACATTGGAAATTCGTTTATCAAACAAGCAATGTTTTTTTTACATTTGATATGCTCTCTATCATGGTTGTACTTTTCAATTGTGTAACAAAGAAAAGTTCTTTAAAGAAAAAAGATAACTTTATGAACTTCTATGAGATTTAGAGTGGTCTTATTACCTTGTCCTACACTGTAAAAAAACACTTCACCTCAATCAACGATAGCAGCACCGTAGCACTGGTCGGTTGCATTAGATCATGTTATGAGTTAATCTGTCTCTCTTCCATCAACTTGGTCAGTATTCTTGAATGTTTCTGCTAGCATTGACGATGTTTGTGATTTAGTGAAGAGAAACGCCGCTTGCAAATGGGAAATTTATGGCATTTTGTGATGATATTTATCACCTTTCTGTTAACATTGCGTGTGTCAGCTACCGATAGTTTGAACCTGAACAAAAACATCCTCTACATAAGTGCCGTTGCATCTCCGAGTCACTTTCTATGGTAAGAGAAACATATTTAGAACATACCATAGAACTTTCTATGGTTACAGTGGAAGTGCAGTTTGCGTTATTTTACAGAACATCTCAATCCATTGCAGGAGTCAGCAATTATCGAAAATTCTTGCCAATGATGGATATAACGTTACCTTGCTGAGTATCTACAAAGAAGGAGAAGAACATAATCTTCACTTTCTCAAGCTGGAAGGAGTTGACGAAGAGCTATCGGAGGATCATACAATAGATTATCTCTCAATGCACTCCATGTCTCCTGCAGAACTGTTGATGTCGTTTGTTGACCTTGAGCATTTGGTTTGCAGGCATGCTATTGCATCGAAACGATTGCAGAACTTGCTCAACTATCCAGCAAATTTCACATTCCATTTGGTTATTCACGACCATCTTGCCGGACCGTGTTTGCTTTTTCTTCTAGAACGATTCCACTTCCCACCCTTAGTAATGGCATCTGCAACAAATATTTTTTCGAGCTTAGAATGCATCCTAGGATCGCCTGCGTATCCTGGGTTCATTCCAAGCTATCTGCACGATACTCCACTGGCATTTGGGTATTGGCAAAGGTTGTATAGTTACATGGTGTACACATACGAATTATTGATTAAACGATATTATAGTAATCCCCAAATTGACCGGTTAGTTAACAGTCGTTTTCAAAATGTGACAGTAGTTTCTCGCTTAGAACCGAGAGCTATGATTGTATTGATGAATTCGCTAGATCTTTTCGATCCACCGGAACCTCACATTTGGCGTGTAGTAAATGTTGGAGGATTGCACATCAGTGCCCCAAAGCCCGTACGTGCGTTGTTCGTTCCACAGCAAAATAGGACGCACAGTAACTGTGTTTATATAGCTTTTGGAAGTAATGTGAAGATGCATAATTTTAACAATCATCTGGCTCAGGCCATAATTACGACAGCACGGTTATTGCCATACATCAAGTTTTTGTGGAAAGTCGAAACATCTGCATATTCTTCGATTGACGGTAGCATCCCAGAAAACATGATAACCTTCGATTGGTTTCCTCAAAATGATCTCCTTGGAAGCGGAAAGGTTGATGCGTTTGTCACACATGGTGGACTGCTGAGTGTACAAGAGGCAATTTGGTACGGAATACCTATGCTCGGTATTCCTAACTATGGAGATCAATATCAAAACATACGTCGTATCGAACGAATCGGTGTCGGCAGGATGTTACTTCTTGAAGACATAAACCCCGATACTTTCAAAAATCATTTGCTCGATGTGATAAACGATGAAAGGTATGTACATTTTCGAATGTAATACGTACATTTTACTGCTTACGCTCATTCCAACTCTATTCGAACATTTTCTACAGGTACAAGCAGAAGGCAACCGCTGTGTCACGAATCATTCGTGACAGACAAATATCACCGCAGATGAAAGCACTTTGGTTTGTGAAATGGGTGTTGAGAAATCACAATGCAACTATAACTAAGCTTGATGGTCTGCATGAGGTGGGATACATGCAAAAGTATTCCATTGACGTACTATCTACCATCATACTAATGACTTGTTTGCTCATTTTAATGTTATATCGAACAACGGTCGCATTAGTTTGTTACCTGCTGGGCAGTAATAAAATGAAAAATAAAATAGATTAGTTTACAAACCAGTGATGTAGAATTAATAGGTAAACGGATGTTTCTTCATCAATATTAAAATCTACAATAAGCTTTACTCGGTCTTAGGATACTAGCTTTAACATCTACTTCTAACATACCTAGTCATAATCACGCGAACTATAATTATTGTACGTTGCAATAAATAAGCTGAACTACTATCATATCCACCACTGCAGATCCAGTTTACTTATAATCGTTAATTTCTATCATACATCCCAAATATCAAAAGTTACACGAACTGTAAAACTGGAGCATACCAGCGTTTAAACAAGGTTCAGCGTCCATGGAATGTTGACGTTGTAATGTGAAAGACATAACTCATTGCTACCGAACACGCCGGGAGTATTATAAATCATCTCTCGTTTAATTTCCTGAATCTAACATTGCATTGTGACGTTGCCACGTGTAGTGCATTCGAACTGTAACACTTTGCATTGGTAACAGAGTTTCGTTAAATGACGCTTCAGGAAAGTACGTACGATTTGAGATTTATTATAAATTACATGTCATATGATAGGCAAGTTATTAAGATTGTGACTATTGTGCATACAAAAACGGCAAAACTTCGCAATGATTGACTCTATTGCACACATAGGAAAATTTCTTGTTAATGTTTAGCTGGTATTAGAATGGTCAGCTAGATCGGTCAACTAGAACTATGTTAAACTATGTTTTATACGTCTCTATTTATAAACAGTCTTTTAGCTCACCTTTGCATTTCAGTTGCAAATTTTAAATCATATGCCTACTGGTAAAAATTATTTGCCTACGTTTGATTCATATTATTCATTCTTTTCAGACAAATTTACTCCACAGATTACAATGTCAAAGACGTTGTAATCACAACAGCACAGTCTGATCTATACAGCACCCATGATATCTGTGTTTGGCGATTAATACATAACTTAAAATGTGTGATCTTTTTCTTGTTTTATGGAACAGAAACTTTAAGTAGTCTTAGCCTACTATTTCTGGCTTCCTTGACTAGTAATCACTCAACCACCAGCATACAGGGGAACGATCCTGATGGGATTATGGACCGGTTCTGATATGTAAGAGACAATCGACACTTGCAATACTGGTGCCATTTTGATTATCTACAATAAATTATTTTTTTATCAACCGAATATGTTTTGTGAAATACATACATGTATTGTATACAAATGTATTGTAGGTATTGTACACAGCAGAACAAGCCGTGCCTACAATGCAATAAATGCCATCAAGGTGTAAAATGTATAAAATAATTATCCTTCGTTGTCGATGAACTCAACAATCCTAACATAAAATAAGTGAATATCTTTAGATACCAATTCAGTTAAATCTAGCTTTCTAGTGGAAATATGTCAAAGCTAGAATATAACCCGTCCGTGATTCTATAGCACACAATTCCATCACCAAGCTGGCAAACGAATGAACTGGACACTAATAAATAATATCGCATGAATAACGTATTGTCCGTCTACTGTTGGGCATTATTTGCGGCACCGTTGTGCTGTTTACCGTTTAGCCACCTAAGGTAGCGACATATGGTACATGTTTATTGCGATTACCATGAATTTAAAAATAAAATAGGACAGCATAGGACTCGCTAGTGCTGACATGGATATATTGCATGTACAGAAGCAATTCGTTTCCATATATACACTTTTCCGTGCTGTTCTAAGAGCCTAACATTATCTATGGTGGCATTGCGCTTCGAAATCAATTTGATGTTATCACTGAACTATTGTTTACTTTGCCAGTCTGTTCAGGACTTTTTTATTGAATGAAAATTCAAGTCCTGAAACCTGATAAGTTTCTTAAAGTTAACCGTTCTGCCAAATTATACCAAAATTCTTTAATTACCACCGTATTTTAAAGCATACATGTTTTGCTCTACATTTTATGTCATTTTATATTCACAGGTCTCGATCGAAATCTTGTTCTTCCGGCTGCGGTTTTTCACCGGGCAGTCGAGCAGATGAAAAAATCACCAGAATTTACCTTTTCCGTTGTCCTAAAGCAAGAGCAATCAAACTCTGGGACCATAATATCATTTTCCAACGGAATTAATAGGTAGGTTTCAAAGTTCAAAGTTACATTTTTCCTTCCCTATGATTTTTATCTCTTATCCCCCATGTCAACTCATTTGCCCCATGCGTCGTTACAAATTTGAACTATTGTATTCCGTATACATGCAACAGTTATTTCTAAATATTTTACTTCATTACTTTTTTGAGGCAGTTTTGTGCAATAAGATCTTTTTAAGCGACTTCTGTTGCACTTTTGCAAAAAAAACCTTTTGCAAAATACAGATTCAAATATACAATTTAGATATTTTCCTTCAAATGACTTTGTAGAATAAACAATTTTTTATTAAAAATGTAAGAACTTTTGCATTTTCGCGCACCGCCATATCACTTAAAAATAGGCATTTTATACGACAGTTTAGTTTCCGTTTTTTGCATCCTTTTACTGCAGCCAGACATCCCAAATCCTTTTATTCCTAGTTGATTTTCTGTTTTCTCCAGTTTTTTTCTCCATGTACTTTTCATCTTCTTTTTCTCTAATCCTAATCGAAACATTGTAATAATTAATATTAATGTTAAGGTATTTAGAATTACAATCAAGTGGAAGACGTGACGAAATACGTTTTCATTACACACACATAACAGCAGCGGGTGCAACGCAGATTCTAACGGAAACGTTCCCGTATCGACTAGCGGACGATATCGAGCACAAGGTGTCGCTTACAGTCAGCGGCACTGAAATGCAACTATTCATCGACTGCCATCCACTGTATAAAAGAGTGACACATTTTTTACCAGATAGAAATTTTAGTGCTTCCAATATGCAATTATTCGTCGGACAAAGGAACTCAAATAGTCATTATTTATTTAAGGTAAGCAATAGTGTATCCCATAACGGAACCAGATACCAACTAACTTGTTTTTTTTTTTACCTTCCGATGGTCTAATTAACACAGGGAGAAATAAAAGATTTACGTCTTATCACTGGATCTTATGGTTATTTATCTCAATGCGAGTTGATGGACGCACAATGTCCAACCTGTGGACAGTTCTTAGAGTTAGAAAATGCTTTATTAGAATTAAAACAAACAATGTCGCTGTTAACAAAAAGGGTAAGTCTGCCTAATGCACCGACCGTGTCAACGAATGGTCTGTTAATCTTTGAGTTCATCTGTTACAGCTAGTGGAAGCAGAGAAGCGCGTCTCATATATTGAGGAATGTGATTGTAAAAAATCATGCTTAATAAATGGTACAACTAAGAATGATGGTGATGCCTGGGATATTGGGTGCAGTCGATGTGAGTGCAAACAAGGCATAGTCAAATGTGGTCCAAGACCATGTCCAGAAGTTAAATGTAAACATCCAGTATTAAAAGAGGGCGAATGTTGTCCTGTGTGTTTGAGTAAGTATTTCCTAACGCTAAAGCCATATTTTGCAATGCTAGATCGTTCAATGAAATCTTTCATCCAAAAAACCATTTGCTATAAAACATTACGATAGTGAAAGCGAATAACCGTCAACAAGGTTAAACTCTTTCTCAGGTTGTTCTCTCCAAGAAACTTGTTACCATGTTGTGAAGGCTGAAATGTATCATTGTTATAGCTTATCTTGATATTGTATTAAATCTATAATAAATTGTTTATAGACCCATCACGGAACGGTACTCCCGGTTTGTGCAATGGCTTCATTATCAAGCAAATCGTAGGTACTGCGGGTGGCGGATTCAAGTTAATTCATATAATGATTCAAAACAAGGAAATGTTCGTCAATGGATAGAGAACCGGTTATATATACTTGACTTTGGAACAATGTATCGAAGTTAGTTTCATTCAGCATCATAGTGAGGCATCGTAGTTGTTAAACATAGTTTTGATTCCAGCTGCTCCCAGAGGCACCATATTTCGAATCTGGGTGCAGCCTGTTTCGCTTAATTTCACATACAGCATCAAATCAAGCATTTCGATCATTTTGTGTATTTTTTTAGATATTCTTAAGTTCTTGATTACATTTAGTTGTTGCTAAGCTACAACCTCTTCTTCTTTGGCCTAACGACCTACTCGGTCATGCCTGCCATTTCTGGCTTACTAGACTTATTGATACCACGTAGTTGGATAGTCAGTCCTCACTACGGGGGAACGGTCCAGATGGGATTTGAACCCCGGTCCTGCCGTATGAGACCGGCGCCGCTTATCTCCTCGGCCATCGGACCGCCCCCAACCTCTATGTGTTATTTAAAAATTTTGATTTTATCAATACCGTATGCTGAATTTTCTTAGGATTACAATATTTCCCTTCGTTAAAAAATATTTCTTCTATGGTTCCATTTGCAGAAAGCTGTTACATTACTAAGAAAGACTTTGAACATGGCGAAATCCAAATCCTTGGCTGTAGAAACTGTTCGTGCGTTGATGGTAATATGCACTGTGAATTCCTACAATGTCCTGAGCTGAAATGTCCTCCGGAGCAACAAATGTCTGTGACGGATGAATGCTGCAAATTTTGTCAAGGTATTTCATCGTTTCCACTAATACTACCAACTCAAGATCACATTATCTTGGGAGACACGCAGCCTCGACAACAGCAGCATCACCAACAACAAGGAAATCTCAACCGACACGAAGAGCAAGAGCAGGATTCGTTTCAAGTGAATCCTTTTCAACAGTATGATCATAACGAGCGAACAAACCTCCATAATTCATCCAGTAAAATAGAACTCAACGGAGATGTAAATTCGCTAGCAGAAACTGATGATGAAGGAAAATCGATTGCCGATGGTTTCGGTGTTGAGCGTAACTCTCAATTTATTGGAGAATTTCTTATAGATCAGAAAACAAGTAATCAACAAACTGATCTTGAAGAAGCTGTCGACAAAATTGCAATTGACGCCAATCATCCTTTGAACAAGGATGATCAGATTCTCTCAATGCTTATCATCACTAACGACCGTACGCATGCTCAGATGGATTTCTTTAATGATCAGCGTGATCGAACGCAGCGGAAGGACAAGCACTTCAATTTGGCACAAAACGATAAGGAAACGCAAGTTGATAAAACCGACAATGTACATTTGGGGAAATTCACAAGAGAGTCTGATGCATTTCGATGACTATCATCACTGATGCAATCGTTATTTGCCTGGTGTGCTCTAGTCGAATGTTATCTCTTGGAGATAAGAACACCTAACAACCATCAGGATGTATATGTACTCAGTATTAAGACTTTACAAACACCTTACGACACCATACGACACCATAGCTCCAGCTACAACCAACCATTCAACCTTTCGCATCATACTTTCAAACATTCCCATTCAACCCGTCAACTTTACGCTTCCCATCATACGCCTATATTTTATCCAATATGAACACCGAGTATGTTCCAAAAGCATTAGCTGTACGCTTTAACATGCTAACGTCCACAACCGATAATCATCAGTCCATTGTGTTCATTCGCCAATCAAACAGGAAACACAGCTGTACTTGGTTTCGTTGTATCTAATACTGCTTTTCTATTGGTCTCCTCTTATACTGAGTAGAAAACAGTTATGGAACTTTTGTGCTGCTTCAATTGCTCTAACGACCTATCTATTCTTAATGTGCCAAAAATCGTTACCGACGCAATTTGAAACAAATTCGATAGAAAAAATTTCAAAACAAATATTTTACTCTTCCATTTCTACTTTGGCTGCACTTCCTTTCTACTTTTAACCAAAGTTGATATTTTAAAAAATCAAAATTTACTAATCAACGAAATACTGTTTTCTCTTTTCATGTCTGACTTAACATATTCACATCAAATCAAAACCTTTCCCATCGGATTTGGAACAATTTATTTTTCTATACATGGGATGATGGCTGCCAATAACGACTGTTTGGCATTTGCAACTAATGTTCATCAACATATCTCATTGCTACTTAACGATGCTTTACTAACGATACTTGGTAAATGTAATACTTTTCCCAAAACACTTTACTTCATTCGCTACGCGCCCTAACATACATACCAGGTGTGGACTACTGTTCTAAGGGCCATGCATGTCATAATAACGCTACGTGTCTTAACCTTAACACCAAGTACACGTGTACCTGTCGTTCGGGCTTCCACGGAGATGGGTATCAATGTTTCGGTAAGTAGTGGTTTACGCACCTAACAAGCAGCTCATATCCATTCATGCAAACGTAACAGGAAAACTAATTAATATTTTAGGTAACGTTTAGCAATTTCTCTTACTGTTTTGCTGTGTCCTAAGTGCAGGAACTGTTATTATTCAACCAGCTCGATGATACAGTAATATTTCTATCTAGATCGATCGTATGCGGTCGTTTATTTTTAAATGGAATATACAAATGCAAACTTTTTAAAGTTTCAAGTTTTTCCAAAAGTGTATATAGGTTTTAGATATTCAAAAACAGTTGCAAATCAATTAGGAATCTTTTAAAATCAATATCCATAGCTTAAGGCAGCCTATAATATACGAATAGTATGCTTAAAATTCACATGTTAGTGAATTTCCCAAAGATTGATTTTTTTTTCTCAAATAACATTAAGTTTCCCTCATTCAACTGCTGCTGATGCTTCTCACATTCGTTTACATAATATTACACCTAACTTACATTCGACCAAAGCTATACTTCGAAACGAATGGCGTCTAACAATATTTTTTTTATCTGAGACACAGCTGTGTATTTTATTAAATCAATTTATACAAAGTTGCTCTTGACGTGCAAGTGCAAGATCATACATTGGATGCTGCCCAGAGTATTAACGTACGAATCAGTACCACTCATCAGCACATTATCGCATCGCTAAATGGCTATCATTTTTTATTTGCCATTTCGATGTTTAAAGATAAAAAAAGAAATACAACCAATGGATGGGAAATATCGTTTTTAATGTCTCTATTTCAAAACATGTGCAATACAAGTCAGTAGAGATGTTTGCGGTGTGTGTTAGTTGGCACGTGTTTATGTTCAAAGAATTGGCTTAAAGGTCACCCATGAAGTCTGCCAATTGAAAAATTTTGTGAGATTTTTTTTCATACCAGATGGTTGATATGATCACTAACAAAATTTGAAATGGATAATAGTGGATTTATGGATGATGTAAATGACTAGAGGCAACTCAATGAAATAGTACATCATTCTAGAATATGTAGTCTAGTCAAACATACTCGACGCCATTTACCTGTTCAAAAAACCGGTAAAGAACTTATTGAGATTACGATCAACCAACAAGCTGCTGATAACCGACAACAACTTATCTAATTCACCCAAATCTCTTATTTTGCAATAAGAAAATTCAATAAATAAATTCAATAATTTAGATACTCCACATAGGCGAAAAGTACGGCCACATAAGCGACCGCATGGCGGTGGTGGTGGCGGCGGCGGTGGTAATAGGAGACAACATCACAAGAATTCTACGCACAGAAACAAACATTCAAAGAAAAAGAAGCACGAACAAGCATTACAGTTGCAAACAACCGAAGGTGAAATATGGTGTCTTTTGTTTGATTTAATGTTCTAATATAAACGATCTAATTACATTCTTGCATACACACGATATTTTAACATATAATTGAGCACATCAATCAGGGCGACAACCATCAAGGTTTACATTTTAACAAATAATACAACACAGTTCCATTCACTGACAGTACACATAAACACGAGCTTAACCAAGAACAGAATAACTTACAGAAATAGAAACACAGCATACCACAGGAAGGCTTTACTAATAACTTTTACTGTTGTTACGGTGTATGTGTTTTCATCATGAATGGTTAAACTACTCATCATTGATTAAATGAGTTGTTTTATATAGTGTTACAAATGATTAATGTTTAAATACAAGTTTGCACTTCCATTTGAAGTCGTTTGTCACTTAAAAAACACAGGGAGCATAATTAAAGAATCATTGTAATACACTAACGATAGGAATCGGGAGTGGATGGATATGACGTATGAGTGATTAATGCCACTTTAAAAATAACTCTTAGTATATGTGCTATAACTGATTTCGTTTTTTTTGTTGTTGCTATATTTCTTCTGGTATTGCCAACACCTACCAGATGTGGATGAGTGCACTCAACAGGGTGGTCTTAATGGTAACCACTGTCATCTGAACACGCGATGTGTGAACACGTTTGGTTCGTACGTTTGCGAATGTTTACCTGGATACCGAAGGCAAGACAAGTTTAACTGCGTGGAGATGGACGAATGTAAATCTGGTGAGCACAATTGTCACGAGAATGCAGATTGCATCAACACATTAGGCTCTTACCATTGTCAATGTAAGGAGGGCTACACAGGCAATGGACGCGATTGCAAACGTAAGTCTATGAGTGAACAAATCTGTGGTTGAAGGTTTCTGATACAAAAACTAAAATTAAAATGATTGGCTTTGTCATTTCAGCTGTATGCAATCAAACTTGCTTGAACGGTGGTGAATGCCGCTCACCTAATGTATGCACATGTCGTACGGGATACATTGGAGAATCTTGTGAGAAGGATCTGGACGAGTGTGCCACAGGTCTGCATCGATGTAAGGATACGACGGATTGTGTAAACATGCCGGGCTGGTACGTATTTTAAAACATAATTAGGAATATAACATTCCCACCACTTACTTCGACAGCAAATGTGTCATTTGTAAAATAGGATGTTAACTAATTGTAACTTATGCACTTTTCCAGGTACTTCTGCAAGTGCAAGGCTGGATTCGAAACCAAAGGTAAAGAGTGTGTAGATATAGATGAGTGTTACCTCAATACGCATAGCTGTCATCCGACAGCCCGGTGCGTTAATACACTGGGACATTTCAAATGCGAATGCCCAGAAGACGGCGTTCCGGATTGTAGATTAAGTTGTATGTTCGAAGACCGTGAACTGCGAGACGGTGACAAGGTATCACCCAGTAATGCGCCGTGCAAAATCTGTACCTGTTCGAAGGGTGTGATCAGTTGTGTGGAGCCTCCGTGCAACTGTTCTTCATGGCGCCCAGGAGTCGTCAGTGAACTATGTTGCCCACAATGCGATCCGAAACAATCTTGCCAGCACCAGGAGCTGAAACATGTCACGTTTCGAAGTGGCGAGCAGTGGATATATCAATGTCAAACATGTGAATGTTTGGTACGTATAAGAACAACCTATCCGGACACATATTCGGAAGTGTTCAATTTTCTACGTTTTATCCCAACATTCCAGTACGGTGAATTTGACTGTTGGAAACTTGATTGTCCTCCACTCACATGTGATAATCCTATGCCGGCCGGACCGGCAGACTGTTGTCCCCGATGTCCAGATGACAGGTGTGGGTTTGAGAACCTTACCAAGTTAATCACCAGCAGTAGCGCAGAAGACGTTGGAGTCGGAACTACATGCTTGTACGGGAATCACGCATACCCGCCTGGACCATTTAAATATCCGTCCAGAGAATGTACCACCTGTTCCTGTAAGGTAAGTGTCCGTTGCTTCTTCGAGCAATATTATACATTGGTAGCACCGCAGAACCACAGCAATTAGAACTTCTTATTATTTTGAGTTGCTTTATGCAGTTAGAAAAGATCAAGCCTAGGTTCTACAAACGTTTATCATTTGTTGGAAAACCAAAGTCAAAAACCAATCTCAAATGTATACCTATCAGGACGAAATATTACATTTTACTGTATTTGTTGTGGAGTCAACATTCTCGTATTTTACTTTTAGTGTGGCTTCACCCTACATGTGAAAGGGTAACATTTCCTTTTATATTTTTGCTAATCTATCTGTTGCTTGCCAATTTACATATCAATACTAAAATCGCATTGTCTCGGTAATGTAACTAAGAAACGATATGGCACAAACACGATACGATACTGTTTGCATTACGATGTTAACAATCTCGAGTTCATACTTAAATGTGATATCAACTGTTTTACATATAGAGAAATGCTAATTGAATCGAATTGACATCCTGCTTATTTATCTTTAGTTTTTTCTCTTCATGCATGAAATATAGTACTTCTTGGGACATTTTATCATGTGAATTGTTTGTACATCTGTTGGATGTTGTTCGATAATATGTACAGTTTTGATCGTACAATATACTTCGTAAATATGGAATAAGTTTATTTTCAACTTCACAGCTATTAATTATGATACGGAAGTTACCATAACTCGCAAAACAATTTTTTAAACATTTATATTACATTATGACGGCTCTATTGCCATTCGGTCATGATTTTTTGTTTGTATAAAATAACTAATCAAATATTTTAGACTTTTAATAAACGTTTCCCGATCAAGCATACAGTTTTTAAGCCAGATGTACTTTTACATAACAGCATTCTGGTATATCCGAAGATGGAAATTTATACATATTGTTTACCAATATGCATAAAGAAATTATAATCATGTTTACTGCATGAGATTTCTATATTGACATCAAATGAGATATTCATTGACATCAAATGTGGCCGAAGTAAATTAGCAACTGCCGAAGACAAATTCTGCACGTGTGCCAATGATTTAAATCTAACTGCTACAATCTTAGCTACAAATGTTTAACTTAGAGAATTCTGCTACTACTAATTGCGAATTTCGGAAGAAAAATACCTAACAATAAATGCTAACTCTATGCTTGACTCCACTGATACACAAGTAATAACAGTAGAACTAATAACCAGTATACAAACGTAAATATAACTTCCGTTTTTTTGTTTTCTTTAAACCAGTTTTCGAACATCTTTGTGTACTTTCCTGCAACTAGTACTGCTATTTTTCACAGCTCTTTATCCGATATTAACATTACAATCATAATAAACTACATGACTTAACTAATTTAACCCTGTAACCTGCGAACAAATTACATTCCAGGTCCCCTACTGTGCCCTACTGGTGAGCAATTCCGCGTGTTGTGTGCATCGGTAAAAAATCACTCTTTAAATACACTAACATTCGAGTTAATTGTATGATTTCGGTTCTTTCTTTTGTCGATGATATTTGTTTGAATTTGTGTTAAATTTTGTGGAACGTTGTGTTATTCATTTTACTTCTTTTATTGTATTTACTGTTAATGATTGCTGTCTTTGGTTGCCATCTGTATTTTTTGGCTAAACTATGTTTCTATTTTTTTTAAATAAATTTTTACGCGGTCGATGTGCATTTTATTATATGCTATTAGAGCAATAAATCATCAGATGTATCCAAATATAGGAATATAAATCGAAGCAATAGCTTGCAAGCCCTTAAAGAATTCGTGCAAACAATAGTTCCAAACGATTGTTTCTAAAACAAAGTAAAATAAAAATTGACAATTTTTATTCGATAAAACATTCTTCCAAACTATAAAAATGATTTTTTTCTCAAGCACGAGGATGATAGGATTTTTTCAATCGCTCTATTGACTAATCAAACAAGAGTTTGCAAGTTATGTCTTTTCAGTCACATATCGAACATATATTTGCAAAATGCCGATCATACAGTAGAACATTACCCGCACTTCATTAACCCCTCCGCATTACTCTGCAAATATGCTCATGTATGGATTTACATACCCAATCGTAAGAACATGTGCTAATGTATAGTTTTTGAATCTTCGTCCCACTGTTTTGATGCAACATTTTTCAAACTTTGTCCATACTCGTAAAATTTAGCAAAACGGTTTATGTTCAATGCAATTACGAGGCAACTTACCCAAACATTAACATTGGTTTAACTATCGTAATAAGTTTTAGTTAACATTGAGTGTATAGGATTATCCTGTATACAATGTGGATGCACCTATTTCAAGATGAGCTCATGTTGACATACAGTTATTGCAATCATTATGTTATGTTTAAATTAAACCCCAATTAATTTTATTAACATATATGGTTTGATTAAGTTAAGTTCAACAAAAAACATCCTGCACAAATCACGTATAGTAATTTTGTAATTGTGAGAGCACATTACGTTACTTCAGAGAGTTTGTTCTATTCTATTGCAATTTTCTTATTGTTGTGGGCACTTTTTAATATTTTACATTCACCTAAAGCGACCCGCTTGGGGTGATGTAGTGTTTACATGTACATTAAAACTGTTACTCCATATTTCCGCAATCTGTTACATTTGCCACCTGTATTCCTGCCTGAACATGCATAATCTATTTACTCCCAACTCATGTTATACGATGTAACTTCCTTCAAGATATGGGTGCAGTAGTAGCTCTTTTGAAACAAATAATATACATACGTTGATTGGTTTAGTATATGCAACTTAATGCACAATTAACAGACATGATTGTACAATCTTTCATATACGAAATTTCACGTCATTAGCACTGTGATTGAATTCAGTTTAAATGCTGCAAATATAAAACACATGTTTCTTGCGACAAACATGTATTTTGTAGTTTACAAGTCAGTAAAGAATAAAAGCAAATGATTTCCGTTTTAGTTTTATAGCATAAATTGTACGTTTCGGGTAATTTGCAACTATTGTTTATTTATAGTTTCCTTTTTTCTTTTTTTTCTTCGTTTCAGTAATACCTAACGCACCATTTATTTGATGTTTTCGTAGTTAAATTTCGTTAGATGCTGATAATGATTAAATTTTGCGTTGAAGTAGAAACGAAAAAGAGCATGTTTTGTTCCTTTTTGCACGCCTAATAAATGATTGTTCACTCCATTCGATGCAATGAAATGTATATTTAAATAGTTACATTACTATATACACTCTTAGAGCCATCTGTATTTTATTCACGAATATTCATAGAATATTCAAGAACTCATCTTAAAAATCAAACAGCCGCAGAAACTCAGAATCATGAAAATGTACAACAGGAAAAACGATAACGATACCAAAAGTGCAAGCAACTTATCAAAAGAGAAAACAATTGGCATTCGTTTAACGCAAAATTAATTCCAAACAAATTATTTTGACAAAAGAAAAGACAAAAAAGTTGCTATGTATGTATTGAAAAAAAAATCTTAAATATTGCAAAATCAAAGTTTGGACTAGCACATATGTTTTTCTATTCGTAATAGTTTGTAGGATAATTCGTAGTTACAAGTGTAAACATAATACCAGTGTAACTTAATTTAATTGTGTCTTAATTTTTTATCTTATTCTTTCCCTTTCCAAACGCTACATCGTCGCGCGTGTTTCACATTTCTGGGTTTTATCTACACAATCGACACATGCACGCACATCAATGATTAATACTATCAACATGACCACTAAAATTATGCCCAACACAATACACGAACATACACGTGAACAACGATCTGGATATTTTTACCAAACCACTTGCCAACCACACAACGTTAACGTCTTCATTTCGACACGGATGCGCGTGCACTTGCTGCACTGGCTTTGGTACTTCCATCGACTGAATTGCACCAATGTATACACCCGTTCCAAAAACCAATTAATTTTATATTAATGAATTACTGCACCCGAACTCCATACGAACATTAAACTCAACCGATGCACACATTTAAAATCAAAACGAAATTAATTGCATCATGCGCTACATGCACTCGTTATACCTTACATCGTTTCGCTTTCAAACAAATCTTAATAATATCAAACATCCCAACTCAATCATCAATCCTTCGTTCTCAAACACGTGCTACAATACGGAAAACTATGATGGGGGCGCTCCTGAATGTGACGACAATGGTAACGTATACCCGGGAAACACGAACTGGCATTACAAATACAGAACGGCAAAATCACCTGTCGTTACGACGATAACTGCAATATTGCTGACAATCGTGGTGCACTACGAATGGTGGAAGAGCTTAATACGAACAATAGGATCAACTCTAGCTCTCCTAATCATAAATCATCGCAAGCAGCGACCCCAAAGATGTTGGTGCACCAGCAACAGCAGCACCATCGTCTGCCTCACAGGACAGCGGCGGGCAATAGTTTATCGAAAACAGCAAACCGCTCTGACCAAAGCAACAAAGCAATGCTTACAGAAGGAGCAGTGCCAGGAGAGGTATCAACTAGAACGGCAACATTTGCAAGGAGCACAATTAGTAGTAAACAACATTTTTATCGAGCATCAGATGGAACAGCAATTGCGCGAACCGTTGCTGATGGCTCGTCCAAAGCCAATGCTGGTGTTAGTGGTGAACCATCCGACTCACAGTACGCTGTGGCATCCATTGCAGTGCCAGAATCAACCAGCAGTTCTGGACATGTCACTAGAGCAGGTGCATCTTCGGGCAACGAAAACATTCTGTCTACGGCAGCGGCAGAATCGAACAATTTGCAACATAATCCCGACAATGGAGGACTTACAACTGAGGCAGAAAGATCATCTTCTTGGACAGAACGTGCAGTCAGCACTGTGGAAGAAACGCCACATGCCGCAACAACGAAAATACACAAAAAACGATCACTTTTGCAAATGCTCCCTTTTTTCGATACGATTAGTGATTTGGACGCTCATTCAGCCCCAACTAGGCGTAATACGAAGCGCAGTGAACGTGGATAAGAGGATTTCAATTTCACAAAACAAACCTGTTATTCAAACGCAAACCAAAACTATTCCAAAATTATGTTACTATATTATCAAGAAACACGTATCCATACAACGAAAAGAATAATTCAAAGTTATACATGGAGTGAGTTTGCACCATTTTTGTACATGATAGTATCATATGCACATGACTCGATAATCTATTGCCTGCAATGAAGGTATGTAGTATTTATACAGCAAAACAACATTTGGAAATTAATAACAGTTCATTAACAGTACAATCTCAAATTAACTCTGATCAAAATCGCATACCTGAAATAATATCGAGATAAATCAGGTTTTGAAATTTTATCGTTCAAGTGTTAAAAATCCCTGCGACATTGACCTACATATATTCTAAAATGCATTCCTTTCCAACTCCGCCTTCATACAGCAAGTACACAAACACACAATTGATGCAATAAACAAATAAAGAACAGGTTTATGGTAAAATCCCATAATTAAAATATTCTCAAAGTTGTACATCATAAATTCTCCAGCGATGCGGAACATTATGAGTGAAACAGCAATTTAAATCGGCCTGAATTGAGGTAGCATCGCGAAAATAATTGATTAACGAAATATGCAACTATGTCGATAGAACAAAGTTTCTGATTTTTGCATACGTTTGACACCAACGAAGAAGGTTGTTAGTTCGTAATGGGCTATATAAATAGTATAATATGTACAAAATAGCAAAGTATGCTGAAGAATCATTCAATGGATCACGGAATGTAATATTTCGTCCGAATTGTACTATGTGTTCGTTAGTTTGGTGGATAATCAGTACTTACTTATCTCATTGTAAGCAGTTTATGTATGTTTGCGCAGAATAAAAAAAAGGATGATAGAACTTAAATAGGGAATAGGTAAAATAGATAGTTTAAAGTAATTGTGACAAATCTGACACAATGTTCAATAAATTGCTTGGTTCTAGTCATTGACGAAAGGGAACTTGAAGGAAAATTATTTATTTCAATTTCTTACTCAACATGTGTTTGTTATTGATTGATTGTATTTGACAGCCATTAAATTCTTTGTCAGCAAAGTTCCACAACATTCTTGATTAATATGGCAAAGCCCATTGCATTAATATATTTATTCATTAGACATACCCGTTCCATAACAAAGCCAAGAGCAAACACATTGTGTGACGTACTTGGACATACGTTTGAGCAGCACACGACTCATATTAACATGTAACTAATTTATTAGGTTTTATTGAATTTGGTTTGCCTCAAAGCGTATGGAATGTAAGCGTAATGAAATTTAATGTTTTTAACTTTTAACGAGCCTTAGAGAAGATGACATACCGATGCATCTCATGATGCCTTGGAAAATACTAGGAAAACAAACTAAATGTAACATTAACAAAACCTTGAATGGACATACTGTAACTTTGAAACAGTATAGAAGTTAGGCCAGGTTACATTTCAACCCGAGATAATACTAAATAAACATAAAAGAATAAAATGAGTTACGACTTCAAATGTATGCCGTTTAGAATAAGTAGCAGCATGATAAGACGGTCGTGCGGTTAATTTACTCGTTGAATGAACGAAACAGCTGAATGAAAAACAACGACTAGAACCACATTTACTTTATCGGGCATTTAAAGTAACATTGAGTTTACCATGCATTACGCAGACAAATAATATATTAGCTGGTGCAGTTTAAATTATTTACACACTTCTATAAATTTTTATAATTTGACAAGACAAAAACACGGCATTACGAGAGAAATTATTTTCTATCTTTGTAATAAAATCATGACTACAAGCGAATAATAACTATTGTTTATACTTAAAAATATGGTGTGAATGAACGCGCTTAACATACCGACGATTGTTTTTACAATATACTGACACTTTTAAAACAGCTGCAACTAGCACTTGAGTGCCAGAAGAATTATCAGTGAACGAATAGCTTGATATACCAACCGTAGGGACATAGAAGCTGCAAATTATCTACTTCAAATCGCAACATTTTAAAATAAAACAGTAAAGTAAGTAATAGTAAGCTGCGTAAGATACCGCTTTCTATATCTAAAGAAAAGCGCAAAATGCTACATAATTGTTGATAAGGACGTAGTAGTCAACCGATGGAATAAAAACAATACGAAGTTAATGTTATTTGTCATATGTTCATAACTGTGTAGTGCGAGTTTTCTGTGTTTTAAGTTTTGATTTCAATGTATTGATAGTATACACTGTACATACAACTATTTAAGCTCTACGTTAAATTGATTTAAATTAATAAACAAAAGAAAGAGCTGAAAAGACGGAAAACACCCTTATGTTCCCATTTAAATGTCTTTATTAGCGTATTTGACGGTATAGAAATGAATAAAACACACAACCATAAACGTTTATCAGCAGCGTTAACGAAAGCTAGTGAGCCTATATAGGACTCTTAATGACTGGAAATTAAATATGTATTTGTACGTCTTTATATTTTATGTATCTCTCTATATATAATGCATATATCTAAAGATATATGGAACATAAAGACTATATTGTGCATATATTTATACATACATATACATATATATATATATATAAATAACTTAATATGCTTAGATTAGTTTAAAACTTTTAGGATAACCAAGAGATACTTATGTACATAGGTAGTTAACAACGAAGAACACATAAAAAAACATTAGGAAAACAGCAAAACTAAAATAGTAGCAATTGAAATCAATTGACAAGTTGAATGAAGGATGTTTCGCAAAAGGAATGAAGCGCATCGCATTAAGTTTAAAACTAGCGACAGAAAGGGAATACAAATTTCATGCAAAGATCGTATGGATGAATTAGCACTTCCAGACAAACAAGATTTCCCATAGTAAAATAAAGTCAACCAATTTAGGATCGATGTTTTGAGAATACAGCAGAACATGCAATTAAATCAGGTACTACAAAACTACCAAAAGTAAATTTGACAAGAAATGAATTGCAATTTCGAAACAACCCTAAAACTACACACATGTCCCAGAAACTAAAGTTGTATAATATCAATTGAACGATCTAGAACGAATGATGTGAAAAGTGTGATGTTTAGCAATCTTTTGAACAATAATTTACAGTGATCAAACATGCAAATCTGGACCCTTTAATTCCAAATCATCTGTAAGTCAGCCGTTTAATATATTTATATTTTTTTAATATACAACAAACTTTTCGTATTTTCCGAAGATGAAAGACAACTCTGGCAATAAGTCAATAAGTTTTCCATAAAGAATGAAAATTTTGTTTATTTATTGTTTTTGGTCCTTTCCATTGTTTGCGTTCAGTTATCATTTTATGTGCTATATTACGATTACAGCTTTGTCGCTTACTGCCATTGGTTAGAGTTATTCTATATGTCGAGTGAATTGACAAAGCTTATACTATACGACAATCTCTTTGCACAGACATAAGTAATTTTCATGTTTTAGGACAGGCACGTGTGTAGTACGTTTGTAACTGATGTTTTGTTTGATAGCTAAGCAAACAATCAAGATTTTGTTTGATAATTTAAAAGCAAACCTTCCATGTTCCTACACATAATGATTCATTAACACCACACACTTAAAACTTTGGTTTGTTTTGTTTGTAAAAACTGCGTTTAACTATGAATTGGTTCAATAGCTTGGTCAAAATAAGATCCCTGTGCGATTCGGGATAACGATTATAGTAATTACAACATTTACTACAACTATTATGAAACGAAAAGCTCGCACAACTGAGGAAAAATCATATACGGAATATTTTAATTGGGCCAAGATTATGAAAATATCCGTTACGTTACGACGAAACATGGACAAACAAAAAATTGGGAATAAAAAATCACGGGCAGGAACATTTATTGACGCACACAAGGAAACAAAAGTCAACATTAAATCGAAACTAGTAAACCAATTATATAATTGCAACGGTAGCAGCAAAAACTATTAGGAAAGAATATTAAATTTAAAAAAAACAAAAGATTGAACGATTGTGTTGCAACATAAACAAAAAGAACCTCGGAGATATATTAAAAACTGTGCATGTTACAACTAAAACACATTCGTACAACAGAAAACATTTAACACAAAGCCCAAGCAATAGAAGAAATAAACAAACAAGAAATATAAAAGGTAACCTGTGTTAGTTTTCTGTTTCCGATTCGCTTCGTTTATAAAGGTATGTCATCGGCGTCAGAAGAACATTTCAGTCTTAACTCATTTGTTTTGCTGATTATTACTAAACTGTTACAATCATTACATGTCTGTCTGGTTACATGGTTAAGTGATTTTTCAGCAGAACAACCAACAACGGGGCACTAATGCACATACATGCTATGAAATCTAATGTTATTTCCATCTATTACTGTTAGAGCGATGTTTACCGTTGTTACTATTTTGTACATTATCGTCCTGTGCGGCAATTTCTTCATCTATCAACAGGTCAAAATTCCCTAACATATCCGGGCTTGGAATTTTATTCCAACGCACACTAAATTGAGCGGGGTGGGATGGCAAAACGAATGCAATGCAAGGATCAGTTGTTAGTTTAAACATAGTTTCAAGCATGAGTTACTTACTCTGGTACCCCATCGGGTGGCAAAACAATGTTGAGAATGTTGTCTATCAGCTTGTACTTGAGAATTCGATCGTTCGCCGTAGTCGAAGTTAGTGACGGCGAAGCATTCACCTCGACCAGCCACGGTTTCAATGTATTATCTATAATTATATCGTAACCGTAGCATTCGAAGCAGTGCCTATCACTGGCCATAACACTAGAAACTGCCTTTAACGAGTGTACTATAAGCCAAGTGATGGACCCAAACAACTTATCCGTTACTTCCTTCCCACGCGTGCCCTCGAGATAGAGACGTAGATTTTGTACACTCCACTTACCACCGTGATGATTATTGTATTCACCCTGAAATTGGCCGGATTTGTGATCATTCCATTTAGAGTGTTGCTTGCATATCGCTTCTCACAGTTACACTTACTCCATGCTTCTGTACACTAACGTTAGTTAGATGGACGTACATGTTGTCAAGCTCCGTAACGCTTGTATCATATTTTACCGTGCAAAAGCGGCAGAACCCCAAACGAAACAGGTATGCTTTCAGTGGACGAAACGATGTTACAAGTACGTACAGCCGCAGATCAAATTTCTTGCCACCTATCAACAGCGGATTCTCGATGTACCTGGGAACGATGTCGAATGGGAACGAGTCGATTATCAATTCCTGTTAGAATAATCTCATTGCACATGCATTAGTCAGCCGTACCTTGAAATAACGTAACTCTCTTTACCGATTTGAGGATGAAACGATGTTTTTGCTTCTCTAGACCAGCGTTTTAGTTTGGAAAGTTTGTTGATTAGGAAAATGCCCGCTCCTTGGGACTTACCGCAAGGTTTCATAATCCACGTGCTTTGCGGATTTTTTCGATACTCCTCCACGAACATGTTATAATCAGCAGGCAGCACGAACGTGATCGGTATGAAATCTAGGTACAAATATTTTGATCCTCCGGGAATGTTTGCTTCTGTTTTCTCCGCTAATGGATTCCCATCACGTTCGAGGTCCTTGCGGTAGCGCTTGATATTCTTCACTAACAAATCTTTTCGCGACAGCTCATAATGGTTCGGGAAGTGGTTTATGAGCTGGTTATCGTGCATCCGGTATCCACTGTCGACGCTAAATATGTTTCGACAGCTACCTGTGCCAGCCCAGTAGAAGTTCCAGTCATCATCCGCCGTTACTTGAACCCAGCCACGTTTTTCAAAGTTGCTTATCAACACCGATTTGTCCAGATCTGTGCAGAAGCAAATCTTCATCCGTTCATGACCTGTGGCAAGTCTGACATATGTTAACGATCGTGTACAACGAAGTTGCCGGAAAAAGTACAAAGAAAAAAAGAACACATCTATTTCACAAAAACTATCTTCACGAACCTTTTCGCATTTTTCGCTGGTATTTGATGCCCTCCATGTACTCTTCATCGCTGCCAGCACATAACTGCGCGAGAAATGTGCAGCATGGATGTGACTATCCTACTAGATATTCTAAAGGCATTTCAAAGGCCTTGGAAAAGAAACGTGAACAAAATTGGCATGTTCGCTATATAGAGCATTGCCCTTTCGATTTGGGCTGTGATTGTGCCCCTTCCATCATACTGATTTATACACGCTGTGAATGTCGTTAACTCGGAGGACTCGCAAAATAAAAAAAATCTGAAAGCAGCTTATGCACGCTATGACCTCAAATCAACAAATACTCTTCCATCCACCAGCACAACCTTCCCGAACAAACTAACGTGTGACTTACCTGCCATACATGGTGGCGAGGTTCGTTGATACTCTTTTAGGTTCCATCGACATCTCATGCGCTCGATACTGTTCACGCTGCGAAGAAAAATTCCTCCAGTACAACAGAACTCCAGAAACACAGCCAGTGAGTCTAGCCAAACGCAATACTATTTTTCACCACCAGTACGCAATCTTTCTGAACATATGGTTTTATCTCCGAAGCTTATCATATGTTCAAATACACGTTTTTGGTCTACGACTTGGATTTCGCATAAAAATGTAATTCAAAAATAATCAAATTTTCCGAAATGGATACCCAAATTAGTAGATATGTGAATTAGTTGTTGAAATGTACGAAATATGTGATGAATTGAAATGCAAGTAGGAACAATTTAGCTAAAGAGAAATCTAATTTACAAAATGACAAAAGATTAAATCAATATTGAAGTAAACAACTGCATGTTACCATAGCGACACCGGCTAATACTTGAAAGTATTGGATCGAAAATTTGAGTTTTATCAAATGGTTTGAAGAAAACATTATCTTCAAATGTTTCGAATGTAAAGTGCTAGTTAATTATGTGCTAGGTTGCTAAAAAAAGTTAAATTCTTTTAAGATGGTTGAAAACGGGAGTGCATACAATTCTAAGCTCTACATTCTACATTATTGATTTGAAGTACTTTTGAACAACAAATTAACAATATTCTTCCTCAGTGACAATGTATATACGTAAACTAAACATGATATCGATAAACTAGGGATGAAAGCGTGCGTTTACTTTAGCAAAACAGTAGCGATACGAACAAAGTGATGATGATTATCGTTTCTCACAGCAAAATCTTCACGATTCCATCACATTTTGAATATGTTTATTATGTTCCTATCATGCCCGAACGTGACACATTTTCAACAATGCCAAATCGTCATCCCGTTATTAAGCTTAGGAATCGTTCGCAAATTCGGCAGGATTCTTACGATTCATCTGGGTGTGCAAATTTTCAATGTAGTTGTAAATCATGTATCCCATGACGAATGCTGAAAATATAAGGATGATCAAAACATTAAAACGCCGTTTTCTGAAGCCAATCCATGAAAGCATACTGGTGCCCCACACCACTAAAACACTTACGCGGAGCCACGATGAAAATTTGCGAGCGGATTCGTCGAAGTGTATTCGGTACACCCTTGCTGATCACATTCGCAAAGGCGCGTTGCTCGAAGGGAGAGATCTTGTGAGTGACGATTCCACGTACCTTCGCAAGCTCACCGAATCCGTGACCCATGTTATTTAGATTGTCGGTTCGAAATTACTTAAAACTCCTGGAACTGTGCTGAAATTATAAGCAAAACAGTAACACATTATGTAACTCAGCGAGGCTTCGTGAAACTGATGGTGGAATCACCAAATGGTGATGTAAACTGTAAACCACTACAATAACATGAAAAGGGGCGTTCGCTTTCTGGACCATTACCGTTTCAATTCGTTTTGCGATCTCGAGCAATTCTACAATTTCACGAAAAGAAAATCACAAACCATTCAGAGCCAATTTTTTTTCGGAACCAATAGTGACAGCGACGATGACACTTGCTAAAATAAAAAAATTTGACCGACAACCAATCCCATAGTTGTTTATGGACAATGTGCGTGCATTTCAGCCCATATGTCAAATATTTCTTCAAATTTCACCTAGCTCGCGGCTACACATATTGCGAAGCAAAAAGGCCGATGCGCGAAATATCGATAATAAGTTTAGTTAATACTTTCGATATTATTTTCACTTTCACTATATCGACTAATTCTTCTGTACCTACGATATTTCCACGATATTTCACACAATATTGTTGTTTTTGCAGTGCGCATTCGGCCTTCAGTGTAGAAACTCAAGTATGTAATAAGCTTGGCCGAATGTTATATAAATGTCAGCACCGATTGTTTACAAATGGTTAGATGAACTACAAAGTTCTTCATAAAATTGTACCAATAAATTGTACGATTAAAACATGTCTACTCGATGGTATCCTATTTACCAACGCGGGAACCCCCAACTGCGAGTGTTTTTGCCAAACTTTTGGCTGAAGCTATTACGTCCGGAACACAAACAGCCCCCTAACGTCGTGCAGTTCGCTTGTTCCATGGAAATGACCCGGCATGACGTGAAAAACTATTTGGAAAAAATATACAAAGTGCCGGTCGTAAATGTTCGAACGCGCATTGTTTTGGGTAATACCAAGCGAGATCTGGTAATGGGATACATTACGAAGGAAGAGGATACCAAGCTTGCCTATGTCACACTGGTAAGCGAATCAACGTTGCAAGGCTGTTGCGGCATGCGGCACGATTAACTTGTGTTGATTCATTTTTCAGCCGAACACCATGAAGTTTGACTTTCCGGACATATTTCCAACCGATGCTAAACAGAAAATCGAGGACGATAAGAAATCGCTGGAGGATGCGAAGAAAAATCACAAAAAGTTTCTGGATAAAAACAAAGACCGACCCGGCACACCCGGCTGGTTTTCCATCTAATGTCAACCGAACTCGCACTATTTTAGCGGAAAGGAGAGCATTGTTATAGTAAACTAATAAAACCGGTTTTATTACCGCTTAATTGAAAGTCAAAATTTCGATAGCAGAGTAGATACTCCGGACAAAACTACATTGTTAAACAGCGAAACGCGTCGGCACTGCGCGGGAAAGCTTCTGATACGTTTCATAGTCAATGGGAAGTTCCTCCAGGTCCTTTGTCAGTCCCTTGCACGCTGAGCAGGATCGAATATCATAAAGATAAGCGACCTGTAAAAAAACACATTCACACATGTTACAGTACATAGGAGTGTACAGCATTCATACGAACTACACTTACCTTCGGATGAGATGGGCAGGAAAGGAATTTTCGACCGAAACACAAATGGCCACAGCGCAAACACTGAACCGTTGTATTTTTGCGATTGCATATGCAAGCTGCCAAACGTTTGGCTTCAGCTTCACGATCCTCCTCCGTAAAAATTGGATCTTTACGAGTAGTCTGCATGGTTGGGGCCGTTTTTGTATTGCTTTTGTAATTTCGGTTCATCAAGTTTGACAAAATTCGACAATGCCAAGCAAAATAAATTAATTTTCAACCACTGCCTACTGCAGACAATTTTTCTCCAACGCTTACACTGACGTCAAATGGTCAACTGAAAATGGCGACCCGCAACACCAAAATTTGTACCTGCATCCATACCACCGCAGACGAGTATGGAAGAGAGTGTGTGAACGAGACAATTGTTCTTTGTTTATTCCTGCAATACTCGGAATCAGCTTAGTCTACATCTAAACGTTGTCGGGACTGGCGTTGAATTTTTCTTTTCTTTATAAATATGTCGCTTGTGGTTGATTTCGCCTCTGGTGGTACGTGGTCGATAACCTTTTCCTTGAATTTGGGTTCCGTTTTTTCTGGGAGTGAACTAGGAACGTACAAAGGAGCAGGTGCTACTGGCAGTTGCAAATCCATCGGTTGCTCTTTCCTGCAGGAATGTTCAAAAGTGTTTACAAATGTTTATGGGATTTTACGACATATTTGTGAAACTAGCACTAGAGGATAGACTTACTTGACTTCGACAGATTCCCAGCGGCCGTAAGGGTTTTTTAAACTTTCAATTTCGGCCGTGGCCGCTGCTTCGCGTCCATGGTCCACCTTTTTTTCGATTTCTTCTTTGATTTTTTTATTGTGCTTAAAAATCTGAGCCATATTTTCGCGTCGAAGCCGTGCCGCTATTTCGTCCGCATTTTCCAACTCGTACCTTGCCTCGAGCGCAGCATTTTCCTTCTGTTTTTGCCATGCGATTTTGGACAAATTTTCATATTCGTCTTTCTTCATGTAACCTTCCTTCGGTGGTTCCCAAATGGACTCGCCAGTTTTTACGTTCCAATAGTAAGGAAACCCCTCATCATTTTCAGCTTCCACCCACATCGATCCATTGTCGGATTTTGTAACTTCCTCTAGCCGTCGCTTCTTTGCTAACGCTTTTCCCTTGGCCGATTCTGGATCGTCGTCACTATCGATACCTGGCATGTACAGTGGATCAGCTTCGCGACCCTTTTTCGCCTTCGATCGTCTGGACTCCGCTGTGCCGGAACTGTTCCCCGACGGCCCAGCAGATGGGCCGATTTGGTCGGTGTTTTCACTTACTTGTTCAAGCTTTTGCTTCTCGTGTAATTCTCGCGAGCTTATGTCGGCACCCGTGCTTATATCCTGCATGTACGCCTTCATAGCTGCGTCATTCATTCTCTTCAAATCGGCATCAATCTTGTGCTGTTCCTGCTGAGCTTTATAGCTATTGCGGCTGATATCGGAAATACGTTTCTGTACGTTCAGCTGATGCCGCTTCCCATTTTCGTGAAATTGAACGCTCTGCAATGATACCGAAGTTGCATTATTATCGATGGCAATATGAGTCAATCCTCCGAACGGGCGTGTTGGTACTTACGGACTTATTATCCGCTATCCAACACTTGCAAAAGTCGCAGTATTTCCGCTCGTTAGACTTCCAGTAATCCGCCCTTTAAAATAAGAAAGTATATCAAGTTTCGGAAGTCGTTCATCACCAATTGCTCCAAATATCCTACATTTTTATTTGGTTTCCGGGTAGAACACTTATCGGTGCACAATTTTTTACACTTTCTGCGGGCTGAATCACTGGTCTAAATTTGTTCTACAGCAATGTAATTGCTTTCATTTGGAATATTTTATGAAAAAATCTACACAAATTTTCTCTTGGTAGCAAGCAATGTTGGTAAACAAATTGCTAGTTCAGTGGCCGTACAATCGATTGACGCACGGAAACATAATACAGTAAATCCACGCGATACGCGGTATTCTAAGTTTAAGGATTCGCCGTATGCAATTAACCCATTTGATCAGAAAAATCAGAAAAAAATCTAAGAAGTAAAATAATTCAAATAACAATCGAATAAAAGTACATTATTGCTTGACACTACAAAAACTTCATGTGAATATCCGTAATGATGCGATATTTAAGGATCGATTTGATCGGTTTTAGCGGCGTTTATTGAGATGCATCTGTACCCAAAAGACTTTTCCACAGTTGACAGATTTTCGTTCAACTACCCAAGCAACAAATTACAAATAACAGTGTACAGTAGATCGCCGATTATCCGTGCTCTTCGTGACCCGACCCTTGCCGGATAAGCGAATTGTACGAAATTCCAAAGAGTTGAAACAATTCTTTGGGATTTAAATCCCAAAAGAGTTGTTTCAACTATTTGGGATTTAATTCTCTGTGCCGACTAACATCTCTTGAAAGAGTTGTTTGGGATTTGAATCCTCAAAGAGTTGTTTAGCCACATTATGATGAGTTTATTCAATTCATTCTCCGAAAGATTTCAATCTTTTATTCAATCTTTTTGTGTTTCTTTATTATACTCAAATATAAATTATAGACAAAACGTATTAAAATACGATCACATAGGTAAAACAAAAAAACGAATACAGTAAATTTCCGACTTACGCGGTTCTCAACATACGCGGATTCGGAGATACGCGGATTTTAAAATTTGACAGTTCATGTTTTTTTGTATGGACTTCAATTTGAAATTTATCAATTTCCAAACAATTCGTAAAAGCCGTTAGTTGCTTTCATTTTAAAAATTACTTTTTGTAAAGTTGTGTAAAGTTATTGCATTGCATAACTTCAGTTTAATATGAATATTGATATTTTGTATTAGAATTGTCAAAATAAACGTAAGATATTCATAGTTGATCCTTTAATTCGCGGCATAAACATTGTGTCAAACGATATTCGACTTACGCGGAAATTCGAGATACGCGGATTTGTCCGGTCCCAATTATCCGCGTATGTCGGAAACCGACTGTACGTCCGTCTTGTACGCCGGTCGGGAGCCAAGAGAGCATTCAGCCACTTGACCCTTTGACGCCAAATGTCAAAGGGGAGTGCTTTCCCAACGAGCAAAATCGTCGTTCTGCCTCGCTTTGGCAGGTTTGAATGTAAATTAGACAGAGCTAGACAGCACGACGATTTTGTTACTAGGGTTGCCTCTGCGCTAGACCAGCTGGTATAATCAGCACAGGGTGCTCCCAACAAATCTTACTCTTTTCGCACAACACTACTTTGAAACTGTCAGTTTTAGGCTATACGGATAACCAGTCAGCCGGATAAGGGGTAATCGACCTTTTTTAAAATTGAAAACGCAGGAAAACAGAATTCCAAATTGTTCGCCCAAATAGAAAGTAGTAACTTAGTAACTATAGGGCAAAGAGAGACTGGAAATATGAATGTAAATGCGTGTTCCGTTGTGAAGGCCGTGTTGAAGCATTCTCTCGCAATACAACACAGACATGATCCGCGACCAGATGCGGCATAAAGTTCATTAAATCGTTTAGCTATGGTTTAATTAAATCAATTTAATTATCAATTTGGATTATTTGACTAGAAAAACGTGTGTGTCAGGCCCACATGTTTTTTTTTCATTCATTACGACCTCTAAGAAGGTTTCTACATGCAAGAAACCAGGCCTTCCAATATGAGTTAAGGTAGCGTAGCGCCAGGTAGAATCCTTTAGAGGCGGCCATCCGGTCCAACCGTAGAATGGGGACGGCCATCCGGCCCAACCGTAGAATCAGGCGGCCATCCGGCCCGCAGGGGACGAATGGTACTTACGCACCATTTATGATACAGGAGTAGATGTGAATATTGTGGCCGCTAAATCCAGAGTCGCCCCTATAAAACCGATGTCTATATCGCGGTTAGAACTTCAAGCGGCGTTGTTAGGAACAAGGCTAGATGAAACTATTAGGCATGAATTAAGACAGCCAATAAACTCAGTTCAATTTTGGTGCGATTCAAAGTCCGTCTTAGCGCGGATTTCGTCTAAACCAAGGAAGTACAAACAATTTGTGGCCCTAAGAATGGGCAAAATATTGAGCATAAGTCAGTGAAGATGGGTCTCAACTATGGCTAATCCGGCCGATGAAGCCACCAAGCCAAGACCATTGAAAAAAATTGCTAGTTCAATTTGGCTCCAAGGGCCTAATTTCTTAAAACTTAATGAGAAGGAACTACGACGGAGGAAGCGCGACCATCGTTAAATATCGAGTTGCTACCATTGAAGAGACCATAGCACATTGGTCACCTGCCGGGATGAAATAAAAAAAAAATTTCAACTAATGGCAAACCAAATTTGGTTTTTCAATCTACAGGATTAAACTAAGAAAAATCCAGAAAATCAAGTCTCTAACTAATCTGGTTTCTGAGAACGAGGCTGCCAAAGTCATGATTTGTGAAAAAATGTTAGAAAAAATCATGTTTTTTGGCAAATTTTAATCCAATGTAATTCAATAAATACTGGATGGATTTTCATATTTCTTTGTGGTTTAGAAAGGAAATTTGTTATTGTTTATGTATATATATTCTTCTTCTTTGGCCTAACGACCTACTCGGTCATGCCTGCCATTTCTGGCTTAGTTACCGTTAATCCGATTCGAAATACTGATATTGTGACTGTTCGTTGCGGTAGTATTGGAGGTGGCTTGCAAGGCCTCTCCCCCAACCTCCTGT
>KB663755.1:557154-600238 GCA_000349025.1 Anopheles minimus
AAGGCAAACACGCTTCGCAATGCCGATTTGTCAAACTGGAAGCTTTTTCTCAAGTACTTGAGTTTAGCAATAGCTGGGTATATCCCTTATACATCAGGTGCTGTCAATTCCCAGACAACATTGAGTGTGCGGAATAGGCTGCATACTTTTTAGGCCACCACAGTAAAGATTTAAGATGCTGAAGCAGCTCGGAGGAAGAGATTATAATGACGCCGGTCTTCAAACGGCAGGATCGGAGTTCAATTCAGATCCGTACCGTACCGAACGTGGAACTGGTTATCCTTGCAATTCACATTGGTTTGGAGACATTTCCTTTTCTAAATTGCGAAAAGGCAGCTTATCCCGGGTGTACTCGGTTGGACTGGCTATCCTGTTACGGTTAAATTTGGTCCAAGTCCTCTTGTGCCAAGATTGTAGTGCCATAGAAGTAGAATAAGAAGATAGTTATGGTTTATGTTAATAGATGATGCTATAGACCTGGGGAGAAATAATTTTACTAACAATAAATAGAAAAAAGAAAGTGTCCTTACGGTTTGGAGAAGGAAATGAAATGCCTTTCAACCAATGTTGATTGCATACTAGATTAAGTGTTGGCTTAAGTGTTAAGGGACTCGTGTCCGTAGAGATTTACCGAACATATCAATGTGCGATATATACTTTGTCTTCAGGTACTTTGTCTTCTTCGCATTGATCCTCAATCCAAGTCTATTGGCCTTGTCCATAGTGGCCCTCATAATGTCCATAGTGGCCTTGAAGTCGATTAACAGGTGGTGCGTGGGGATCTGATGCTTCCGGCACTTTTGGGGGATCTGCCGTAGAGTGCAGGTCGGTGGTAGATTTCCCTCCAACAAATCCAGCCTGATAGCTTCCGACGAAATCTGTGGCAATGAGAGCGAGTCAGCAGAAGAGTATTCGGGACAGGATCTTATAGGCGGCATTCAGAACTGTGATGGCTCGAAAGTTAGCACAGTCCAGTCTTTGGCCCTTTTGTGCACTGGGTGTATGACACCCAGTTCCCACTCCTCGGGTAGCTCCTCCTGGTCCCAAATCCATACAATCAGCCAATGCATGACAGCGGCTAGCTCCTCCGTCCCCATCTTGGACAGTTCAGCCACCAGTCCATCGCTGCTAGCTGATTTATGGCATTTCAACTGTATGATGGCAGTGATGACTTCCTCCCTCGATGGCGGGGGCACTTCATCATTGTCATGCTGGCTGTTGTGGTGCTCCTGTTCTCCTTTGCTTTCCTCGCCGATATCTCCTGCATCTGCTCCGTTAAGGTTTCTGTCGATGTAGCACTTCCACCTGTCGATCACCTCTCGCTCGTCCGACAGGATATCTCCCTCCTCGTTGCGACACATAGCGATCTTGGGAGTGAAACCGCTTCGTGCCGCGTTCAACATCCTGTAGAACTTGCGAGTTTCGCCCAACTGAGAGAGCTGTTGCATCAGCAGCTCGTCCGACTCTTCCAAGCTGCGCTTCTTGTCCTGGAACATGAAATAAATAAAGAAAATTAATTAAATAAAACTTAAAAAGATATAAACGAAACATTAAAAAAAACTATGAAAAGTGTGAAGCATAAGGTTTGAAACCACTGACTGTTTACGCAAAAAGCATATTGGTTATAGGATATATGACAACGAACATTATAAAACACTTGGGGATATATGTATTACGTACTGTAAGATTTACACAGGCCTGGTCTATTTTCTCTTCTTTTTTTAAGATAATTATATTGTAATGTTACATTCGTTATTTTAATTTAAAAATAATCGAAAAATTTGTACCTAGAAACGGTAACAATACCGTGGCACATGCGAGTGAGTTACCGCTGTGATAGTAAGCCTGTGAGCACACTTTTTCCCCCCAACAGATGCACTTTCGCTTTCATGAGCGCCAGGGTGAATAATTTTCCCCACGCGCTCGCTGTTCAACCCCCTCATGGGGCGGCATCGGTGAGTGCCATTGCACTGGTTTTGTGCGTGCTGTGAGTTCTCCCGGCAGGTTGAGTGCTCGCGCTTGATGGTTTTTGGCCGGCATCGCACGAGATCGTGTTTCAGTTCGATTTTCCGTCTCATGACGCGCACATAGTTGGTTGGCGCTACGCAAATCGGGAAACGTATGTGAACAGAAAAAAAAAACAACAAACCAGTGGAAAATTGGAGGGAACCGCTCGAAAGTGATAACAAACCCAACAAGCCGGATATTCTTAAGCCGTTCAGCAAATGTGTTTTAATGTGTGATAATGTGTATGTTACCCATGGCGATAGAAGCCATGCAGCGGTCGAATGAAAGCGATAGTGATCGTATATGTTTTCTAGCGTGTTGTTTAAGTGGAATTCCAAAAGGATAACAACTGGAGCATGGAGCATGTTTGATAGCAACAACATCAAAGCAGTTCTTTGCCACAACAGTATTGGGGCCGTTAGTTTTCTATTTCAAACCGTGTGACGGGAAGCTTTTGCTCGACTGTCAGCACTGTTCGTGTAGGAATGTGTGGAAAATATCTTACATTGGCCCAGCATGAATCACTGCTCGAATCCTGTGGCACTTGCACTTGGTCTCCAAACGGGAAAAAATCCGAGAGAGGTTGCGTGTATGTGTGCACGTGTCTGTGTGTAAGTGATATGGCGTAGAGTGTTGTGCCGTGGAGAGAGTTTTTCCTCGCTCATGTTAAAAGCAGCTCGGTTTCCATCCAGAAAGGATACACACGATAAACTATTCGAGTGTCGCCCGTTGTAAAACGTGGGTCGATCCGAAGAACGATTTAACTTAACCCACCAACAAGCTTCCAATGAGGGATCCTTAAAATGCAGGAATCACTTTCATCCTTCGATCGTCGTATTTTCGGACGGCGTACTAACGGTGGACGACGTAGACGTTTCGGTTCCAGACGGCGTTACGCTGTGCTCGCTAGATAAAGTGTTGACCTGTACGGGGATCAATACAAACCGTCAGTGAATTGTTCTGTTAGAAGTGAGTTAATCGTGAATTTGATGCATTAAGCATCCATTCGGATGGTGTAGGGGACACGCAGGGTACAAAGCATATTAAGGATGGAGGTCAAACGCAGCCACGAGTGGGTTACTTTCCGACCCGTGTTGGTTAGTTCATCAACACTTGCCACACCGCACACGTACTGTCCAGCGTCCAAGATCATCTTGCGGGCCCATTTTATCACTATCCTGTTTCCAAAAATGGTGAATAAATTAATCGATTTCAATAACTTCGCGTCATTGTGCCATTGTGGAATTTCATAGATCAGTGTGTGACTCTCCTTGTTTCGGGTGTGTAGTGGTGAGCGCAGAAAAGGTTATTAGGGATGTGCCGTGCCTTGGAATGTTTGTGTATGACCCGGTCCTGACAGAACGATCTGACAGTTCCGTTGGAGAGGAAAATCGCCTCTCGAGCAAGGTTCCAAAAATGAAGCGAATTTGAGCGAACCTTCCTGTTGGAAAGAGTGCAATCATGCCGGGTTCTGTCGAGGTGCATGGAAAAACTTTCAGTCTAACTAACATTTGTCTCGTTCAGTATCGTAAGTGAATGATTTGTTGTCAAGAATCATAGCGAATGGAAAGTTCAATTTCCCATACACCACAAATTGTTCAGCAGTGTAAAAAATAAATGTACAAGAGATAAGAGTACATTCTAATGGGGCATGTATAAGCACCTATTGTGTAACAATCTGTGGGATAAAAGCGTCAAACAAATCGTGCCCTTTATCTTTAAACTAATGCAGCGAATACATTTGCCACTGCCGGCAAATCGATTAATTAAGGAACATTTCTCAAAAAAAAACACCATTTGCAAAACAAATAAATCCTCTTTAGGCAGTGCTTAATTATCCCGCAAAAACAGGGCGCGCCATCATGTTCACACCGAGGAACTTTCCTATGCGCAATAATATTGCATTATGTCTTAATCAGTTTGTGCAAAATTGTGGACCAAAGTATCATACACCCATTTGATCTATGGTTCGTGAGAGAAAATCCGGTGACACTATCTGTTTACCGCGTGAAACGGGGCTATTTTCCGATGAAAATGTGGTGTACAGTGAAATCGGAAGGATAAATCCATTGAGTAATGGTTCGGGATGGTGCTTAATACTCAAGTGATAAATATGTGTTAAACATTGTGGTCTGGAGTTGTACAAGCTCATTATCCACCAGAGGAAAACACATCCAGTGAATTGACGGTGGAGCAAACATGTCTAAAAAATAGTTTCCGTTGTTTATATATAGTGCTCCTTTCAATGGATAGAAGTATGTTCTTTCATTGGTACATGTGTGTAGCTCTTTGTGTGCGCATATAAATATGTATGTGTGTGTGTGTGTGTTGTGTATGTGTAAACGAATACAACTGTATAAAAATTTCCTTTAACAAGATCGATCGAATTCGGAGGTGGCTGAAAACAAATTGAAATTAAATACAATTTGCGCAATACAGTATGTTAATGATGGATATGAAGAATATTGTATCGTTTGAATACAATGCACAAGTCTGAAGCAACCCATCGGCTTAGTGTAGGAACATGAGTTCAGGCTTTAGTCGGGACACAAACCATCGTACTGTATTGCATTAGATTATTTTTATTTTTGACGCACTCCAGAAAGCTTTTTCCTCGAGGAACAAATGAAAAAAAAAACAATTCTGTCAATCTATCGTACGGAATGGTTCAACTCCGAATAAGTAAAATATGTTTAGCATAGATAAACTACTGCACATAGTTCGAACAAGTGCAACTTTTGCTTTGTTGATACATTTGGCTGTTCGAACCTTATTTTCGTGTATTGTGTGCATGCTTTCGGAAACTGTGATTGTACAAACGAATTGCCAACTGGCGGAAGTTCTTCGCAGGTGACACAGCACTCGCAAACGTTACATTTTAATTGTTTCTTGTACGATAAACCCGGTTTGCTTGCATAGTAAATGTATGTTCAAGTGCTCTCTATCCTAGTGATGAATGATTTTCAATTCGATTGTATTATTTGCGAAATATTCGCGGCCTGTCTTATGAAAGGAAAAAGTGATTGATATAATTTATGACGCTACCACAAACCAGGGTCAGTTTTCTTTTGTTTTTTATTTTCAATACAACGTTTCCCCAAGAATGGTGTGTTCGTTCTGTTGCGTAAAATACTAGTCCAGCGCTCGGACGGGATTGCTCGGTGTTAGTTGAAGTTGGTTACAGTTGAGGCGTTAAAGTATTACTGCTAAAGCAACCAAATCTTAGCATTCTCGTGGCCCCTATTACTTAACCAGGAGATTCAGCGAAGCTGGTGGATAGTGTACCGTTGGCGAAGAAAGTCCTTCGAATCCGGAGAATCCATCAAAGATAGAGGTATGTATTGTAGTGTTTTAACACTACTATTTTCAATTAAATTGTCACAATGCTTAATATTTCAATAGTTTCCATTTTTGGATTTTTGATAATGAACCCTTCGATTTTTATGTAACTAAATTTACAAAACTCTTACAAGGTTATATAGTGTTGTGTAAATTAATTTAAAAATTGAATGATTTTGTTTTGCTTATATTCTTCTGAAGAACGCTACAATTTTCGATCTTAAGAGTGATGTTTTATTCTTTGCCTTCGTGGTATGATTTTATTATATGTGTTAAATACTATGTTTAGTATTTTTCACTTTTTATTTCGCTGGAAAGTATGACTGGTCCTCATATCTTTAACTTATTTCTGTTTTTTATACTTTTCTTTTTTTTATTTGTTTAATTCGAATAATTATTTGTATTATTTTATTGGTTTCAATAGATTTTAAATATTTATGGATATAATTTTGCTTAAGTTCAACGGACTTAGGTCTTAGTGAATATATAATACAAATACAAAAAATTACATAATTTATAGAAGCGATACCATGAAAAACATTTAATAACTAAAGGAGCAACGAGCTATTTGAAGGGCCGATAGACTGTAACCTATAACCATTGTAGGCCCAAGCATGAAAAAGATCAATAAATTGAGGATACTTAAACGAACAACAACAAACGCATTGGTGCATTATGAACATATAGTTTTGAATATGACTACTTTATGAACCCACTTTGTCGAGATGAACAGCCAGTGTCAGGCTTCTGGCATGGGGTGTAATAGCGCCTATTTACTATGATGATTTACTTGTTCATCGCATAAATATCAGTCGGCCACCATACAGAGGGCTGTTGGCTGATGTAAATGGAAAAGAAAGCGAAAAATTAGAGCAAACCGTTCTGACCGATTTTCTCCTCCGGAATTGTTTGCGCTTCGCTTCAGCAACAGCGGCCATCATTTACCTTGCCCCGGCAATTAATTCACGCGCTCTCCACTTCTGCTTAAACAGCATAAAGATCGGTGCGGCCTATTCTCCCACCACCCGGTTGCCCCCTTCCTTTTCCTATCTATTTCGCATCGCCAGCAGAAACTGTATTCACTCCATTCCCAGTCCACATTGCGACAACGATTTGGGCTGCGTTTTTGATAAACAGCGTATACGAGAAAATACACCACCGATTGATCGTTTGTTCGGTGATCGACGTAACTTGTGCATATGCGTGTGAGTGTTTTTTTTTCTTTCAATCATATGTCTACAAGTCACAGGATGATCGCGAGCCTAACCCTCCCTCTTGTGACACGGTAAAGCTCGCTGTGATCGTTTTGTGCGGGGTGAATTTGCGTGGATTATCAACAAAAAGGGAAGCAAAACGTTGAAGATGGTATGTGATGTGGGTTAAAATTACAAAGAAGACAAAAGTACTCCAACGTGAGCAGAAACGTATTGGGAAAGTGCGCGAGCCGGGAGGCGAAACGATAGAGACTGCAGGAGCGAGAAAGCGGCTAAAACGGCGAACAAGAAGTAGTGGAAGCAGCTTTTACATTACTGACCTATATTCGCCCGTACGCACCCATACCCGTGCAGAGCGCGCACGAACACGAATGGGGCCCGCAGCGGTTGGCGCTCTGGCGCGCCAACACGCGTTCACACGGATAGAAAGAGAAAATGAAACAGGCGAAGAAATTAAAAGCGAATACAATTGAAGGAAACTACAAACCACCCATCCTGTTCATCATCAACACAAGAACGCGCCAAAAAGGGGGTTCGCTTGCAGCGCACTAGTATTATTTTTGAAACCCCCATAATAGTGCTGCGTCTGCTGGCTGCACCGTGCAATGCACCAACAGAGTGTGAGTGCTAAAAAATGGATAAGATTGGATGTGGGGAGGCGGGAGTTGGGTGTGATGTGGGTATCGGTGGGGCGAGGTGTGACGGTAAGCCGCCAATGAAGCACGGCACAAGTCGACGACCGACCGAGATCAAACCCCGCGGCACACTCACCGACTGATGTGCAAGCGATACTCACGCGCATTGAGTGGGGTTATGGTTTTCGCTGTGACCTGATTTACCGCGCTCGGCGCACAAACGAACATTACGCCATCCTCTTTCGACACAACGACAAGTTGCTTAGGTTAGGCCCTCCAACGCGTGATACCCTATGGAGCTCACGGTTGCCCCATTCCGAACTCACACAGCAGCGCCACTCCGTTGCAGCCGCGCCGTCAAAATATAGTGTTCGCTGCAGTGGCACCCTCGGTGAGTGCAGTCAGATATGCAGTGCAGTGTGCGAGCAGGGAACAGAGAATACGGTGTGCACTCGCTGTCTTCCTGCACAGTGGCGCGAGTGATCCAATAGGGTTTAGATGAATAAAAAAAAACGCACACACACACAAATGAAGCTCGCCAAACAATCTACCCATTTGCTCTTTATCTAGGCCACTTTGCGTGGTGGAAGCAACACGCCAAAAAGGCAAAAAA
The DNA here is from genome assembly GCA_000349025.1 of Anopheles minimus. Taxonomy (NCBI): domain Eukaryota; kingdom Metazoa; phylum Arthropoda; class Insecta; order Diptera; family Culicidae; genus Anopheles; species Anopheles minimus. Next base: position 564,963 of record KB663755.1, read on the forward strand.
TGGCGTGTTCGCTTATGGGTCATATAACGCACAGCAATGACGCGATGCGTAACTCGAAATCAAAGCCACGTGGAGAGCACAAATGGCGAAAGGCCGCTCGGTGGCTCCGGGCCGTGCATTAATGTGCCACAGCTTCCACAACGGCGTGGTTCCACCGTGTGTGTGCGTGTCCACGAACTGGAAAGGCGCAACCAAACAGGTGAGGCAAGATCGAGTGAGCTCAGTGCCTCAGCCAGTGATAGATGATGGTGCCGCCGTCGTTCGCGGGCGTGTGGATACCGATATCGGAGAAAATGCGACAGGTTATGACAGGTCGAAACGCTAACGCGAACCTACCGGCCGATCGCGATTCGGATGCATTATGCAATCGTCGTGTTGAACAAATTGGAAACCATTTTGCTACCCTGCGACACCTTGCCTTTCTCTTCTGCTATACCCGAGCACTCTACGCGGGTGGGGAGCTCCGTTCTCTTGCGACCCCACCGATGAATGATGGTGCTGGAACGTGCAGACAAATGCTGGCGCAAACAGCGTACCCACATAAAAGAGAATAGTAAATAACGAGTGAAAATAGCTGCACTCACAGTGTGTGAGCCTGTGGGGCAAATTCTACTGTTGCTGCTGCTGTTGCTCCCACCGGCTGCTGCCGATGAAAACGAGAGTTCGCTAGAGCAAGGGAGAAAGACAACTATGGCCGACAAGTTGGCGAGAGACGCGCCTACTTCTAGCGCCTGCCATTTTGGACCGATGCATGTTTCGATGAATGCAGTGTATGCCTTTTTCAACCGTTTGCGTTCGGGTTTGTATCCCCTTCTTTTCTTGCGACCTTTTACAAATTATTCAGCGCACAAGACGCACACATTACATAAGTTTTGCTCCTACATAGCGGCCATCGATACGATGGAATCATTCCAAGACCCCACTAAGGCCGATCTGTCTATGGAGGTGTGTGCAGCTATTGCGATCTCTTTTCTTTCCACTATCGCCCGTTTGTCGTCCGTTAACAGCAAGTGGCACTAGTTCTTTGACCTCATTTTGCCAGACGTAAACCCGCGGCCGACAGTGGCGTAAGTAACACGGATCGGTCTAACGCGAAATCGTCGGGACCTGAAAAAGCTGCTATCGGTTGTTCCATTTTTGCCTTTTTCTAATGCTTTATAACTTATAATTAGCGCGTTAGTTAAATGTAAAAAAAAAAATCACACTCGAGATAAAACACTTCACTACATTAACACGATTACTATACATCATGTTAGTCACTGGTTCTGGAAAGAAAATTCTGTACAAAAGTATTACAAGTTTTCTCTTCCAATTTTCAACTTCATACTGCTTACACTTTCCTGTAAAATGACGAAGGATGCCTTAATCAAAAGAAGCAGTAAATATAATTCACGATATCAGAATGAAGGTAAATTCTATTGCCTCTGTTATACATCAGAACACAAACCACTAGGCGTCTCCATGGTTCTTAACATAAATGGTTCTTGATAAGAAGGTAACAAACGTACGTTGGCAGTTCTTAACCTTGAACTAGAAAACGAATTCTTGCATCTAATTGAAACCGTTACATCCCGCCGAAAATTCCAAAAATAACCCATTCACAAAACTATCCCCAAACGTACCCGTACGGCCATTATTTATTGCAACACTTACCCCCCTCTCTGCAAACACTCAGGCCCAGCTAACCATGCACACACCGATCGACCGTCCGACCAATGTGGGGAAAATGGGAAAAAGTAGCGAAAACCACTACCATCAGCTGATTTCGGTATGCAACGATATGCGATGCTGCACTGGCAGTAGTGTGCATGAGCGGTGGAGAGTAAAACATGCTCGCCTATGGCCCGTCCGTTTTGCGAACCCGCTCGAACAGGTTCTGAACCGATGCACGTTGAAATAGTGCACGAGTCAAAACATCGTGACGTCACGGCAAAGAGCATTGCCTAAGAGGTCGGGCACTCGATGCGTCGACGACGTGCGTGTGTCGCGTTCAATGTAACCACCATATAGCTTCGCGTGAGTGCTGCAAAAGTACCAACACTACCGTGCGAGGGGAATTGAGTAACTCAGCAGTGCTACGCAATTGCGATACACATTTGATGCTGCCAGTTTTGAGTCTCTCCACTTTCGTTCGCAACCCTCGGTGATCGAAGGTTCGTTGACCTCATTTGAATAATTTTCGCTCTCAATCATCGGTATGTTCTTGGCAGTTGCAAGAACAACTGTTGTGGAACTATATGCACAGGTTCGCTAATCAATCTGCTCTATGACTGATGACTGCCACTCTATGACTATGACAGTGTGGGAGAGTTGAAGAGGATTCCACTGCAAGAAATGTAGAAGATAACAATTTGATGATTAAACCTCAAATATGGTAAACACATGCTTCTAAAATGATCACACCTACCGTATCAGTTGATTACAATATTAAACACAGAAACATTCAGAACCCCTCATACAGAAACCCTCGAAATATATCAAATTCTTAATAATTATAATAAAGAAGAGAAAATATTACCACCAAGAGTTGAAAGTATTGAACACTAATAAATGATTTCTGTACGTTCATATGTAATCTACCAATTGTCTTTTTTTTAAATTCATTTGCCACGAATGGTTAAGTTGATGAAGATTACTTTTACCATCCAATGTTTCTAGTTTTGAAAGGAATATATTAACTTCAAGTATTAATTAAAAATAAAACTAACCATCTAGACCACATTGGCAAACCGTCACAATTTCCTCCAATAAACATCACATATGGCAATTTCCCGAAGATCTTGTTACCATCCCTGTCCAACAAAGAGAAAGTGATGTTATGAGGTCTTCCATCTGGACTCACAGTTTTTTCCCTCATATCTTGCCTGTGCCATTATAACTGGGACAACCGGGAATCTCCGGGAGAAAGCCCGTGATACGGCAACTGATCATTCCCTGACTGGGGGGAATTCATACACAGCGAGTATTGCATCGCTCTCGCACTACTTATACAACGAGGTAGCTAAGCTATTGGTTGTCTCACTAAACTTACGGTTATTCAGGGCGTGACGTTCATCATCGATGCGATCTATTCACATGCGTACATGCAGCCAAGGGGAGCTCCCATTGTAGGGAAGGATTGATGGATATGGCTTTGCCGGTGGTGATCCGAAAGTGACTGCATTGCCAATTTAGTACATATGAGTGTTACAAGTTTTAGATGTCCTTTTATTACTTGCGTATTTCTATGTCTATGCTGCTGTTGTTTGAACAGGTCCAATTGTTCCTGGGGTTGTGGATACAAAAAAGAAACTGGATCTGTTAGAAAAAATAGAAACTGAACTTATATGTTCATATGCTTGAAAATATTGTTTTGCTATTACTTTCTTAAGATAACAGATGGAAAACTAGAACAAATCAATATCAATCCCAGCACCTGTCATGGCCAATAGTATTGCAGCGTGTATGATCCTAGGTATGGTTTTACTCTCGTTCAGCACCAGTTCTCGCAATAGTTACGGAGGGCCTGGAAATATGCTCGTTAATTCCCACCATCATCGGGGGTTTGAGATTTAGGGCTCGCAAACCATTCTCGGACTCCTTCCACTTCTACGGCCGGTCGTCGGTTAGAGAAAACCGGTTTACCGCGCTCACGCGAGCCAACGCTACCATTTGCTGGCATTCATTCCTGCAAACGTGCGTAGCCTATGGTGCGGATGGGAGCTCAACTCACTTTCGCTTCATTCATTCAACGCGCGTAGTAGTGAACCGCAACGATATGTACACTCTGCCCGTCTGCCAAGCGTGATGACGTTGGGGTATCACGATCGTGCCCCTCACACATATTTATGGTTTTGCTGCCGTCTTTGCGATCTCTTTCTGGATTTCTATTCGGATTTCGCTTAGATAAGCCACTTCAGGCCTACCCAACGGTCTGGAACCCTTTCCCTCCGAGCCCGGCTTTCAGCGGGGTTGTTTTGCTCATGCAGGCAGTAATTCGGTTGGTCATTGGCCCAAGGATTGCTCCGTGTGTGTTAACGTATGCGAATCAGAATTAGTTTCCCGCGTGTTGGGTCGAACGAAAACCGAGGCGCTCCCCCGGCGGCAAATAACGTCACGATGGGGTGGCCCACAGAACGTTGGGGTGAGTTTTGGACGCTCATCACCATAGAGAATTTTTTTTTTGCATATATTTCATGTGAGTGCGACCGATAATGCACTGGGAATGGGTGAGCGAGAGAAACCCAACGAGCAGCAGAGATCGTATGAGGGATAGGGTTGGTGGGCAAGAGCGAGAGAAATTGACCTTATTTTCTATTTCTGTGCGCACATGCTTCAGCAAGTATTCAGTTTCTGCATGTTGTTTTAACCGCCTATGTTTTCATTCTGAGCCGGCCTTGTTGATTTTATATGTGTCTTTCATTCGATTTGTCAAACCAATTAATCTATTCTGGCCATCTATTTCCATGATCAATTTGATGAAACGTACCTATTCAACCCTACTCAACATTTGTGAAAAAAATCCTTCTGAAGTAAAAATTAAAATAATTCATTCAAAAGTAAAATTTTTGCAAAACCTCCGCAGAACGAAAAAGGAAGCATAACGAGCATTGGTAAAAAAAACTTTGTTCTCTAAATTGAGAATAAAGAAAAAAATGGTACTAAGAGCGTAATGGTTCTAGGCTAATTTAAAAGGAATCCATTTCATTTCGAACATCTTTTACCGTGTCCTGCATGTTAATGATCCCTCAGGTGTCATCAAATATTTATACGCACTTCAGCGACGATGGATGGGTTGTTGGAATATATCCGGAGACGATTAATTAGTGTAATTGTGCAAGCCACTGTTCGAGTCCTTCTTAACCGGTTCCGTTTGCCATTTAGGATTGCCGATGAAACACATTTTGCAGCTAGTTTCTGGCAGGTAAAATCTGTACATTTGCAAATATTTGGAAATTGTCGGGATCGTTTTTTTTCTATTTGCAATTTCTCGTCCTACACTAATTTGAATTAATGAAGAAACATTTTAACAGGGCCAGAATGGGTTGGGTATGAATAAAAAATGATTCTATATCCTTGGGGCAACGGACCTCAATGTAATTGAATGATACAATGCGTTAACGAACACTGGACCGGTGAACTTTGTGACGAAAGAACAGTTCGGTTGTTGCAAGTAAAATATTATCTTACAATATGTCAGAACTGAACTGAACTTTACGTTATGGTTATTTATCCTTTTTATTGTCAAGAGCGCGGTCCGGTGGCCCAGGCGGTAACGGCGCTGGTCTCACACGACATGACCGGGTTTCAAATCCCATCTGGACCGTTCCCCCGTAGTGAGGACTGACTATCCAACTACGTGGTATCAATAAGTCTCGTAAGCCAGCAATGGCAGGCATGACCGAAAAGATCGTTACGCCAAAGAAGAAGAAGAAGAAGATTGTCAAGTTAATGTACAAATGAATTATGATGCGCTGTACACATTACTGATATGAACGTTTGAAGTAATTTGAAAATAATTTTTTTAATACCTTAATAATAATTGTTTTTGATTTGAAAACTTTCACTACATTCTAATGGGAGAGCAGGAGTTTGCAGCTGCTATTTTAGGATGAAACACCTCCCTTGTTGTTCTACGCCTACAAAACCAACGAAAATCTTCCTAGGTATTTCTCACGAATGCGACTAAAAGAATGTGGCGAATCAAGGAGTGGGAAGAATGTAAAGCAGATCTCAAATTACACTGTCACCAGGTCTTCCACTATTTTGATAGCATTATTAACATAATTTTTGATTGCATTATTGGTTTCATCCAGTATAAGAATAAATCGTGAAGAATATCTTTTCGCGTTTGTTGCTGCTAGATTTTGTGTGCATCACATTTAACGAAGGATTCAGAAAGGTCACACCAGTCTTATACTAACACGGTCGTTCCAGGGTAATCAAGGATTCCGATACTAGATTACGATCATGCCCCAACGTTCACCTCTTCAGCATTGAAAAAGTAGAATTATTAGATTATATATAATTTAACATAATGCCGTTAGTTCTTTGGGCTACAGCTTGTAGAAACGACTGATTGCCCATCTCTCGAAAGCCAATTCCAGTGCTTCCTGTTCCCCTATCTATCAACGATTTGTCGTCAACGATAACGAAAATTATTGTGTCCCTTGTCTCATCCCCCACATCATGAAAAAAACGGCAGCTGCAAGAACTTACTATTTACATTTCATTAGTCAATATTCATGCAATATTGTACTAACAATTGTCTTGCGTTTGTAATGACATCTTAGTAATAACAAATTAGCTCGTGATGTAATATAAATTTTACGCACAAAAAAAAAACAACAACATAAAATAAGAGTAGTGCACGGTCAGACCTCATCTTCCCATCCAATCCAGCCACAATCCAGTCGCCTCTTGCAGCATCTCCCACTCTTTGCTTCATTTTAACCTCCACCAGATCCAACGATGGCCATGGATTATTATGTAACCACCGACAGGCATAAAAAGGCACACACTACTACCAACCCCGGGGAATCTGAACAACAAAAAGTAGAAGAAATAAACGTGTTTGCCAAACCAACCCAAAGAGCTTTGATTCATCTTTGCTTAACTGGGACATTTCAATCGGTATGGGAGAAGGCTTGATACGAATAGGCGAGGTAAGGTAGTCGACTGGGTTCGTAGGCTGCGGCCGGTTTCTAATGGACTCCTCAGCCTCAACAGCTCGCTCTCCCCCCCCCCTTCCCCTTGGCTATGGAGCTCACTAGTTCACTGGGTTGGCTGATCGGCTGCTTTGCTGAGTGGCTGGAAAGTATGTCACGAGACTGCTGTTAAAAGTTGCTGTTGATGGGGAAACACCGAAACGCTCCCTCAGCAAGAGCCATGATCGGCTATGAGTGAAATGAAGAATGGGGCAGACATGAGTGGAAAGAGGATCGCTAATAAGATCGTAGATGGAAATAGAAAATGTTCCAGGGATGAACTCATTGCAAAATACGCATAAAAATAGCAAACAGAAATGTTATTTAACGATGTTTGTTTTAATGAAAATAGAACCACGAAATTATTGATAAAAACCTTATCATTGTCGAGCAAGAATTTCTACTATCGCCAATATCAACTTCATTGTCGATGAGAAAGAGTGATTCTTTACCAATCTTTCGCTTTTTTGTTGTCGCAGCTGATTGGTCAAATCAGTAGCACTAGTAGTAATCGGTATTGCAAAATTGCACGACAGCTAACATAAACTGTCCAGCATCTGCATTTTACACATTGCACAGTACAGAATGTTTAAGGCACGATCATTCACCATGCTTTCAACGTGTGCAATGCCAGAATTCCGATCTACGCCATGTCTGCATTCGGAGACCTACTTGCAACACAGCAGCACAGAGTTCCTAGAGGGGTGTGAAATATCACCATCATCAGCTGAGTGTGCCTTACTCGATCGTGGTTTCCCCGAACGGACCGAGGATCCGTCGTTACTTTATCTCCACCACCTTTCGAAATCGGCCCGAATCCGACGAAACCGTTTCCCTTAGCGTCGGCATGATTGGTGGCCTCCAATCCGAGGAAGCCTCCAATTCGAGTGTTTCGGCCTAACCTAATAAGGCAAATGTATGCTATGGCCCTACCGCCATGGTTGCCGTGGTTCGTCATTTGGTTTCGGTGTGGAGGTTCCTTCAGTTCTGGTTGTTACCGTATAAAGAAGTGGAAATTATGTTATGGGAACATCGTCCATCACGGCTGGCCCACCAATTCTGAGGGCACCGGGCAGGCCGTGTCTGCTATGGCTCACTGAATCTAGTGCCATAATTGTTGCCACAGCGCCGGGGAGAGGCGGATGGACACTATGGGATCATGAGCAGTATTGTTTTTAGTTTTCCAGCTCGCTTCACCTACATTTGACAGTTTGAAACGAAGGAAAATATCAAGTTTAGGTTTCAACCTCCCTCCCCCCCACACTATAGCTGTTTCGATTTCGCAAGCTACCTGGGAAGACTCCTGCTAGAGTGGCAAGCTTCGCAATATATCGTTAACCTTTCTGCCTTCCGTTCACCGGTAGATGTGCGGTGCACGAAGCAAAAAATAAGAGGTGGTGTGTGGGGAATATGGAATTTATGGGTCAATCTGGAGCTCTTCATTTCCAACCGAAAGCCTTGAAGGCTACTGACTGTTGAACGGACCAGAACACATCAAAAGTTTCGTTAATTTAACAGAAAAAAATAACGATCGTAGTTACGAAACGAATATCCACCAAAAGAGAGAATCCAAACAAGTGCAGAGCCTGTATGAAATATCTGTGCTGCGTGCATTACACGTACTTGACAAAATTCCTAAACCAATCAAGCAAAAATGTTGTGGGATTAAAGAAAATATATAGTACCTTCTTATTCAGACAATGCTGTCAAACTCGAAGTTAAAACTTCATGAATCTTTGTAGACATAAATTTACAATAATCTAATTGTGAATTCGTCTTCATGTTTCACTGTCCACGTCTAGGATTCTTTTTGACCCAACGACCTGTTAGTCATGCCGGTCATATAATGGCTTACTAGAAATATTAATAGCAGGTAGTTGACTAGAAAATCCTAAATACGGAGAAACGGTCCCGGTGGGATTTAATCGCCGTTCCAGTAGTGCGAAGACCGGCGACGCTATTGCCTCTACCTCTGGACCGCTCTTCCATGATAAATTGAAACACACTAACATATCTAGAACGACACATGAGACTTTATGCTGCCATTAATGAATCAACAGTTAAATATTCGTCTACCTGCATATACTGCATTAAAAGACGAATTAGTGACGTTAGGCATGGGGTAGTAAAACTAATGATGAGGACTGCTAGTATGACAATAAGTTCATACCTTTTGATCAATATCAGGTAGTAAAATAGTTCAATTGCCATATGACGAGTACCAACATAAAAAGACTCGTTTTCTGTATGCGCAAAAAGTATTCGTCTACACGACTTTTAACGTACTAGTGGCTCGAAAAAAGACTCTGAGGTGAAAGTAAGGCCTGGTAAGGTTTGTGCATGCTACTATAACAAGTTCTAGACCTCGTGGCATCGAGTTTACCAAATTTGACGTTTCCGAGGGAGTGTTTTAAGCCACTTTTTTATCAAAGCTCGTTTCATTCGTTGCTTAATAGAAATATGGCGTTTCCTGATCGCATGGTCCAATATCTGCAAATTGTGTTCAATTGGGTGCTTGTTGGGACCGCGAGGGACTGTTTTGAGTAGGCTGATTGTGTGGTGAAGAAGCAACAGTTCCGAATATGTTACCTTACGGTTGGGATTATTTTCGTTTTCAGATTAGGGACTTTTATAAGTCAAACTTGTCATGCCTATGGCCCATATGGCCACCAAGGCTGCGCAAATACGTTTTGTTATCAATATTTCTTTCGATTGAAGGCAGTTTGGCCCCTTCATTCAGGTGCCCTTACATCATAATATCGTACTACAATGTTAAAACGAGGTTTTTCGGTAGCATCCCAATACGTAGTATAGGCTTTAATCGGTAAACACGGCTCAATTACAAACATTCTTCTTTATTAATTGACCCTCCTTGGCCGAATATTGCCGTTTTTTTGCAGATGGTTATATTCCAAAAACTTCCCTCTAGATGGTTTTACTTCGTTGCTCATTAAAACCTTACTTTCCGAGGATTTTTTTATTCTAATGTGGCTTGCCATGCCTGTAACGTCTCTAATTCGGCTTTGAAGACAGTAATTGCAGGTAGTCGAGTATTTTTGGACTCACTGTATACAGTTCGTAATAACCTGTTTTGTGTATGTTGTATCTTCGACTTAAATGTAGAATAGTGTTTTAGCATATAAATGTTTGGTAACAAACCAAAAAAAAACAACTTTAATAGCAAGTTGAAGTTCGTTTTTTTATGATTCTATTCCTATGGTTATTTTAATATTTCGATTCCGATTCCACAAAGCAAGAGCAGTCTTTAATTGTACGAGTATTCGATTGAATGGACAGTTAAAGGAACGTGGGTGTTTGTGTAGTCAAATATTTGTTTTCTTCTATTTGAGTTTCAATTTCAAGACATGAGTCAAAATGTCTCATTTTCGCTCCCAAACATCCAACACGAAGTTGTTTGCCCATCATCCTCCTACCCAATGAAAGCATTTTGATGTTATCCTAAGAATTATGCATAAGACTTTTTTCGTTGGTTTTCAATGCGATTTAAAATTCTAACTTAAGGAAGCAAATTGTTGTTAGGCAAGAGGCAAGAATGACAATACTTCATAATGTACAAATTGGCGTGTGTAAAAAATCAATATTTGATACGGCAAATCATTGCAACCAGCAAGAGATAGAGAAAAAACTCAATTAAATACAGAATAAACAAACAGAACGTTTATTTTAAAATGCAAATCGAATGGATCAATGAGATTCAAAAATAATGCTGAAGAATTCTTTTTCTAATCTTATAATGTATTCAATTTGTTTGCTTTTATCCACTTTTAATCCATGACATTTTACAGTTTCTATTCCAATTCTACAATTATTACAATATTATCGTTTTACGAATCATCGCCGATAAATGTAAAAAACCATTTAAAAATCTACTCCAACCGAACTGAGTGTATAATATAGTCATCAACAAATTTGTATTATGTGAAATGTTGAAGGATTAATTTCCCCATAATACACCAAACATTATGCAAGATCGAGAATATATAGATGTATGTATGTATGTTTGTGCTTTTTTTGAAAGTTGTAAAACATCCACAAACAGCATTTCCTTATCGTTTTTAACACATTTTACTTCATTCGCTATTCTGACTTATGATACGGACCAATGATATTATGTATACGGACCAAAGAAATGGTTTTTAATTAAACGCTGCAATTTCTTACCTAAAATATTCGTTATACACAAATGCATTCCTTATCACATGCGGCCTGCACATCGCAAGGAAGCTTTCAGCCTGACTTGACAATAAACTGAGAAGGAACGATTGATAAATTTTGTAGGAAAGGTGTAAACAGATATGAAATCGTTAATGTTGATGCTCAGGAAATATGTTTGTGGTGTCGTGGTAACGACTTCGTGAGTCCTACTAAAACGTTCTTACGGGCCAGATAAAATCAGTTGACGGGCCGATCCTTGTCAAAATCTGTCGAAAGGGACTTAATTAATTTATCCGGAATTTCCTGTTGTAAGCTTAACGTTCTACATGATGCCGTTCTCAAAAGCCTATTAACGTTACATTTAATTCTCAAACGCCTATTAACGCTCTACATGATGCCGTCTCTAATATAGAAGATTTATGGCGCGAAATTAAAATTAACTGAAAATAATTAAATATACACCAGGGATAAGGTGCTCTTTTAGGGTTTGGAAAAAGGATTAACATCCAGCCAATGTGCATTATGTCCCAGATTTATTTGTATGTATTTCATTACATGCAATGGCAATGCTCCAAGAATACAATAAATAAGGGATTATCTGAACAGGTAAAACATGACCAGTTCCAAATGCTATTTGGCCTGTCAGAAAAAAAATAGAGAGTTCATTATTGAGTGATACGAATTGTTCAAATTCGTACCAAAAGCATTAATTTATTGTTTAATAATCGGCTAGGATAGGAATAATCGGTGTACCACTGTGAATTTGTATTTATTTGTATTTATTTATTTAATTCAACGGACCGTATGTGGCCCCCTTGAAGCATGGTCTTACATTTTCTTACATTTTCTTACATTCTTCATACAATTCAATGAATTTATATTTTAACTAAAACATAAAATTTAGTATACAAATCCAGGATGAAATAAAAATTTCTAACTTCTATTTCGTTAAAAATTGGTAAAATGAAGATTAGATAAACAATATACAATTAAATATTTGCAATCAATTAGTTTAAACATAAGAGAATAATCTACACTGGGTTTGGAGTTCAATATAAAATCCCTTTATCATAAAATAAAACCATCTCCTCTTCTTCTTCTTGGTTGGCGTAACAACCTATTCGGTCATACTGGCCATATAATGGCTTCTTTGTCTTCTTTGGCGTAATGATCTATAAATGTGGGTCTAAAGAGTCAATGTTATACTGAACGTTTCACTATTGATTGAATCTAAATATTTTTTTGTTGTTATTGTTTGACGGCCAGGCCGTATTAAACTTAGTTTTAACACGTAGCAGGATAGTCAATCACTGCTTCGGAGGCGCGGGACCGGATGGGATTTTGGTCCCGGTCGGTCGTGTAAGAGAGCAGCGCCGATGCCACTCCCATCGGGCCGCCCAAATCTAAATATTAATATTATTAAAATATCAATATGTATAAAAATAAAGTGAGAATCAACAATCGAGGTCCTGACATGAAATATTCTTTGTTCTCATAATTTAAGGCAATATAATTCTGTTAAATAAACCGCACTTTGTTGATGTAACGACTGTACCGTTATCAACACGTTTTATGCAGCTTTTCTAATGCGTTGTTACTGTATCGTATTACTGAAACGAGAACTCACATTCGCTACAACAAGGCCTAGTCTTCTAGGGGAAGTACACATTCGTCGTGAGTTCCCAAGCGAGAATAATTCTCCCCATCACGCGAGTTCCTTTAAATGTCCTGCTCACTCGTGGGGTTACTCAAGTTCATTGTCCCGATAAAATTTCTGGATCCAACAGCCAGCTCCACCCCAACCTCCCGTTCCCCAGACATAACGCGTTTTGCTTTTCCTCCCCCAACCAAGTCCCGCTGCTGTTGTCAATGTCAATGACTTGCGTTCGTTGCGTCGGTGCGTAGCACGGAGAAAGGTCAATGTCCTGCCAGAAGCTAGCGTTTTTCGGGATTCTCCTGTTTCCTACATAGCACAGCGTACATAATGTACAATCCCTTGAGTAGGCTTTTTCGGAACGCCTGAACCGAGGTCGCGCATGCAAGCTGAGAATGTTGGCGAGAGAGCGAAAATGTAAACGCACTTTTACGCATGCAAGAGATGGTGCTTTTGTTAGGTTGGGTTCACTGACCGGATCGATGATTTTGCTCCAGGAGGAACGCAATAACGATTTCCCAGTACACACTTTTCTTCTTTCGTATTGATTTCTTTCCAGCAGGGGGCTTTGCGAACTTGTTCGGTGCGGGCTTTCATAGCAAAATGCGTCCTCCAGATTTGGTATGACGGGTTTTTCTGTTAGCTAAGATTGGGACGTATTTATTTGATCCCGCAAGCACTTTTCCCAAAGCCATGCTTTTGCTTTATTGGAATTAATGTAGCATTATGCCTTCGTAAAAAATATAAAGCGAATTGATATTATTGAATATATCAAAGCATTAATATGTTGAATATCATCACAGACTAATATACCATTCAGTTTCTTTCATCCACTAAGAAGCATTTATCGCAATGTTCAGGTTTCCATTTCGTTCCGAAAAGGGACAGTGAAAAAGGAAGGAAGCAAAAGTAAAGAACCAGACGAACAGCAACAAACTACTCAACCGCGTGCCAAGTAACGGCTCCGGCGATGTGGTGTGCGAAGAATATTCATTTTCACTTTCATTCGGAACTGGTTTATATTCGTGTTTGCGGCCTCTAATGACATTCGTATGCCGTAAGCGAATTAAGTTCTTTGCTGCGAACGCTATGATTTAAAGAGTTTGAATAGATTTTTTAAATTTTAATTCGAAAGCATTAAATATTATTTACTTCAGTAAATTGCATACGTTTACTTTATTATAATATTACAGAAGTGTCTCACCAGAACGAGACACGTAGAAGTGTTCTATTTTACTCTTAAAAGCTATGTATTAGGAGTATTAAAATGGCCAACTTACATAACAGTACTCTAAAATAATACAGAAAGCTTATTGCCAAACCCACGCATGTTGGGCCGATGTGCAGTAGCTGAATCGAATATAGGTCAATTCATTTTCCTATTTAAATTTCATTAGATAAATTTCATTTCATAACTGAAATATGACAATCGATGATAGATAACAACAGCGAATAACTTATGCCAACTTTTCAATTTGAACTGCAGTAAACTGGAATTAACAACGACAAAATTGAGCAGTAGTAATGGATCTACACTATGGAGTCTCCATTCCTGTTGTTGTTTGTACAAACGATTGTGTGTCATATGTGCGACATGTTTGTTGCATTCGAGGCTAGATATATTCTGCAGACGTCCGTGTGTCCGTTTGAGACACATTTGGAGATGGAAAGCGCAAAGCAGTTACACTTGACTTGACGCTTTTCACTGGCTACCGATCCAGTGCCACGCATGCAATATAGACTTGCCCAAAGTCCATGGCCTGTAACAGACTACTCCTTGGGTATATTGAGTCTTTCACACTGAGCACCGTCTTGTAGTGGAGAAGTTCGAAATGGTGGGGCTCGACACTACCTCGAATTGAACCTACCTGAAGGCCTTAGGGCTGCCGGTAGTACAGCTGTACGCGGGAGCTTTCGACATACTCCTAAAATAGAGCACCAACACCACCAGAGACTGTGGACATCGTGACGATGGTGAAGGAAAGCCCGATTGCTCGTTCCTTGCCATGGACGTTTTCACTGGAGGCTCTGAGGCAACATTGCGGTCTACTGAAGCAATAGAAGTCAGTAGTGCGTGCGTGCAGTTCGCCGCAACGGACCTCATCCATTTTTTTTATATATATTGAAAAGACTCTCTCCTTTCCTTGCCAAGGCTTTGGAAAACAGTGCCACCTCTCTATATCCAGCTGGCCGTCGCTGAAGTGAAGTTCCCATTTTTCATCACCTTGGACGACGTTTTGTGATTTCTACTGCTAGTTATGCACATTTTTCATTTTCTTCCTCGTTGCTCACACAACCCAACCCTCCGTCCGGTGCAGATAACTATCTGAGGCAGTTTCTATTTCTTATACCCCGCTTCAAAGCCGAAGCGGTTCGGCTGGATGGCTCCTCGCTTTGGAAATACTTCAAAGAGCAAGAAAAGTGGTGAGGGTAGGCATGCACTAAATACGCGGTGTGAATTGTGAAACAGCTCCATCGGTCACTTGATGGGCCCGGCTGAAGCGCTACGAAGCGGCTGGCGCACGGTCGGCCAATCTGGCAACTATCAACAGCAAACCAACTTGACGAGGTCCGGGAGAGCAGCAGTAGGTTGATTCACTATGTTGAAAGCTCGTTCCTTCACCATCGTGATCATCGCTGGCGGTGCCACCGCTTTGGCAATCGTGTAAGCCTTCGAGAGAGGAGGAAACTGGGAAAGAATTAATTATGAAGCCACCGACCGAACGAGGACAGGTCGAACGTGTGCATCAGACCTCGGTAGCGCAGCTTGGTTGTGTGTTGGTGCGGTGTGTGGCAATGGTTTTGCTGAAAACAACAGCCCAACCCTTGGCTGCTCATATTCTTATGCGTCCAGGGCTACACGATCAGCTGCTGGTTGAGTGTTTTGAGGAATGTCCGACGCCAGAGCAAAAGGGTTTAAGACGCTTATTGGATTAAAAGTGTTAATTTATTATTTACTACCCAATCACGAACATTTTGATGCGATACTATAATTGCACTATAACACTACGCGTGTATTTAGGAATTGATCAATTGAATTAAGTCATAAATTCCTGAGCTTTTCACATATAATTTTGTTGGCAAAATTTATATCGCTTTCTTCATAATGTAAAAAAAAACTGTAGAATCGTTAAAGAATGAATGGTATATATTCATTTAGTATTTACGAAACTAGTTATAACATGTAATTCATAAATCGGAACTAGTAATGATTGTTTCTAACAGGCAAACACCCCTAGGCGTATGCCGGTTTAACTCCTCCACTCTCTAGGGCCAGCTTGAATGCATACAGTCTTCTGCACAAGGCCACACATCACTTTACCGTTTTGGGCAAGGTACCTATGGGGCAAGCAGCACGGCGATTCAACCAACAGGTTGTTGCACCGAGCTAATTGGGACACCGACGCAGCATTGCGGTGCAGGCGCACGCGGTATTAGTAGCACTCAGTGAATGCAATAGCAGACAAACGAAGGTGAACGGATTACGGGACAACACTTGTTCAACGATGGGCTAGAAGGCGAGAAATGTGCATTCAAACAACCAGGGCAGACGCAAACGTACGCAATTGACGCGTTAGGCGTGAGTGGGATTAAGTTCGTAACAAACACAACATTGCAGGGCGGCACGTCTGTTTTTAGTTCTACATTTATTCTTGGTGTTTAGATAACACTGTCGTATCTGGTAACAGATTCGCTTATGCTACACGATACTAAACAATGATTTGAATAGGTTTCCCTAAATAAAGCGTTTAGAGATCAATGTCTTCCGATAGCATATTTTGTATTACATATTGTAAAACTTATATGTTTTATACAATTTCAACTATGTTTGTGTCTATGGGAGAAGGTATTCTTCGAATGTTTTTTGTACGTGTATGATTTATTGTTTGTCTCGGTAAACTACAGCTTATTGCTTGTTCATGTTTTAAAAATTCAAGAAACCCATTAGAAGGTAAGCTAATGATAATTTCATATCAGTAAAGATGAGTTTTCTAATGATTTTAAAACAATGCAAAACATGCAACATGAAAACCTTTTTTTTTGTGCAAAATCACCAACTTTTTTATAAGTATTTCTTTATTTTCTATTTCTGTACCTTCATCCTTCTATTAATCCTTATATCCTATAACACTATCACACATAATGAATAAATTAAACTTTTTATTGGCGTGAGTTACTGCGCTCTAGTACCATGTGCTGATTCATGGGAATCGCGCAATGCCCAGCCTAAAGCTGCGGTACTGGAGAAATCAGAGCTGAAACACAGGTGAACTACTACCACATTTTGTATTGTAAGTCTGCTGCACCTCGCCCCCAATTCTCTAGCTGAATCCATCCACCGGATGGTTGCTGGTCTGGTTTTGTTTTCGTTTGGTTATGCTGCGGCAGCCAACGCTTGGTTGATGTTGCCCGTATCGAATTCACGCTTCTTCATTGGAAGCATACAGCATATGTTTCAGTAAAATGTTGACCTAGTCCGCAATAGGTGACCCGTTTATGAGTGGACTCGATTCGGTTAAAAGCATTCGGACGAAGCACCAACGCTCTCTTTCGGGAACGCTTGTGTGGGTCGAAGATGATTATGTAAATATATGAACTTTAAAGTATGATGTGATTGTGTTTTTGTTTAACATTCATGCCAACATCGGTGCAAATATTAAGCACATTAGTTAGACTCTAATTTTCTATTGAATATTCTACCTATTCAAATTTATTCTATACTCCACTACGATTATCTCATTACATTTTCTCAATTGTGGAAAATTACAATAAGTTTTATTGTGTAGCAATGACCAAACAATTATAAAAAAACACCAAATAGAAATAAACCAACCTAAGATTAAAAGTTTACTCTTTATAAAATCATTAGTTAATAACACTGATGAACTGCTCCCTGTCAATGATACGCCTACTTACAAATCAGACCGTGTGACTGGACATCTTTACGACGTACTTTCCCTTTACACCGAAACATTTGATATCTGCACCATGTGTGTTTCGCGATATCTTTCAAGTTTCTGTTGTCTCTGTTGTTCATTAAGCCAAAATCAGATAGTGTCCCGTACGTCATAGTTTGACTTGCTATTCAGCTACTTTTTAATAAAATTATAAAGCTCGTATCACATTGTAAGTTTTTTTTCTATACATTCCTACAAAGGTTATCCAGCGGACCAGGTGACAGGAAGGACAATAATTATGATTAACAAATTAAATTTTGTTCTCTAAGTACATACGAAGTTTCATGTGGTGATGAGGACGTGATGATAATAAGCAGGCGTTAAATGCTAAAATTAATGACAAGAAAATTGAACAAACATTTTTAGACCCTGCCTATTTTTGCTTTTTTGTTCTTGTACATAAAATGCACCAATGTAATAAGCACACTCGAATACGAATTTTGATATTCTTGAATCCACTCTCGATTCGATACCAATCGTTTGTTGTTTTATTCCTCGCGAATTATCTGACCTAATTAAAACAATGAACTCTTTTGGGTGTTTACACGACATAAAACATCTCTTTTTGAGTTTTAGAGTTGAAATATGTTCCATTGCAAAAATACAATATTTATGTATTCATTTAATCGCCATTTTGTGTCGAAGGCGTTAGCGGCGGCGGGACGAATCGAGAATCTAATCCCATCCGGATTGTTGCCCCGTACACTGTATACGCCGAGTACCCGTGTCTCGAAAAGGGAAGCACATCTTTTCTATTGTTTTTGTATGACGGTCAGGCCGTATTAGTTTACCACGTAGCAGGATAGCCAATCACTGCTACGTTGGAGCGATCTGGGTTGGATTTTGGTCCCGGTCTGTCGTGTGAGAGAGCAGCGCCGTTACCGGGCCGCCAGATGTGCATCTTCACATTACTAAAAATTTGTTTCATAACCTGAAAAACGCCATTTCCTCAAAGCGTTAATTGCAAGATTAGAAAGATTTTTTTAGCTTACAATGAACATTCGGATATATGTTAGACGTCCGCATAACTTAGGGAGACGGGTGGCTTTGCAGGGAAGGTAAATGGGATTCAAACGATAGCCGATTTTGTCCAGGCCTAGGACTGAGTATCATGTTACAATGCTACAATGCCTAAGATATGATTTATTTTTAGTTTACAAGGCACATCAAGATAATTTTTCTAAGATTCTCAAATACCAATCGTTGGTGATGACTTGAGTAAATTTGACGTCGTTTAACATCAATAATTTGCGGCCTAAAATATCTCCACACAAAAATCTAGCAAAATTCATCGATTTTTTTACCACATTGCAATAAAATCTCTCGGTATGACGAATATTGCGAATGTAAAACGGGCAAAGCTTTAGAAAAAGAATTTTTACACAAAAAAAGCAGTATTGTAATATAATTTGCAGGAATATCGAAGTTGCCAGGCAAAGGTAAGATCGGTATTGGTTGTTCAGAAGCCTGTTTAAAAAAAAAAACAGGATGACCTATCTTCTATAGCTTTGTAACCGTTTTCGAGAGAATTGAATTATCGCGAATAATAATAATATACTTATTATAGAATAAAATCTTCTTTTCCTTGGCTTAACGAACTGTTTGATCATGCCGGCCATATGATGTTTTACTGGTATTATTGATACCACATAGTTGGATAGCAAGTGTTCACTACGAGAAAACGAGCCGGAAGGAATTGGATCCCGGGGTCCAACCGTGTGAAGATTAGACCGCTCCTAATTTTTGTTGTTGTATGACGTCCAGGTAGTATTAGAATTATTTCACCACATAGCAGGATAGTCAGTCCTTGTTACGAGGGAGTGGCCCGGATGGGGTTTTATTCCCGATCTGTCTTGTATAAGGTCAGCGCCGATGGCACTACACCACCTAGTAGCTGATGAATGAATTATAATTATTAATCTGGTCACATAGACTAAACGCGCTGTTGAGTAGTGAATTTATTTATTTTCGTATTGCCGCCTATATTGTTTCACAGGCTATGATTTCATGCATATTTTTTTGTTTGTTTTTACGTCGGTATGGCAAAGTATGTTCACATTGATACCAAGTACTTACAATTTCACAGTAAACTTCCAAGAACTTTCAATTTCAAAACAAACAAAAAAGCATACTGTTGAGTATTCTGGTCACTTACACATAGTTTCGTTTTAAGTTATTTTATCTCACATGATCGCACCAATATCACATAAAAGCAAGCGTAATTTAACATATTTTCTTACGTGGTTTTTCTTTCCAGGAGCTGTACGGATCATACACCTAAATTGAGTACAAATTTATTGCCAAAATTCCAGCAGACAGCGTTGTAAATAAGGATAAAATTTTGTATTATTGTGCTTGCTGCCGTTCTCGTCTCCCAGCTGCTCAATAAACGCCACAAAACGAAACGCTCCGCGAACAAACGGCGTCGGAGTGTCCGTGGACAAACCCGAACGCCGTGTCCGATTCCGATAGCACCGATGTCCACTAGTGAGCCGGACTCGGCTGGATCCTCTTCCCATGGACTAAGAAGGCGTACAAATCACGGTTTACTGAAGCACACGGAAGCGGCAGCTACATCTACAGCCTCTGCCTCGGAAGCAGAAGCAGCAGTAGCCGCGTTGGCTTCGATGATGGAACCACCGGCCAGCATCATCATGAAAGCCGCAGCAGCAGCGGCGGCGGCAGCTGCTAAAGCTGCCGCTGGATCGGTTACCACTAAAGAGGAGCCTGACTGTGGTGAGATGAACGATCGTGTCGCCTCCTCGGTGGATTCAAGTATGGACAGCAGTGCGCTTGCTAGTTGCCTTTCGAGTACCATCTCGTCCTTACGCGGTACTGGCAATATTGGCACAGGGAACGGCGGTGGAGGCGGAAACATCAGTGGAGGTGACGATAACCTGTCGGACAATTCGGAATCTACCTCTGGTGCTACGACTACCACGACAACATCGAGTGTGGCAGCAGCCCAGCTGCTGGAAAATCTCAAACACAACCTCAACCACCATAGCCACAATAACAACAACACGAGTGCGATTAACAACAACAATCCACTACATGCTAACAACAACAACAACAACAATGGCAACCGAAAGCTATTTGAATGCGATGTCTGCAATATGAAGTTCTCCAACGGGGCGAACATGCGACGCCACAAGATGCGTCACACAGGCGTGAAACCGTATGAATGTCGCGTCTGCCAAAAACGGTTCTTCCGTAAGGATCACCTGGCGGAGCACTTTACGACGCACACGAAAACGCTACCTTACCACTGCCCAATCTGCAATCGAGGTTTCCAGCGACAGATTGCGATGCGTGCACATTTTCAGAACGAGCACGTTGGCCAACATGATCTCGTCAAAACATGTCCGCTATGCAGCTATCGTGCAGGTACCATGAAATCGTTACGGGTGCACTTTTACAATCGACACGGCATTGATTTGGATAATCCGGGACCGGGGGCTGTTCCATCTTCGCTGTTGCTTGCCCTTGATCAACACAATCCGGCTAACTTGTTACCGGCGGCCTTGGCAGCTATGAACGCGGTCAATGCCTCGTTTGGGGACGGAAGTGCGGCAGCCGCGGCTGCTGCAGCAGCTGCCGATACGATGCAACGGTCGATAGATAATGGCACACCGCCGATGCACTTCCTAACGCCTCACGTTGAGATCTCGATGGATAATGCGGATGATGATAACAGCTTACCACTGAACTGTAGCCGAGACGGTTCCGCAAGCGTTGGAGGTTCGGTGGGAAGCCAGCAAGATTTGCAGCAAGGAAACCGATCGCATAATGGGACACCTATGCTACATTCGAACGGACCTAGCCCGGGCAGTAACAATGATCGTAGCACACCGACAACGTCGACCTCATCCGCCACGATCTCGTCTGCACTGGACATTCAAGCAATTGTACGACCCTCGAACGGTGGGACACCAACTGTTGCATCTTCTGGATCTCCGGCTGGTTCACCCCATTCGGCAGACTCAAATGCTCCTTCCAGTTCCCAATCTTCGTCGTCGTCGACGACTACCACTATGCTTCCGACACTAGTACAAAGCTCAAGGCATATTATTTTTGATAACCCTATTACACCATCGATTAGCTTAATACCTATAAAACAGGTAAGTCGAAGCGGCCATTCACCAGTAGTTAGATGTTCGTGTACTGTTATCAGTTTCTATTGGATAGTGTCTCTATGCTGTTATGAATATTTGCGCGGCGAAGACAATCTTATGGTTTACCAATACCAATACAATCATATGTACAACTTTCATTCACGGTATGTTATTGCATTATTTGGTACTTTAGGAACCAACAACGAACGATGAGTACAACGATATTAAACCCCGAAGCAGTAGTAGCACAGAACCACCAACCTCAAACATCAGTAATTCAACGGAAAGTGTTACTCCTTCATCCAGTTTGACTTCGCTGATCAAGGTATAGTGGTGTGCTAGAGTACACACGTCCTTCTGCGAACTATGCACGCCTGTTCGTACTACATCTTGTGTAATGTAAAATAACACTGTTCATTCCAGGTATCGCCATTGAAGTCTCTGTTGCGAGAAGACCTAAAACGAAGAATCTCGGCACGCGCAACAACCCGCGCCACTCGTAATGGAATGCTAGCCAATAGCTCACCTATCCCGGCCAGCAGTCCCATTCCGAACTGTTCAAACATTCTTACACCCGGTGCTACTCAGGAGAGTGGCAATGGAAGCAACAGTTCGAGCAGTTCAAGCAGCAGCTCCAGCAGTAGCTCAAGTAGCAGTAGCAGTACGGCTGCCATTGCTGTCGCAACTACCTCAAATGGTACCATCACCTCCACCGGACAGGAAACTGACCTGTTACTATCCCTGACATCTAAGGCGAAGCGAAACCTGCAGTGTCTTTTCTGCGGCATCGAGTTCCCAGATCAGACGCTATACTTCCTGCATAAGGGATGCCACAGCGAAAGCAACCCGTGGAAATGCAATATTTGTGGAGAGCAAATGAACAACGTGTACGAGTTCAACTCACACTTGCTCAGTAAAAGTCATCAATGATGTTAAGCGAGGGAAAGGGAAACAGTTTACTGGTGATGTTTCTCTTTTTCTGATCGCTTACTCAACATTCGACACTCGTAAATCCCACAAACCTCCGTACACTGTCGAGGGCTACCTTGTATAAGAAACCTTGGTCATGGCTTCCCATCCAAGATCCAAGCCTCTAGTTTCATCTGCAGCAACATAGATGGTAAGCCATCGCTAGGATGTTACTACCATTATGAAATAAAAATCGTCCAAGGTATTGTTGTGTATTGTACCTTTAGTAGTGCCGTGCTACGCAGAATACGGCGCTGTGACTGCACACTGCAGTTCGCACGCCTTCAGGTTTCAGAGCGATAAAAGCAATAGGCAAACGAACCAATAGTAGAACGAAACACGTGCCTACAGTACCTACACGTGGTAACGAGCGCAAGCGGCTCTGTTGTCTTTGTTGTGGTAGGTAAATTCCGGCAGATTTACAGTCCGTCCAGTAGACTTTAAAGCGAAGTATAAGCAAATAATGAAAGCGCGTCGCAATTTGTACACTGTCCACGGTGTGCAGAATGGGTGTTAATAGAAGAACTAGAAACAACTGGCAACCCAGGTAGGAAAACGACGAACGAATAGCTAAGTGGAAGCCACCAAGGATTCAGGATTTTCTTATTCGAAGTAGCATCGCACAGCAACGCGTCTGTGAAACATACAGATTATAGCCAAAGCACAAACTATGTGAAGCAGGAAATGAATAGCAAGTGGAAAGCAAAGTATATAAGCGTTAGAGACGTTCTTCATCCGTTGTGTTTGCATGCGCCGCAACGCTATCGGTTTTGTAGTTGTTACTCGTACAACACTGCAGTTGGTTTTGCAGCATCACTCATTTCACTACCATCGAAATTGTTATCGAGTCTCGATTGTCGTCTCAATAGCCATTGGGAGAGTTTGCAACACCAGTAAGCCAACTGCAGTGGTTGGTAGTCTGATGGTTTCAGATCTTTTAACATACATCTCGCATTGTTCAAGAATACGTTAAAACATAGCACTGACCAAGCTGGTAGAGCGAAAGGTTGCGAAATAGTCTACTTCTGTATGACTCGTAAGACCACACAGATTCAAATAGATTGATCCAAACTTGGTCAGACCAAGAGATGAAAACGATCTGAACATAGGAAACCACCATTTGTGTGCATTAGTACCACCGTGGCGCAACCGATTTCACTGTAAATGAAAAAAAATACACACACACACACACACACACACACAAAGTCTACCTATTATAATATAATGTAAAATTTGAGATTTAGCATCCCCAATATAGCGTCGCTTGGCATAATAAGTTTTTGTTTGATTTTGTTTGGCCAAGAAGTTAGGAATAGGTTTTTAGTGTATGTCAATGTTTTTGCTGTTTGATTTTCTTACTTCATTCATTGTCCCTTCTTATCTTACACGCCAACATCACAACCACTAGTGGAAGAAAACATGAAACACGGTTCAATATTATGTCTATTGTTTTGCACAAAGATTCTTTAATTGACATTGATTCTTAAAGTGTTTGTCTAACGAATGATTTCTTGTAAATTTGTGTGCATATATATATACTTCTGTTTTCAACACATACACCTATATGTGTTGGTGTTTTGTAAGCATGTGTGTATCATGGAATGTAATGTTTGCTGTTTTTTTTCTTTGTTCGCTCCCATATTCCTTGTATAACTTGGTTTGAGTGTTTTGCTTTTTCGTTACTCCATTGCTGCTTGACCAGCTTTAGTTTGCGTTACAATTAGTTTTACCTGTTTGTCTCATGTAAAAATTACGTTAAGTCCTGTGTCACTGAGCACTGGGAGGAATAAGATATGGTGGTTAACTGTTTTGCCCGGACTTATTGGAATTGATTGGTGTTTGATTGGTTTAGCAGCCATGCAGCATTAAGAAATAGGGTAGGTACAGTCTTCAAATCAAATGGGCAACAAAGCCTATTTGTTCATGTTTTATGGTAGGAGTGCGTTGTTATGCTAGCTGAAAGTTAGTCAGGATGTAAACAACTGGAAAGGACTAAAATACACTTATATTTATACAAATTCTCGTTGTTGTTGTTATCGAAAAGTTCGAAATGAAGAGACAAATTTTGGAAATAGATGTAAATCAAAGCACAACCGTTTCGTGTTCTTAACCGCTCAAATAGCAAATCAACAACTAACAATAGTCGAAAACAAACTAACACGTTAAAAAATATTAAACCTATGTTTTGCGCATTTCGTTCGTAATTTGCTTGGTCATCCTACAACAAACGGTACATTTGCACAAGTGCGCATGGACATGCAAAATCCAACCACCAAACAAAACTTCCCCGTTTATATAACGATACAAAGAATTGTATTACTCTATGAATGTTCAGTTCAACATCGATACCAAAACTAAAACTCCAACAATATGAACACCACTCAGAAAACGCAACTTTTGAAAATTTATCTGAAAACCCATGTGGCATGAAATTTAACTTCAGAAGTGCTTTCTAATTATTTGGATGTGGTTGAGCAATTACGTAATGGATAGTTTTATGCATGCATTTAGCATGACCACTGAGTGCTAAATTTATTTTGTTTTTTTTTTGTACTTTCCCACATTTCAAGGACCTCCTGTCAAAGGAAATATACTGAAAACATGTAACACATGTACACATGTAATGTCTTTCGTTTTGATCATTCAAAACAATTGCATGAAAAGTTCATAATTCTTATAACTGTACAGAAAAATAACACACCATTCAGACCTTACGCCAGTAAACACACGAAACTTCTTAAGAACATCCAAATCTACTATATTGTATCGAAAGAAATACTACTAAATTTCAAAATTTTGCCCCAGTTTAAGGCAACTCGAAAAAGTACAACAATCTCAGAGAAAGATAAAAAAATTAGCGAGAACAGATAAATATTTTGGTAGCAATAAGGAAACAAACAAATGCAACAAAATGCCGAGCAGCTGAATGCAACGAGTTTAGCTTACCTATCAGTACCTAACACTAAATTAATGCAAAGGCAAACTATAGAAATCATGGCATAAAACTACAAAAAAAAACATTTTTTTAAATATTTTATAGATGTTTTGAATAATGGCAAGACAATTGACTATCCCACAGTTCAATCCGTGATGAGGAACGTAAGTGAATGTAGTTGGATGTACAGGGAAAATGAAACAGCAGCAGTAAATAACAGAAAAAAAACACTACAAAGAAGAGTTGAAAAACATGGAAACAAACAAATTGCAAGACACTGATCTGTTGCGTGGAACCAAAAGTAAAGTATCTCACAAGTGAAGCATATTATACGTTCAAACCAAGGGCATTCATTTATGACACAGATCTTGTTCAAAATCTCTCTGCTATATATTCTGGTCCTCTATGTGTTTAAAAACAAAACGCATAGTATCTAAACCAAGGCTAAACATGTACTTTTACGTGTGCTACTTACAAAATTAAGGTAAATTAGAAAAAAAAATCTAGCAAAAACTACATTGAACAAAGTTTGGTATGAATTGGCAAGTACACCATACCGCATACGCATGTACCCAAAACAAGCATAATGAATGCGCTTGTAACCTCTAAAAAAGTTCCAAATATGTACGACTTGGAATATTCATCTTACAAATAATTATTCTAAATTACGATAATTGACAAGTAATAACGATTACATTCGTCTTCTTAACGCTTTATATGAATGACAAAAAAATCAACTCAAGTTAAAATTTATATCTTTACGATTGCTACACGAAATTCTGATCTAAATGGCAATGTAACTTTGCAAAATATTTAAAATTGAACAATACACAGTTAATGATTGGCAAACTTATGGTGCATGAAAGCATGTTTCGTACGCACTTCTTTCTTCCATCCCACAGAACCACACACACACCAGCATCATCCCGTTTCCGGTTTAACTTGTATTGTGAGAGCACTTCATAAATTGAATCACAAAAAAAAATCAAAGGACATTTAAAATTCTCTCAAATTCAAATGTTTTTAACGACGAACATGTAAATAACACACGCATCGTAAAACACGTGTGTATCATGCACTGCAATTAAAGTTAACGGTAATGTTTATAGCTCCAAAACAATAAATAGTTACCGCTGTGCACCGAGCTATTAGTAACGATTAAGCCATATAACTTCTTCAAAACATTAATAACTGTGGGTTGCTGAACTGATTGGGAATGTAGCAATGGTAATGGAACACAAAGTGTGAGATGAGTACAAATGAACATTGTCTGTCGAATGATTCCCTCTACAATCCTGTGTATTGCGTGCATTCTACGTTTGTAAAACAAGAATCTACATCAATTGGAATGACTCATCCCTCGCTTACAATACATACTAAAGCTATTCTAGTTTCACCTATCTTCACTAACAAATGGTACGAAACAAAAGCAAAACAGACCACCAGGCACTTCAACCAAAGTTTACCAATTGATAAAAAACCTAACGGTCAAGCATAGCATTCACTATCCACAAGTACAGAAACAACCCCCAAAAATGTAGCAATTCAATAGATAAAGACTTTACAATATAAAGGATATTGAAAAAAACACAATAGATAACGCAAATTAGTCAAAACAAAAAGGGTGCCTTTGAAAAAAAAACATGTATAACTATTTAAAATACTGGATGGAAGACGCAAACAGTCAAATCCATAAAAAAATTATCAAGCCAGCAACAACTTGCCTCAACAAATACCTGGTTGACTAAAATAATAAGGGTTTAGTGTTTAATGTCAAACTTCCAAATAAAAGCGAACATGCAACATGAGCCAATAGCCATCAGCCCAACAATAGAATAGAAAGACTAAAAAGTTTAAACATGACTTACGTTGGTATATAGTAAGTTTATCAAATTGTAATAAAAAATCAAACAGGCAAAAGGGAATAATGTGCAAGTAAAGAAGAAAATAAAACAAAGAGCGAATTATAGTCACAGAAATGGTGGGTTATGGAAATGAAATGTAAGTAAGATTTACTGTTGATAATGAAAACAGAAAAGTAGATAGACAAGAATATATTTCGAATTGATAATTAAACACACACACACAACAAACAAACCAAACTCGCAGGCAGAACAAATTAATCAAATGCATTAATCTACCTAGTAAGCGAAGCAAATGGTTTTTTTCAATTGTAGCGCAAACGTTGCACAGTAAGTGCATATTGATAAATTGGACAGGAAAAAAAACTATGTATTGTAGCTTAGAATAAAAATAGGAAAACGATGAAAAAACGTGAAAGGCATGAATGCTTGTGTGATACAACATGTACCAGGAACTATAGATGAACGAAACTAAATACAAAGGATGTGGCAAACGAAGCATATAAGGTCGAGTAAGCGTAGCAAATTTTAATACAAATTCAGGCCTTATAAACAAACCATAAAAATGCAGCATACAAACAGAATAAAAAGGTGGCATGCTTTCCAACATTCATAAAACTTACAAAACTTAACCTAGAGCCGTAGCCCACAATGGAAAAGTGCATGCATTTGGGTTCTACCATGGTGTTTGTATATCCATCGGAAACATTGAAATGAAATCAAATATCTCAAGCCAATATACCTCGAGACATAGCAAAGGGCAGTATGTGAAACGGTATGCATACCAATATGAAGCAAAAAATAAGCAGGAAAAGAACCGAAAGTGAGATAAACTAAACAGGATCAAACAACCTTTTACAAAATTAAGATGACAGAGCAACAAAACCAATTCTTACATCATCTGGAAATTCGTATTACCAAACCACTAATTACACGTATGTTTTCCTATACATTTTCCCCTACACAAAATGTTCATCGCTAGCTATTAGCAAGGAAAACTATCACAAACAAACGGTCCTTGATGTTCATTTTGAACAACAACTTTTCGGCAACATAGCGCAAAATAGCAATATTTAAACACGGAATATGAAATAAGAAATACCAAAAAACAACCTTGCATAAGATGCACCATAGCGCAAGCAAAATTGAAGACAAATAACAACAAACACAAACGTAACTCAAACATTCCGTCTTAATGTGATTCATGGAGGGTGTTGTGTGTAGGTTATTATGTGTGCAATTATTTTCTAACGATTAGGTTTACTACAAATTCATCTGTTTTTTCATTATTAAGGAATGCACGAGTTTTGTTTCTACAATACTGAACAAGCTGTTCGCTACTACAGGAATCAGCGCACACGTTTAAGGTGCATCGTTTAGTTGTTTCGTTTTTGCTATCGTTACAAATGTTATTGCTGGATATACTACATACAACGACTTAATGGGAATGTGATGCATATACAATGTAATGATGGTGTTTGTTTTTTTTTCGTTTTTGCTTTTGTTTTGTACATTTTTTGAATATTTTCTTTGCTATACTTGTCTATGGTTTGCAAAAAAAAAAAAACAAACAAACATAACGCTGGTGTACTAAGAATGGTTTGATTTTCTTTGATTGTATTGCTGTTATAGCTTAAGCATAATACTTTATACTGTGATTTGTTTGTTCATAGTAGATAAATTTCACAAGTAATAATGATTTTTTTCTGTTAGTTTGAGATATTGTTTAGTTATACAAATTAATAATACTGTCACCTGTCGGTCGGTCGGTTTCACAAATAAAGAGAGAAAGTCAAGTATTTTCGTTTCGTGAGCGAAGAAAAAACATGAAGCTGGCATTGGTAAATTGGAAGCTAAATGAATCTAGAAAGTGATAAGATTATTTGAAAACATGATACAGAATGCTAGCTGCGTGTGTTTTTTTAATGCGGTAAACATAAAAAAATTCATAACAAACATAAAAGTACCTAATTGAAAGCTAGCTGAAACGACTAAAGCAAAACACAAAAACCGATATATTTACAACCAAAATACAACCAAACGACACACTATTGCTCTCCGTTAAATGCGATCATAGAGGAAAATGAGTTTGGCTCTGAACCACAAATTTCAAATAGGGAGTTAAGGCAACATGTAAACAACTGTTATGCTTCAGAGCAGCATTAACCTACCTCATGAGGTTATGCAGTGAGATAAACAAATTCGAAATCTATTCTACACCATTCTCAAGTACACACATGCATCCATAAACACGTTATATAAACATATAAAATGTGACTAGTAAATACAAAAACATCGTCGTTTATACATTCACTGCATGGAAATACTAAGAATCGAATATGATTACTATTAGACGATGGTGATGGTTCAAATTACAAAGTAACGAATGAATTGTGAATTCAGAAACAGAATGGTAATACAAAACTACAATTATATTGACTTATTAATATAATATTAATGATATTTTCAACACCTACAATAAATAACGGTTTTTCAAACGAATAACTAATGGTTAAATTATGGAAAGAAATTTTTAACTTTTTAAACTATTTCGATAAACAACATGTGCTGCACTTCGCCAACCCAAACCAACTCCCGTAACAGTTTCGCCATCGACCAACCAACCATCGACAGTTTCGCAATATTCACATTCCACTTACACACTGAATAACACTAATGACACGGAAAATAATGACAGGTACTGAAAATACTGACAGCATTTTATTTGCCAGATTGCGCAGCTGTAGTGCACGAAAAAAAGTCACTGTGCACGAAAGCCTCATAAGTGGTTTGCTCGGTTCAAAAGAATCCTTTTAGTTTCGGAAGACATGGAACGTACCACCGGAGGGTCATTAAAGCTTTAATACATAAAACTGGAGGCAATGCTCCACAAAGATTCATTACAAATCTAAATCGAAGTAGCGTAAATACTTGTATTAACTCAGCCAACCATTTGCCATCGTTTGAAAAGCAATCATAATGATCCGGAAGACAACGGTCCGCTGGCCGGTATCCACACAGCAGTATCAGTGCTCGAATCTTATCCGAACCGTTCCCTGATATTGAGGACTGTATATCCATCTACGTACGTTAACAAGATGGCCAAGCAGAAGGATAAGAGTGATCCGGATAACGCGGAATTAGTTACCGTAATAACTGAAGTCAAAAGACTGAGATCAACTGATCCAACGCAAAACCGTTGGTCTTTTGCATCGAATTGTAACCAGTGATGAAAATTGATTCCGTTACGATGATACAAAACGCTCTGCAACATATAAATACCTCGGCTTCATCATCGACAGTCAAGTCGAATATGCAGGATGCGAGGATCGTGTTATACATTTGGTGAAATCTACTGACTGGTTTTTGCAGTCATCATAAACCACAAACAAACCCATAACAGGGAAAGTCTAACGACAATTGAGGCGTTCAAGTCGAATAATACACCGATAGGCTCGACAAAATTGATTCACTGCAAAATAATGCTACACACACACATGTGACATCGAATGAAAAGCCCTTTTCCAATTAGGAATGGTTCGATGGCAAAATGGTTCGATACATGGATAGCGATCGACGAGCGGGTCTTTTTAAGCGACGTAAACCGTATTTTGACGAAAGGATGAGGAAATAGTATTTAACGATGTTTTCAATTATGATTGCAAATCCTTACTTACTTACTAACTTATCCGCCGCTACAACCGCTTCTCGGTTTTGGTTTACTGCAGAAGTCCTCTGAACCGCTTATGGTCGAGCGGCTTCTTCTGTAAATCCGTTATCCCGACCTTCGTGACGGACGCATTAACGCCATCGCTCCACCTCAGTTTGGGCTTACCACGCCTCCTCTGTACATGTGGGCGGCCCAAAAGGACTTCAAGGGCTGGGTCGTCCGGTGCCATTCTCATGATGTGACCAGCCCACCGAAGCCTGGCGAGTCTAATTCGTTGTACGACAGTGAGGTCGTCGTACAACTCATAGAGCTCGTTATTGTAACGGCTCCTCCATTGTCCTTCCACACATATTGGGCCAAAAATCTTTCTGAGAATTTTCCTCTCGAACGCGGCTGAGAGGATTTCGTCAGCTTTGGACAAAGTCCAAGTCTCAGAGGGGTATGTGAGTACTGGGACTATATAAGTTTTATACAATCCCAGCTTCGACCGTCGCAACAGGTGTTTGGAGTGGAGATGTTTTCTCAGTTGCCCTTACGTCATCCCCGCGTAGGTCAGAATTTGTTTGCAGGGCCGCTGCTGGTGCCATCATCATTTTCGTTTTCACCTCGTTTATCTCCAACCCGAGGCTTTCCGCCGCCTGCTCGATCCTCTGGTAGGCATCTGCCATATAGGAGTGCCGTAAACCAATGACGCCTATTTCATCAGCGTATGCTAAGATCTGGACTGACTTATAGAAGATGGTCCCCGAAGTTTCCACCTCCTAAAGGGCCCTGAGAGTTTTCCATCCACCATCAGTTCTAGTGAAGACCTGGTCAGTGGTTGATTTTCCGTTTCGGAATCCTCTTTGATAGTTTCCAACTATCTTTTCTACGAGTGGGACTAGTCGATCTTTGTAGTATTAGGGAGAATATCTTGTAGCCAATATTCAACACCGTAATACCCCTATAGTTGCTGCGTTCTAGCTTGTCTCCCTTCTTGTATATGGCATAGATGATACCAATCACAAGGCAACGATTCGCTATCGCATACTTCAGTAACAATTTAATGAATTTCGTGTTCGAGTGCTGCACCACTGTTCTTGATCGGTTCAGCCATTATTCCGTCGGTTCCTGGTGCTTTGTTGCTCTTAAGACGATAAATGGCTTTTCGTGTTTCGTAAATGCTAGGTGGCAGTAGCATGAAGTCATCTGCTAGTGGAGCCTCTAGCTGGTCGTTTAGAACTATAAATATTTATCAATCTTCCACCATAAATATTTGAATCTCGTAAAAGTTAAAAAAACACACACACGAACTTATTTGTAAACCTGACCGCTTGTGACGGAATGTGTAGCAAAGGATGAAAAATACAGGTAGAAAATTCGAAACATAATCTTACGGGCGGCATTGGACTGTGATAGATTGGACTGTGATAGATTGGGGCGGTCCGGTGGCCGAGGAGATAAGCGGCGCCGGTCTCATACGGCAGGACCGGGGTTCAAATCCCATCTGGACCGTTCCCCCGTAGTTGAGGACTGACTATCCAACTACGTGGTATCAATAAGTCTAGTAAGCCAGAAATGGCAGGCATGACCGAGTAGGTCGTTAGGCCAAAGAAGAAGAAGAAGAAGAAGAAGATTGGAAAAAAATATTTTTTTGGACACTTTGTGATTAGCTAGTTTCCATTTTTCCACTCGGATGAGTTACAACTTTTCAGCTGTCTGAATTGACTTCGTCCGAGTATGGCGGGGACATTTCATTATTATTTTCAACACGTTCAACGCCGTCTGCTCTATGCAGAATCCCATATAAGCTTTGACAGCGGCCCCTATGCAACCATTGCAATTTTTGGCACTGTAGTGCTAAGCCAGTCACAATAAAGCTTCAAACTGATATAATAAAGCTCGTGAGTAGGGTTTAGAGATCTTATTCTACCTTTCTAGAGCGGTTTTCATTGTTCACCACAAGAGCTTTACAATGGAGTCAGTTTAAGACTTGCTTAAGGTTGGTTACGCGGGAGTTGAAAAATAAAAACATGTAACGCTACAGAGTGAAAAACAAAAGGCGGGAACGGACCAAACAAGGGATATTACCTGGTCAACAAAATCGCCTACCGCATTAAAATCAGATAGCGCACGCACCCAGGAATCAGACAGAGATCCTATGCGATAGGACGTAAATAAATAACTACCAGAATAATGAGAGTCAATGATGTAGAGCAGGATGCTGGCAAACAATAACTTGCGCGTATGACCATAGCGATCCTTGATGCTGACCAGGTTCAATCCTAGTTCATACCGAACATGGTAAGATGTTAGACAGCATTTGGATCATAAGGAAGTACCTGCCGGCGAGGCTAGTAAACTTCAGCAGTTCCCTAACCAGCTTATATATAGAGAATCGCCCGAGTGCCATCGCGAAAATATTTTAGAGGGAGCTCTGAAACCTTGGACATTCCAACAGGACTCAGCACCATCGCATTCAGTACGCACCACCCAAGAATGGTTATGAGGTCCCACGCTTCATTTTCACCGCACAATGGCCATCAAAATCACCAGATGCCAATCCGTTGCATTATTGTGCTTGAGGTATTTTGGAAAGTAAGGTTGATCCTAAAAAATACCAAAGTGTCGATCAGCTCAAGCAAGCGCTTCGCCGAGAGTGAACGAAAATACCACAGAGCCACTTTCGAGCAGCATGCGATGGCTTAATCGGCCGTCTAAAGGCCTCCTCTTACCTGTTTTAAGTAACATTCACTCAAGTAAGAGGACCCCTATCCTACGTTTGTTTGCAAACTACATCATCTATATTGTTGAAAACAACAATACTGTGATTGATATAACCATCCTTGAATGTTCATTTTAAACTTGGTATGTCATTCCTTCAAGTATCAGCGCACACGATTAAGTTAACTAGTTAAGAACTTAGGTTCACTCTAAATAAAGTTTTTATAAAAAAGCCCATAATTCGTACCAAACGTGACCAATTCGAACAAATCTGAATTGATTACGAAATATGACGTTATTTTCGACTATCACTATTCTTACAACATTTGTAAAGGCTATTTTTAGGTACGGTCTTAGCTTTTCCATAAATCGTCTACTAAGAATCTCTGACTGACGAGACGCCTGTAGACCACCCGCACCGCCCATTGGTTAATACGCCTCTAAATTGCTCTTACAGGAGCCATACAAACAATTATTCAACAATAACAACTATTAACATGTACTAATTGACTTCGTTTCAACTTAACATGTAGTAGTTGATTCCAATTTCAACAATGATTTTAATGGATTTTCAACAATTGAGAACTGAGAATATTCGTTGCGAAACAATCCAAAAACTTCGTTCGAAATCAAGTCATGCGCATGTCTTACCACAGAAAGTTGTTCCTTTTTAACTGTTATCGTACATTTGTTTCGCATTGCTTGGTTTGAATCACATGAGCATCGTTTGAATAAAGCTTGTTCAACCAAAGGAATGGACTATTCGCAGATTTACTGGCATGCGCAGGGGCCATGCTAATCTGCTCTGTATTGTTCCAGTTTTAATATATAATTATGTTTATTTAAATCTAACTTATCACTACATTTAATCTAACATAATTCTAACCTAACAAAAACTAACCTAACCGTGTTGAATAGCGTAAATGATCCGTATAGCGCGAGAGCTGAGAGGCGAAAAAGAAAGGGTCGAGCTCGGTTGTTGTGTCGAGCTCGGTGCTTGTTGTTGCAGCCGTGTTGCCAAACTGAATTGTAACGATTATTATAGCAAGCATGTTTATAACTATATATCTAGCTGAAGCTAGCTCTGTAAGCTAAGCTGGTGTGGTAGTAATTCCGCATTGGTAGGGTATGGATCCGAAACCTCTCGAAGGATATTAAAGGCTTTCCACACTCTACTCCTATTCAGTACGTCCCCGGCGTACAGAACGGTAACATGTCTCTCCAAAATCTGAGCTTGGGTACACAGGGAAACTTCTTGGGAGGATGGGTGATATAGCTAAATTGTGAGGAGGGAGACAGCCAACGTCTGGGCTCTATGTGAGGTGCGACTCGCTGCCCAGTCCTGCCTTCGGGACTTAAAACAGCTAGGATGCGTAGGACATAACACCCCAACTAATGGAAACTCAAGTATTAACTAAGGAAACTAAGGAAAGTAGCTGATTGGTCTTTCCTTGACAACGAAATATCGATTGACGCTGCAGTAGATAAGTTCAATAACATTCTAACTTCCGCTTTTCCTCTATGTTGTCCCTTTCTTCAATCCCCTCC